>CM068298.1:8770267-9075853 GCA_034768395.1 Linum lewisii | reverse complement strand
GGACTCAAGAACGCTGGTGCGACATACCAAAGAATGATCGATACGGTTTTCGCCAAGCAAATCGGCCGGAACTTGGAAGCGTACGTGGATGACCTCTTGGTCAAAAGCAGGAAGTCCGACGATCATCTAGACGACTTACGAGAAACTTTCAGCACACTACAGGAGTACTCACTCGGGTTAAATCCTTTGAAGTGTGTGTTCGGAGCAACATCAGGAAAGTTTCTTGGATATCTTATAACCAGACGAGGAATAGAGGCCAACCCCACACAGATTGCAGCGATCACATCCATGGCACCCCCAAAGACCGTGAAAGAAGTGCAAGTTTTATCTGGAAGATTAACGGCGATCAATCGGTTCATCCCCAGGATCGCCGATCGCTGCGCCCCGTTTTTTGCAACTTTGAAGAATGCATCAAAGTTCGCATGGAACGATAAATGTAACAAGGCTTTTGAAGAGCTGAAGCAATTTTTAATTACCCCTCCTGTACTTGCATCCCCAAAGTTAAATGAAGCTCTATTTCTCTATATCGCAATCTCTCCAAAAGCAGTTAGCGCAGTCTTGGTTCGAAGAGAAGACAAAACTGAACATCCTGTTTTTTACACGAGTAAGACTTTGGTTGACGCCGAAACAAGGTATCCGGCGATAGAAAAAATGGCGTATGATGTGGTTTGCGCGGCAAGGAAATTGCGACCATACTTTCAGGCGCATACGATACATATGCTCACCAACCTTCCGATAAAAAACACATTAAGATCTATGAGAGTGGCGGGGCGATTAGCTAAATGGGCAATCGAGTTAAGCGAATACGACATACGATACCAGCCAAGAACAGCGATCAAGGCCCAAGTCCTGGCAGATTTTGTGGTAGAAGGTGCGGTGCAAGAGGATGTTGAGGAAGGCGATGAGTGGGTATTATTTACGGATGGTGCCTCGAGTAAGGGAGGATCTGGCGCGAGAATAGTTCTAAAATCGCCCGGGGGTGTCCTCCATGAGGTAGCACTACGATTTGCAACTAATCGGACCAATAACGCAGCGGAGTATGGGGCATTGGAAGCTGGTTTACGAATCGCTAAAAGTATGAGAGTTACCAACATCAAAGCTTTCTCAGATTCGGCGATAGTGGTCAACCAAATCAACGGAAGTTTTGAGGTGAAGGAAGAGTCGCTCCTCCACTATTTCGATGAGGTGAAGCTTCTTATGTCAGAGTTTAAGAAAGTGACCATATCACAAGTCGCGAGAGAAGAAAACTGTCATGCAGATGCGCTATCAAAACTAGAAACAGCGACGGATTTTGAAGAAGGGCGAATGGTCACAGTAGAAAAAGAAACAAAGATGGAGCAGTGCTTCCATATGGTCAGCGGAGTTGAAAAAAGCGACTGGCGAACGCCTATTATCCGATATTTGGATAATGACACAATACCAAGCGACCCGTTAGAAGCAACCAAACTCTGCCGAAAGGCAAGGAGATGCACCATAATAGGAGGCGAGCTGTACCGAAAATCAGCTATGGGCCCGTACCTACGGTGCTTAGGAGAGGATGATGCAGCTTGGGCTCTGGAAGAAGTACATTCAGGGGTGTGCGGCACTCACTTGGGGACAAGAAGTCTGGAAAGAAACTTAATATACCAAGGCTTCTATTGGCCAACGATGAGAAAGGAAGCAGGCGACTTGGTGAAAAAGTGCCACAAGTGCCAGGAGTTTGCAAGCTACCACAAGTTGCCAGCAACGGTGCTCCAGGCGAATGTTAGCCCATGGCCTTTCGCAAGATGGGGAATGGACATCCTAGGCCCGTTTCCAGAGGCCTCAGGGAAAATGAAGTTCCTCATCGTAGCAGTGGATTACTTTACCAAGTGGGTTGAGGCCGAAGCGGTGGCTAGAATCACTCCTAGACAGATACAAAAGTTCGCATTCAAAAGTATCGTCACCAGATTCGGAATACCGGAAAGTATCGTCTGCGATCATGGCACTCAGTTTGACTCACAGGTCTTTAAAGAATTTTGTGACGACCTAAAAATCATTTTAAGGTTCGCCTCGGTCGCTTACCCGCAAGCCAACGGGCAGGCAGAGGCGACCAACAAACTAATCTTACAAGGGTTAAAGAAAAGAGTGGATGGATGTAAAGGTGTGTGGGTCGAAGAGCTTGACCACGTGCTATGGGCTCACCGAACGGTTTACAAAATGGCGACGGGCGAGACTCCCTATACGCTGACATACGGGACCGAGGCAGTCCTCCCGGTGGAAATTTCGATCCCATCTATACGAATCCAAGAATACAGGGACGAGGTAAACAAACAAGAGTTATTACTCAACGTGGACATGATCGAAGAAAGAAGGGAAAAGGCGCAGATGCGACTGATCGCGGAGAAAGAACAGCTGGCAAGGCGATACGATCTAAAGCTCCGGTCGCATCACATCGCGCTCAATGATTTAGTGCTGCGAAAAATCTTCAAACCAGCAATCGGGGCAGCCAAGCTCAACCCCGGTTGGGAAGGCCCATACAAGGTACGGCGAGTGGTGGGGGCTAATACCTTCAAACTGGCAGAGTTGGACGGTACAAAGATCCCCAAGACATGAAACTCTATGCATCTTAGGCAGTATTATGATTAAAAGGGCCCTGTAAGAGATGCTATCTTCAATGAAATGACTGAGTGTCTAGATGTTTAATCTTAAACTTACGATGCATAGTTCGAAGCCATCTAAGTAAGACCTACGGGCATTAAAAGTCACCGTGTAAGACCTACGGGCACCGAAGCCATTAAAGTAAGACCTACGGGCATTAAAAGTCGCCGTGTAAGATCTACGGGCATTAAAAGTCGCCGTGTAAGACCTACGAGCATCGAAGCCATTAAAGTAAGACCTACGGGCATCGAAGCCATTAAAGTAAGACCTACGGGCATTAAAAGTCGCCGTGTAAGACCTACGGGCATCGAAACCATTAAAGTAAGACCTACGGGCATTAAAGTCACCGTGTAAGACCTACAGGCATCGAAGCCATTAAAGTAAGACCCACGAGCATTAAAAGTCGCCGTTTAAGACCTATGGGCATCGAAGCCATCTAAGTAAGACCTATGGGCATTAAAAGTCACCGTGTAAGACCTACAGGCATCGAAGCCATTAAAGTAAGACCTACGGGCATTAAAAGTCGCCGTGTAAGACCTACGGGCATCGAAGCCATCTAAGTAAGACCTACGGGCATTAAAGGAAATTGTCCAAAAAAGTTAAAAGAGTAGCACGCAAGGAAGCAATCGCCACAAACAGAGAGAAGTAGGAAAGCGATAAAAATTCATAAAACCCGACAAGGACATAACGTTTCAAAACTATATATAAAAAAAAGGAGACAAAACGACAAATGAGAACTACAGTAGAATGATTTTTTTTCAAAGGGCATCTCCTTTCCCCTTATCCATGGGTTTGGCAAGATGAGAGCTAGAGCCCGGTTCGCTGGAGGGCGGTGCCGCCTAGGAGGATTGAGGCTGATCTTCCGAACCATCGGGGTTCAGAGCAGGAAGGCCACGCTTTCGGCGTTCAGTTGCTATATACTCCGCATCTTCAGCAGACACCTCCCGCTCCAGGCGACCGGCATCCCAGAAGGCGATCTCTTCATCATTGTCAACAGGATCGGGCACTCCAGCGTTGTAGCGATTAAGGCCTTTCAGCACAGCGCGAACCATCTTGCGGCCAGGCCAGCTCTTCGACGGAATTTTTTTGAAATATTCGTTCTGACAGCTGCGCATAACCACGCGAATACTCTCACCAAGAGTTTGGGTGAAGTATTCAACAAATTCAGCGTACAAAGCCTTCTGGGCAGCCAACTCGGAATCAGTCGCTGCTTGGGCCGCCAAGGAGTCCATTAACAGCTCCCTCGTTTTATCACGCTCCTCGGCGATCGCGTTCACGCTGGTAGCCTTCTCACGTGCCTCTTTCAGCTCAGTTTCGAGACGAGAGAGTTGTTCGCGGGAGGCTTCCAAACTCTATTTCAGGTGATCAGACTCCTCCTGCAAGACTTGTTGCTGAGCTTCAAGGCGGGCAACTTGGGCGGTTCGATCATCTAGGCTCCCCTTCAAGTTACAAAGAGCGATACTCGCCACATTGGCACGACGCTATGTCAAAAATGATGAATGATGACAAAGGTGGATCAGTGAAAAATCACCATGCTAAGCACAACAGAAAGGTGAAGACCAAGGATCCTTACCGTCTCCTCGTTATGAAGCCGAGTAAGGCTCATGCGAAGCGAACGAAGATTTTCAACATCTTCCTTCAGCTTCGAGTTCTCCTCTTGGAGACTTCTACAGGCGAAGGATAAATCGCCAAGCTCAGCAAAAGCCTGGCGACAAGGTTTACACATTCCCCAGTTAGGCAACACTGAGACATTATGATTACGTCAAGGGTAGGTGTGAGTTTACTCACCTGTAGCATTCGGTACGATGTCGCCCCATGCAGGTCTGTCACCTCCGCGCCCACCCCAGGATTAGTCGCGCCTTGGAAGACTCTGCGGGAAAACTCCTCCGATACGTCACTCGCCATCCTAGGCGATATATCGGAAGTCATGGGGTGGACGATGGCAAAGTAAGGCAGACGGAAGGGTCCCTCATCCTCTCGTCGCCCTGGAGGGGCGGGTTGGTCAAAAATAGAGTTCGCCTGCTCTGACCATGAGGCGCGACGGGGGCGGTTGGCAGCAATGGAAGGCGGTCGGGATTGATCTCGCGGTTGTTCTCGAGGGCGTGGATCATAGTCAGGCGATGACTCTGACTCATCAACGGCAAGATCGGAAGCATGCGGAGTGGAGATTGAGGCAACAGTAAGGCCATCGGCGATGACGGCGGTAGGTGTCGGGCTGCCCACGGCTTCCTGGTGTACGACCCCTCGGGGAGGTGACTGATTCTCGCCTTGAGGAGGGGCGCGATCGGAGCGGCGAATCAGAGGCTCATCTTCCTCTTCATCTAGGCCGACTGGGGCTTGCTGACCTTGGAGGTGCTGACCCAGTAACTCGATTGAGGCTGGTTGGGCCTGTGGTCAGTGCCCCGATGACTCCCCAACCTTTTTCATGGGTTTTGAGACCCCAAGTTTCTTTTTCTTCAGGGGAGCAGGACCCTCATCACCCTCAGTCGCTTTCCTCTTCCCCTTTCCCTTCCCAACGGAGTGAGGAGGAACGGAAGGCGAGGCAACATGGGGAGGGGGACAAGAGGATTAGCGCGGGAGGCTTCAGGACAGGTCTCGCCGACAGGCCCGCGAGCCGTGGTGCTAATAAGACACCCGGCGAGGTTGGTAAAACCTGTAAAAAAAAAGAGAGATGTAAGGCAGCGACTATCATAAACATGGCGACAACAAGGCCTAAGAGCGGAATAGTTTGCGAAAACAAAAGACAACAGCAAACGGAGTACACGGAAAACAAGAAGCAAGTTTTTCATTAAATCCTGGAGCAGGAGGGTGACAATCCTTAAGCATACGACATTTATACCTCCGCGAATTCCCCCCTGGGAAGCCTGTAACCCCGCTTGGTTAGACAGGTGATGGCGGTCACAAAGAACTTGACTTCGAGCAAGAACCTCGGTGGGAGTGGGATCGATGTCGTCATTAAAGCGACTTAAATCGCCAGTAGACCATGAGGAGGGAAGGAAGTTGGTCCAAGAGCGGTCCAAGTCGCTGGCTTGAAAGTAAAAAAAAAAGGAGTGGTACCAGGTGGAGCGAGGTTTGGGAGAAGAATAGCTTCCCTTCTCGGTAAATTCAGAGCGGCGGCAGAAACTTATGCCATTCATAGTCATCTTGACATAGTGGATAAGCTGGAAAAGGCGATGGGTCGGGGCGATAACTTTGGTCGTGCAGGAACACTCAAAGGCCGACGCAGTCGCCCAACATCCCACGTTGAAAGCTCCAAGAGACGCGCCAAAACATTCAAGAAGCGACGTTACAAACGGAGACGGTGGAAGGCGAAGACCATTGGTGAACGCCTTGGTCCATATACCACGCCACCCGGGGGGACAGTTGCCAATGGTGGAAAGCCGGGATGCCACGGTGAACTTCCAGGTTGAGGGAAGCATAGACAAAGGCAGAACTCAGGCGATCCTCCGAGCAGTGCCCGAGGGAAAATATCCAGGACCAACGACTCTTCGTTCGTCACAGGGCGATCCTTGCCACATGGATCGCCAGTTGCCTACGGCATAAGGATCTTCATCAATGGTCTCTTCGGGATCGATTTCGAAGGTGTTGAGCGGCACTTGGAAGCCGACTTGGTGAGAACCCCAGAAAGGAAGAGCGGGAATCATCAGTGTAGTCTTCCACATCAGCTAAGCAAGGCAAGTAAGAGTTCTCAGTAGAAGATTGAGGGTTCGAAGGGACAGGTGAATCATTGGAAAGAGTAGGGCCAGGAGACGAACTATTGGAGGAGGCGGGAGAATAGGGGCCCAGGGGGTAAGAATAACTCTGGTTCTGACTAGAAGAACTCATTTTTATGAGAGAAGTTAAAGGAAGGGGCCACGACAAGAAGAAAGAGCATTTATAGAAGCAGAAAATGTGGAAGAAGGTTACATACCGGGAGGTCGACGGGGAGCTCCGAACATCCTGAGAAGGGGAAATGGATAGCGGGAGTAGCTTTCCGATCAAGGAGAAGTTGAAACAGGGAGCAGAGAGCGCCGATTAAGCAGGAGAGATAGGAGGCAGAGAGAGACGTGGAAAGTGGAAGAAGATGGAGAAGTGGGGTTTATAAAGGCTAAGGTCAGGAGAGGAATGAACCGTCGCGACAACCGATTGGTGGCACGCGCGGCTAAGGAGACGTTTGGAAGACCAGGGTAATGATGACCCCTAGGCAATTACTAAAATACCCCAGTTCCCCCAGCTTCTCCAACAAGATAGAAGGTAAAAGACCATTCTGCCCTGAAAAGGACACGAGCGACAGCGGCGACAAAAATTCAGAGGCGACAAAGCAACAAGATGCAAGCGATCAGAAGCCCTCACCCAAGCGGAGCTCGGCTAAGAGCTTGGGGGCAATTGATGGGCACTCTCACAACGATCACAAGGTAGGCGATCCGGACTATGAGTAAGCAATCACCCAAGCGGAGCTCGGCTAAGGGCTTGGGGGCAATTGATGGGCCCGGCCCAACAAGTACTCGGAAGGCCCAAGCAGCGGCCCATGCGCAGTGATCGCCGCCGACGGTTTGGACCTAGGCGACCGTTTAGGCAAACCAGACAAGCAAGCCCAAGAGATAAAAGAAGGCCCAAGACAACAGCCCAACTCGGCGACTCTTAGGGTTCCAAGGCAAAGCAAACACGTGTCGACATCCTAGGGAGGCTACAAACGAGTGGTCAGGATTCAGCCTTGGCGACCAAGACAGGAGTACTATAAATACCCCCCGTACACCCCATAAACCAGAGGACAACACTTTTACCCAGCGGACAAACGCTCCGCGGTACGTAACTCGCCTCCCTTCCCATCCCTTAAACTGATCGCCTCCCTTTCTCTTGAACTAACTACCCCTATTATCGCTTACGAGGTACACCACCCCCTGAAGACCAACAGGCTTGGGCTTCCATTATTGGGTCAGGCGACAAGGCTGGAACACTTTTATACATTGATTACTGGATTGATCATTATTTATTGTATTTTATTTTATATTTATGTAGTTTTGTATAGGTTATGAATTCTTTAGCCTATAAATAGATCTCTATATTGTGATATTGAGACATACCAATAAGAAGCACAACTCTCCCACTCTTTTTCTTGTTATCTTTAGTTATTAGTTTTCTAACACGTTATCATATTGAGACAATGGAGGACGAAAATAAAGAATAGGAAAAATTATCTGAAGACCGATTGGGGTGCAATCAACCAGACAGTCCCCACGTCTGTCTGCCGCTTCCTATCTGCGTTTACATCCTGATCCATCGCCTAGCTTCGACTATCAGCAGGAAATTCACTGTGATGGGTCCTTCATCCAGAGCTCTTTCTTGGCGGGTTATGGGGTTATCATTTCTAACTCCCATGGACAGGTTGTTAACGGCTATGGGGAGTCATTCTCTTGTTCATCACCAATTGTTGTTGCCTTTGGAAGGCGATCACTATTGCTGCTCAGTCAGACCTGCAAACCACTATCAAAACGTACTGTTTGGTCCTCGCACACACTCTTCAGAAGGAACCGGATAGCTGGCCCTGGCAATGTTACTCTTGGCTTCTTTGTATGAAGAATATCCTAATGTCTTGTCCTTCGATTAGGATCTCCTTCATACCCCGCAGACTCAATACCGTTGCAGACAAGGTAGCAAGAGCAGCAGCTAGATGTGAGCTTAACCAGAACTGGATCGATATCCAAGCTTTAAACCCTCATTCAATTGTAACCCGATTTCGATCCACCTTAATTTGGTGATGAATAATATCATCCTTCTTGCCAAAAAAAAATCTAATAACCCTGTTGATCATTTCAGGAATGACCCCAAACCATATTCTTCTCAGCTCACCCATTTTATACAAAGATTGTGTGCTCAGAATTACACAGAAACTTGATTTCAAGTATACAAAAACCTCAGGGATACTATTTCCTTTCTGAATTTTAATACACCAGTATGGGTTGGGTTGGGTTGGTTTGCTACTGACGTGGGCAAAGCACACCTTTCTGTTTTGTGTAACTTACAATAAATATCAAAGAATGAATGATACACATTGCAGCATATCTTTCTTTAGAGTGGCCAATAAACACTAGCCTGCAATGGCTATGCGTAAACTCTTCATCTCCAGCAGCTGGCACGCAGTACTAGTATCTAGTGCTGTTCCTCCTTCCCCACCATTTCTTCTTCACTTTGTCAAGGGCTCCTTCATCACTCCCAAGCTTATTCAGTATCAACTTTGTTTCTCGTAATCTTCCATTGTAATCCTTCTTCCAACTCTCAAACATCTGCTTCAACCTTCTAAGTTCTCTGTCTGGGTTCAAGCTTGCTTCTACCTGACCTGATTTCACCTCAACTAAGAACTTTGCATCATCCCCAAATACTTGACTTCTCTGCTCAAACTCTTCTGCCAACCGGCTTATCACACTCAAACCTGCACTCATTGGTCTCAGCCCATTACTTTCCTGACTTCTATAATTGCTTCCGCTATCGCAAGTAGACTCCCTCTCGTCACTTGCATTTACTGAAGCATCAGAATTCCTCTCAGATTCATCAATAGCAAGGCTCTTCTTTGCGATCGACAGACTTGATTGCAAGGATCTCATCTGTTTCTGCCACACTTCCTCCATGGACTTCATTTTACCTTCATATTCAGACCACCGGCTCTCATATTGCTGTATTCGTTGGTTGAGGATGTCGTTCTCCTCTTCTTTCTCTCTAAACCCAGCCTCTGCCTTGAGAACCCGACGCTGTAATTCAGCAAGGAACGAAGCCTTTACCAGCACTTCCTCCGACTCATTCCCCTATTATGTTAACCACGGTTTTCAGTGAACACATAGACCAATCATTATCATTCTTGCCAACACAACTCTAAGAAATCTAAACAAGTCAGTGCCTGAGAACATCAGCTATTGACAGATCTCTGAATTACTATCAAGTGCTTATAACCATTGAAAATACAAGGAAATTAAAAATCTATGTTAGTATATACCATCAAATGAGACCAGACAACAAGTGTGGACTGAACGGTGCTATTATACTCTCATTATAATATGAAATGTTAATGACAGAGGTCCTGATGTAAGACTGACCTAGGATGAATTATATTTAGATGAATAAAAAGAAAACAATTATTACCTTGACCCTTGAAAGTAATACCCCCACATCCCCCGAGCATCTTCTAACCGACCATCCGCGAATAACTGGAACAAAGATCAGAGTTTGTAATAACACCCATGCTAACAAATCACAAGAAATTATTTTTCTTCAGCAAAATAATTACTCAAGGAAAGATTATGAAGGTTACCAGATTGTATTAAGAGTGATGCCTGGTGAATGTTCTTATATTTATTCCTGCACACCATGCTCTTCACCTGCCTTTGGATAACAATGGCAGCCCTGTGTCTTCCCCGTAGGTACGAGTATTCCTTCCGGATCTTCTCCCCTCGAATAACTGTCCAAAGATAAAAACAAATATTTCTTCAACAAAAATTTTAATGATATGCAACCAAAATGCAGGTTTCAAAGTAAAAAATATGGTTAACAGCTCAAGCAGGAATGGTGAATACATGACTGAAGAGCGGCCATTCCGCTCCTAAGGTATCTAAGGTAGCAGCGAGCTTGGTGACCCCTGAAACAGCTTTGAACACGTAAAATGCCATTGAGAGTGTGGTTTCTTGTATCTTCAAGCATTCCAATCTGCATAGATTTGATTTACACTATCAGAACTAAAAATGAAAAGGAAACCAACTTATCTATCAATAATTTCAGGCACGTCAGAAGCTTATTTTGAAACATTAATTAAATATTAAAAGCTGAACACTTGAATGAGAGTTCTAGATCATTAACTCTTTCAAGTTAGGAACCGATAGTTCCCATAATTTAAATTACAAGGCTCTTTGGCTTAGATTTAAAAGCTGGATATTGACTATGTTTCATATCACATAATAATTGGGATTACAGACAAATTCTAAGGAAACATATACTTTCATTAAAGGATCCTTATTTCACCTGTCCAGTGCGGAAAAATAACTTTGTATAACCAACTTGATACATTTCGGGCAAGATGCCAAACTGGTGAAGAATTGTCACAGAAACACCAAGTGGGTCCTGGGTAGTAACAGCATTTTCCAGTAGAAGAAAACCATACCTGTTTGCAAATATCTCTAAATCATATACTAGACGGACATATAAGAAATTATTTTCTGAAGGAAATAAATGTAGAAATAATGATCCTGTTTAAGTAGTTCTTGTTATTAGTATCCTAATAGTATTCGGATATCCTATGTTAGAAGAAAGTTGACTTATTTAGGACTCCTACTTATGGTAGGAGTCCTGTAGGCTTGTGTATTTAATCCTACTATCCGGCTTAATGCCCTAATACAATTTTCTACGATTCTTCTAAACCTTCTTTCTCTCATTCAATATGGTATCAGAGTTGTTGCTCGATACTTGCTTCCGCCAAATCTGAAAACCCTAATCTGCCATCATGACAGATAGCTCCGTCACCTCCGACTCCGACTCTCAACCTCAGGGTACGATGTCCATCAACTCTAGCTCAGACTCGTACCCCGGACAAGCAGTCATCTACAAACTTGATGGTTCTAATTATCTCCACTGGTCGCAGTCTGTTCTGATATTCATAACAGGACGTGGCAAAGCCGGCTATCTCCATGGAACAACAGAGAAGCCTGCTAAAACCGAAGCCAAATACGAGCAGTGGAATAATGAAGACAATCTTGTTCGAGGATGGTTAATCTCCACAATGCAGCCTAAAATTGGAGAAAACTATCTCCTTCATTCGTCAGCTAAGTCTATCTGGGAACGCGCGAAGAAGACTTACTCAACGACTGATCATACGTCAGCCCTGTTAGAGATTGAAACCAAACTCTATAATCTCAAACAGGGAAACATGAGTACTAATGAATACTACAATGCTCTTAATCGCAACTGGCTGCAGTTGGACCAATTCGAAGCTCAAGAATGGTCATCAGCAGCTGATGCAGAAACCTTCAGGAAGTTCATGGAGAAAAAACGAATCCTGCAATTCCTGTTAGGTCTAAATCAGGACCTGGATGCAGCTAAAGGGAGAGTTATGGCCACAAAGCCATTCCCAGACCTGGAAGAGGCAGTTGCAGAAATCCGTCGTGAGGAACATCGTCGCCAGGTCATGTTGCCAGATTTCAAACCTGTGACGGAAGGATCAGCTCTAAAAGCCGATAACTCAGCTACTGCATTACTCAGCAACAAACAAACCAACAGCAACCCGAAACAAAAAGAAAAAGAGGGTACTGCTCCAACTTTGTATTGTGATCACTGTAAGAAGCCTTGGCACACAAAAGCCCAGTGCTGGTTTCTCAATGGTGGTAAACCAGCCGATTGGAAGCCTCGGTCAGAACGTCTTGCTGAACGCCGTGGTCAAAACTCACGAGCTAATACTGCCACCAATACCGTGACAGGAGACGAAACTCAATTTTCAAAGGGACAACTTGATGCACTCAAGAAGATGTTCTCTGAGGTTCTTCAAACTGGACAACCTTCCAATAGCAGCCCTGCTGATTTTTTCTCAGGACACTTTGCACAAGGTAACTCGCTTAAGGCTTACTCTCTTAAGTCCTGTAATTCAAACGCCTGGATTCTAGATTCCGGTGCATCTGATTCTATGACTGGGTGTCGAGATTTGATCAATGACCTTCAACCGTATCCTAGGAAGGCTGGGGTACGTGTGGCCGATGGAAGTCTAGCCCCAGTTACTGGCATTGGCTGGATTAGACTATCTCAGAATATCACCTTGTCTCCTGTCCTTTACGTCCCAGAATTAACTTGCAACCTTCTTTCCATTCGACAGTTAACCTCAGATCTGAATTGTGAAGCTAAATTTCTGTCTACTGGTTGTCACTTACAGGAGATGGGATCTGGGAAGATGATTGGGGTTGCTGAGGTCTCCGACGGTCTCTACATCTTCAAGGATGACACACAAGGAGAACTTACTCATAAGGACGATCAGAAGTCGGCTAATAAAGTTTCCAGTTCAGATAGTAGTAGTGATGAAGTTATGTTATGGCACTACAGGCTTGGCCACCCTAGTTTTACTTATCTCGAACATCTGTTTCCCAAGTTATTTATCAATAAAAGGTCAAAGTTTTATCAATGTGAGGTTTGTCAATTGGCTAAACATACTCGAGCTGTCTATCCTGGTATTGGTTATCGCCCTACTCATCCATTCTCGATCATTCATAGTGACATTTGGGGTCCTATGAAAATTAAAAATGTCAATGGAGCAAGGTGGTTTGTGACATTCATTGTTGATCATTCCCGTCACACATGGACTTATCTTATGAAGGAGAAAGCTGAAACTAAGTCTATATTCCAGCACTTCTATACTATGGTTGAGACCCAATTCCATACCAGAATTCAAGTCCTGAAAACTGACAATGCCAGGGATTACTTCAATAACATCCTTAGCACTTTTCTGCTGGAAAAAGGAGTCATTCACATCAGTTCATGTGTTGAGACACCACAGCAGAACGGGATAGCTGAGAGGAAAAACCGACATCTGTTAGAGGTTGCCAGGGCATGTATGTTTGCTAGACATGTGCCACAATATCTATGGGGAGAAGCAGTGCTAACAGCTACATACTTGATCAACCGAATGCCTAGTAGAGTGCTGAAGTATCAGCCTCCTCGGAAACTGCTTCTCAGTCAGTATCCTCAGATGATCAGCATATCATTAAATCTGCCTCCTAAGATCTTTGGTTGCACAGTGTTTGTTCATATCAACCCTACTCACAGGTCAAAACTGGATCCTCGAGCTCACAAGTGTGTGCTTGTTGGCTACTCCACCCACCAGAGAGGCTATAAGTGTTTTTCGCCTGTAACTCGTCAAATGTATCACACAAGAGATGTTACATTTTTTGAGTCACGGTCGTATTTTAAGAGCACAGAGTTTCAAGGGGGGACTACTTCTGAAACTCAGTTGTGGGATTTGATCACTATTGAAACTGAAGCAATTCCAACTTCAGTTACTGATCCAGCGGACTCCAACAATGAGGCAACTACCCCAGAGCAGATGCATACTGAAGAACGTCACGTCCAGGGGGAGCAGTCTCGACCGGAACTACAGGTTTATACTCGACGAAACAAACTTCCAACAGAACCAATTGTTCAGGCAGAGGAATCTCAGTCGACTGTTGAAGAGGTTGTTCCTCAGACTGATACAGACTTGAATATTCCTATTGCTATCCGAAAAGGGGTGCGAAGTTGTACTCGTCACCCTATAAGGAACCATATCAGCTATGAAGGTTTGAGTGCAAAGTACAGGACTTTCATAGCTGGCCTGGACAGCGTTAATATACCGAGAAACATAAATGAAGCGCTCCTATGTCCTAAGTGGAAATAAGCTGTTGAAGAAGAACTTCGAGCATTGAAACTGAACCAGACTTGGGATATGGTCGATCTTCCTCGAGACAAGCGAACCGTGGACTGCAAGTGGATTTTCACTGTCAAACATAAGCCTGATGGTTCTGTAGAACGGTTCAAGGCAAGATTGGTTGCCCGGGGGTTCACACAGACATACGGTATAGATTATGAAGAAACCTTTGCCCCGGTTGCAAAATTAAACACAATTCGTGTTCTACTAAGCCTGGCAGCAAATCTGGATTGGACACTGAATCAGTTTGATGTCAAGAATGCTTTTTTGAATGGAGAATTGTCAGAAGAAGTGTATATGAACCCTCCTCCAGGAATCAATTCAGGTGGAAAAGTATGCAAACTGAAAAAGGCTCTGTATGGTCTCAAACAATCGCCAAGGGCTTGGTTTGATCGATGTACAAAGGCAGTAAAATCAGCAGGTTACTACCAATGTCAATCAGATCATACCTTGTTCGTAAAACATTCTACAGAGGGTAAAATTGTTGTGTTGATAGTTTATGTTGATGATATCATCATTACAGGAGATGATACCAAGGAAATTATGCAGCTAAAAGGCACTCTTGCTACAGAGTTTGATTTGAAGGATCTTGGAGAATTAAAGTATTTTTTGGGAATAGAAGTGGCTCGATCAAACAAGGGAATCTTCCTATCTCAACGCAAATACATTCTAGATCTACTGAAGGAAACTGGTATGTTAGACTGCAAACCAATGGGAACTCCCATGGAGCCTAACAAACGGCTAAGTCGAGAAGAGGGGATAGCCTCAGTAGATAAGGGAACATACCAACGCTTGGTGGGAAAACTTATTTACTTGGCTCACACTAGACCAGATATATCTTACTCGGTGGGAATTGTCAGTCAACACATGCATAGTCCAAACGAAGAACATATGGAGATGGTCTACCGAATCCTGAAGTATCTGAAGTTCACTCCAGGAAAGGGGTTATTATTTAGAAAGACACATCAACGTGGGATTAATCTCTACACTGACTCAAGCTGGGCAAGCGAGCTGACTGAGAGACGATCAACCACAGGTTATTGCACTTATGTGTGGGGAAACTTGGTAACATGGAGGAGCAAGAAACAAGAAGTTGTTTCTCTAAGCAGTGCTGAAGCTGAATACCGTGCAGTAACCTCAGGGATCAAGGAGGGTATTTGGCTGAAACGGGTTCTTAATGAACTAAAGATAAGCACCTCAGATCCCATACAGGTCATTTGTGACAGCAAATCAGCCATCAGCATAGTAAAAAACCCAGTTCACCACGATCGGACGAAGCACGTGGAGTTGGACAGACATTTTATTTCTGAGAAAGTTTCAAGTGGAGCGGTGTCACTAGATTATGTTCCTACGAGTAAACAAATTGCAGATGTGTTCACTAAGTCCTTACCAAGAGCTACTTTCGAAGAATTGATTCACAAGCTGGGAATGTACAACATTTACACCACCCAGCTCGAGGGGGAGTGTAGAAATAATGATCCTGTTTAAGTAGTTCTTGTTATTAGTATCCTAATAGTATTCGGATATCCTATGTTAGAAGAAAGTTGACTTATTTAGGACTCCTACTTATGGTAGGAGTCCTGTAGGCTTGTGTATTTAATCCTACTATCCGGCTTAATGCCCTAATACAATTTTCTACGATTCTTCTAAACCTTCTTTCTCTCATTCAATAATAAATTAGTCATTCCATTACGGCATTACCTTCTGGCAAACTTCTGATGTGTCACTCTTGTAGGAAATCCTGACCTGGATATTCGGACAACCTCTAAGACTCCACAACATCTCAACTGTTGCAATACGAGTCCCTGATCATACAATCTAGGAGATTGATTGTTGTTGGGTTTAATGCAGCGTATGAAATGTGGTGTGGTACTTTCTAGGCGCTTCATTAAGTGGAAGAGTTGACCCTGAAACACCAAAACTCAAACTCAGAGAAGGCATGCAACATGATACTTAGCAAAATCATGTTTCTAGACCAGTGCTAGATGTTAATTCTCAAGAACGCTGGCTTCAGATATATGCATGAGTGCCAAAGAGGTTCACGAGGAATTCACACATGATTTATAAAACACTGCTGTTTTACCACATTGGTTCCATATGTAGATGCCAAAGCCTGTCAATGGAGACTGAACTAATTTCAGCCTGAAGAAACAGCACACAAGCAGACGAGAAACAGTATCACAGAGGTTGCTAACATGTTGAATTTCTGAGACTTAATTACTACCTACCCAATGAGAAACAGTATAGCTCAAATATCCTTTTAAATTTAGAGCACCAGAAAACCATAGCTGAAACAAGTGTACTTCCTCCAATATGTTACCCAATATATCACAGGCTTCTGATTATATTAATGTATTCAAGAAGTTACTCATAATACGGGCCTTGAATTTTGTTGCAACACTCAGCTTCTGGGAATCTGCTCCACCAGCTTTATGTAAAGGACCAATAACAGGCTTTTCAGATTGCACAAGCATACTTGATGCAAATTTCTGGGGAAGATGGCATGAGCATGAAGACAGAAGCTGAATAATGTCCATATGTAGTAAGTCCCTATTCTTCTCTAGAAACCCAGTCGTATCATATGTAACCTATCATGAGCAAGTAAATAGTTAAACATCTGGAAATACGGGTGCACCATCAACAGAAACAAGAGGACAATTGTCTTTTGTAGAAACTCTGGAAAGCAGAGAGGTAGTCGGAAATAAACATAGAAAGAGCTTTATGTCACTTCAGCAGCACCTGGTTGGGGACTCTCCCAAGGCTTTGAAACAAAATTTGAGACTAAATTAAAGAAGTAAGATGATCAATCATACCTCTCCAGCATAATGACAGACTGTAAAAGCTTTCCCTCTGTCTCCTCTGAAACATGAGTTAGACTGCAGATGCTGCTTAAGCTTATTGGCTAAAGTCAAGTCTGTGCCATTTGGGAAAGTGGACTCTTCATCTAATAATGACAGCAACCCTAGTGGTTTCTGCAAAAGAAAAAAAAAACATGAAACACAGATTGGCACATTTCAAATGTCACGGAGGCAATAAACTCTATTAGTAATCTTTCAACTATTTCAGATCATAGAGAACAATTCCAGAGTGGAAGGAAAAATATGCAGTGATTATCATCACGCAAACTTTGTGGTTCAAGAACTGTATTTCTGACTTCAGGTGTCAAACTCAAATGTCTTCAAATACAAATTAGCTGATCCTCCAGAATAACCAGGTCACTTGAATGGTACTAAGCAAAATCTTCTATTCTATCATACATGTACCTGGTGTTGTAGCGTATGTTTAACACAGGGAAAATTATCAAGCATCTATTTGCATACCTTTTCGAAAAGATTGAGGCAGTTTTGATTATCTTCAAAATCAACTTTCGTCCAATCAATGCCATCTTGGATATATTCCTGAAAAAAAAAAAAGATTATATGAAGAATGCTAATGCAAGTGCTTCCTTTTGTTTCTAGCTTCCAGGTTGAAACACTGCTTTTATGGGAAAAGAATAAACTTCTGATTCTGTAAGAAGAACTCCTGGACATTATATATACTGAACAACTGAAATGAAAATTTAGCAAAATCTGATCTAATCATTTGCATATTATTCCAAACGGAGCTTTATACATTCATATGTTCAGTATCTGGTGCTGTTTAAGGAATTTCATAATACAAGAAGCTGGATGCATGCTATATAGACTATTCTCAACTTCTAGAAGTATCCAAAGAGTAAATTCGTATATAGGAGTTCTACCAATAAAGTAAAACGTTTATACAGAACTCACTCACTCCACATAATAACAAGCACCAACGTTCCATGGTCAGGATAATCTTTCATCTTATTAGGATGGGAAGTAGTTAAAGCGAGAATTTTATAGCTACCTCTTGTTCTAACTTGAATAGATGGCGATTGAAGTGTTGCTGTAGTCTCTCATTCGCATAATTAATGCAGAACTGCTCATAGCTATTTCTCTGCATAAGCAAGACTTCATAAGAAACATGTTAAGAAACTTGAATAAGAATCATTTATGAATCTCTCAACAACTAGAGTTATGACATCGTATCATGTTAACCACAATATAAGCATTTCACTTGAAAAGGCTTGGTGAGTTTTATTAAGCTTTAGAGATTAGGGTTGAAGAGAATGATTTCTGTATCTTATTAATCGTATATGCTTACAGCTTTATACAAGTCTAGAGGAAAGAGACCTTCCTTACTTAGGAGATCTCCAATATACAGTATTACCTAATTAGGATAAACTATTAACTCTCTATTTGAGTCTAACAATGAAACTAATAATAATAATAATAATATTCAACACTCCCCCTCAAGCTTGGTGTAGATGTTAATCAACCCGAGCTTGGAAGAAAGATATCCAAAATCATCTCTAGCAAGAGCTTTAGTGAGTATGTCAGCAGTCTGCTGTTTGGACGGAACATACTCAACCTGAATAATTCCTTCAGTAACATTACTAGTGATGAAGTGTCTGTCTATCTCCACATGCTTGGTGCGATCGTGGTGCACTGGATTTCTCACGATGCTTAAGGCAGCTTGACTGTCAGAGAGAAGCTGAACAGGACCATCATACTCAATCTTTAGCTCGTTCAGAACCCTTTTAAGCCAGATACCTTCACAAATTCCAAGTGATAAGGCACGATATTCAGCCTCTGCACTACTTCTTGCAACAACATTTTGTTTCTTGCTCCTCCATGTGACCAAATTTCCCCAGATATAGCTGCAATAGCCTGAGGTAGATTTTCTGTCAGTGAGTTCATCAGCCCAACTTGCATCTGTGTAAACTGTTACATCCCTTCTCGTGGTTTTCCTAAACTGAATTCCCTTTCCAGGTTCATGTTTTAGGTACCTTAGAATTCGGACTACCATTTCCATATGCTCTTCATTAGGACTGTGCATATGTTGACTCACGATGCTGACAGCAAATGCAATGTCAGGTCGTGTATGGGCTAGGTAGATAAGCTTACCAACTAATCGCTGGTAAGTTCCCTTATCAACAGGAGGAACGTCATCACTCTTGCTTAACCGCTTGTTCTGCTCCATAGGGGTATCAATCGGTTTGCAATTTTCCATGCCTGTGTCTCCAAGTAGGTCAAGGATGTACTTCCTTTGAGAGAGAACTATGCCTTGATTTGACCTTGATACTTCCATTCCTAGGAAATAGGTTAGGTGACCTAGATCCTTTATTTCAAATTCTCTGGCCAAACGAGCTTTGAGACTTGTGATTTCCTCAGCATCATCCCCAGTAATAATGATATCATCTACATCCACGATCAGGATCGAAACTTTTCCTGTGGAAGAGTGCTTGACAAACAGAGTATGATCTGTTTGGCATTGGTAGTAACCCCCTTCCTTCACTGCTTTAGTAAACCTGTCAAACCAGGCTCTAGGAGACTGCTTCAGCCCATATAGAGCTTTCTTGAGTTTGCACACAAGTCCTTCTTTAGGATTCTGCACTCCTGGCGGAAAGCTCATATAAACTTCTTCAGCCAGATCACCATTTAGGAAGGCATTCTTCACATCAAGTTGATGCAATGGCCAATCTAAATTAGCAGCCAGAGAAAGCAAGACTCTAACTGTATTGAGTTTTGCAACTGGGGCAAAGGTTTCCTCATAGTCCACTCCATAGGATTGAGTAAAGCCCCTTGCAACCAGCCTGGCTTTGAATCTTTCAATTGTTCCATTTGCTTTGTACTTTACTGTAAACAGCCATTTGCAGTCCACTGTATTCTTGCCATGAGGAAGGGGAACCACTTCCCATGTGCCATTCTGTTCCAAGGCCTTTAGTTCCTCCAAAACTGCCTTCTTCCAACTCGGCAGTTTTAGAGCTTCGTGTATAGTCTTAGGGACCATCACACTATCAAGGTTGCTTGTGAAGGCTTTATGAGATTTTTCCAACTTCTCATAAATCACTTGATGAGCAATAGGATACCTAGCACACCTTCGAGTCCCTTTTCGAAGAGCTATTGGTATGTCCAGATCACTCACAGATGGGCTTACGTCTTCCTCCATCTGTTCAACTTCAACTTCATGAACCACCTCCTCATTGGTTCCTTCTGTATTAGGTGCTGGAGTATCAGTAACACCATCTTTCTTTATGTTCCTCCTTTGGTATACAATGAGTGGCTTTGAGGGAGGGTCCCCCTGACTAGAGTTAGACGGCTCCCCTGGCTAGAGTTATCCCTTTGCTCATTTGGATCATCCAGAGCAATCAGTTCCACAAACCGCTGCGATTCTGAGGATTCTGAGTTGGTAGTAGATGATGTAGACTCCCCCTGAATCGCTGTGGGGTGGAAATAAGGTTGGGATTCGAAAAAAGTCACATCTCGGGTATTGTATACCTTCCTGGTTTGAGGAACATAGCACTTGTAGCCCTTTTGTTAGCAGAATATCCAATAAGAACCGCTTTTTGAGACCGAGGATCTAACTTAGATCGTTGGTGAGGGGGGGTATGGATGAACACAGTACAGCCAAAGTTCTTGGGAGTGAGATCTGAGGTGAAGCTAGATATGTGAGGAAACTGAGTCAGCAACACTTGACGAGGAGTTTTGAAGTTTAGAACCCTACTGGGTAGACGATTGATCAAGTAAGTTGCTGTCAAAACAGCTTCGCCCCAAAGATATTTGGGAATATGATGAGTGAACATAGACGCCCGAGCTACCTCTAATAAATGACGGTTCTTCCTCTCTGCAAGACCATTTTGCTGAGGCGTGTCAACACAAGAGCTAGCATGTATAATACCATGTCGAAGTAAGAAAGCTCCAAGGGTACGGTTGAAGTAATCATGAGCATTATCAGTTTTCAGGACTCGGATATTCTCCTGAAACTGAGTTTGGATCATGCTGTGGGAAGATTGAAATATCCGGTGGTCTCAGACTTGTCTTTCATTAAGAACGTCCATGTGAGACGAGTGTGATCATCAATAAATGTGATAAACCACCTAGCACCATTGATGTTTCGAACTTTCATTGGCCCCCAAATATCACTGTGGATTACTGCAAACGGTTGAGTTGGTTGATAGCCGATTCCAATATACACAGATCTTGTATGCTTAGCAAGTTGACAAACTTCACATTGATAATTCTTGGCACTTTTATTAAGAAACAAATGTGGAAACAATCTTTCAAGGTACAAGAAACTAGGATGACCTAGTCGAAAATGCCACATTGTAACTTTATCCTCAATACTGTCTAGACTAGCTACAATATGAGCATGTTTTTTACTATCATCAGCAGGTTTCTTGTGCTCCACGCCTTCCAAAATATAGAGCCCTTCAACATTTTTACCACTGCCAAGCATCTTCCCTGTCTGCACCTCCTGTAACACACAACCAGAGGAGCTGAACTTGACTTTACTCTGCAGATCACGAGTAACTTGATTAATGGAGAGAAGATTACAATCCAATTTTGGGACGTAGAGGACAGGGAATAGGGTGAGGGTTTTAGTGACCCTAACCGACCCTATACCAGCAATTGGAGCTAGGGTGCCATCGGCAATACGAACTCCTGTGTTCTTAGAGTAGGGTTGCAGGTTCTGAATGATATCCTTGCATCCAGTCATATTATCTGTGGCCCCAGAATCCATAATCCACAAAGTTTTTGACTGTTTATAAGAGAGCAATGCACTAGAAGGTGTACCTTGGTTATCAAATAGGCTAGTTATGTATCCTCGATGCTCGATTGTGCTTGGCTTCATAGCTTGAGCAAACATCTTCTGGAGCATGTCCATTTGACCCTTGGAAAACTGTGGTTCATCTTCTGAGGCCTTGCTAGCAGCAGCATGAGCTCGAGGCTTTCGTTCGGACCTTGGTTTCCAATCAGCAGGCTTTCCAACAAGTTCATAGCATTTCTCCTTGGTATGCCAAGCTTTACCACAGTGTTCACAGTAAAACACAGGTGGCTTGGTTGCTTCTTTCTTGCTGTTCTGGGAAATCAGGGCTGTGCTAGGAGCTTCGGTTAGCAACGCTGATCCTTCGGAGTGAGATTTGGTCTCAGGGATCATGAGACGACGTCGATCTTCCTCACGTAGGACTTCAGCAAAGGCTTCCTTCAAATTAGGAAACGGTTTGGTTCCCATGACACGACTTTTAGCACCATCAAGCTCCTGATTTAGACCCAACAGCAGCTGAACTGTACGCTTCTTTTCAACGAAGGTACGGTGGGTCTTGGCATCCTTTGTGGTATCCCATGTTTGGGCTTCATAGAGATCCAGCTGGAGCCATGACCGAACAAGTTTGTTGTAGTACTCTGTAACAGTCAGTTCTCCCTGTTTGAAGTTGAATAACTTCGACTCAATTTCGAACAAGGCAGACGAGTTATCCTGGGTTGAGTAGGTAGCTTTGACATCTTCCCAGAGGTCCTTGGCTGACTGGTGTAAGAGATAATTGTCTCCAATATCATGTTCCATGGTTGATATCAACCAGAAACGAACCTGATTATCATCATTGTTCCATTGATTGAAGGTAGGGTCACTCTCTTCTGGCTTGACCGTTGCGCCAGTTATGTAACCGCCTTTGGAACGACCAGTGATGAACATCTGGATGGATTGAGACCACTGGAGGTAATTGCTTCCATTGAATTTTCGGATAGCAATTCCGCCAGCACTGGAATCGGAAGAGGTATTAGAAGTAGCCATAGCCTCTGGAGTTATAGTCTCAGAGATGACAGAATTTTGTTTAGATTTAGAGAAAGGAGGAGAAGAAGAATCACTGTCAGAAGAGCTCATGACAGTAAAGCAAAGCTACCGACGGCGGCGGAAGAAAACACCGACGGCTCTGATACCATATTAAGCTTTAGAGATTAGGGTTGAAGAGAATGATTTCTGTATCTTATTAATCATATATGATTACAGCTTATATACAAGTCTAGAGGAAAGAGACCTTGAGATCTCCAATATACAGAACTACCTAATTAGGATAAACTATTAACTCTCTATTTGAGTCTAACAAGGAAACTAATAATAATAATAATAATATTCAACAGGTTTATACAAATCTCAAACTTATTTCATGGGTTTTCGTAGGAGGGAATGCGTAAGGAATTTTATAAACACTAATTATGACCCCATCCAAGAACTCAAATATTGGGATGAACTAGTTCTTCACAAAATAACGATATTAAAAGAGACTAATGCAAGGGCATCACTGACATACTTGAAATGATTCAAATCCATATATATCTAAGATACTGATGGATCTGCCAGTCCTCTTTTTCCCAACTGCAAGAGATTTGTTTATCTGTTCAACCAGCCATTCAAAGAGACAAGCATAAATAGACTTTGCCAAAGCATCTCTCGTATCCATGGCCTGAAAAGCAGAAAAAGATAGAAGTTACTGCCACGTAGTTTATCAGCTTTTGCTGGGCGAAAAAAACAATTTCTTTTGAAAAGACGTCTCACGTATATGAAAAGGAAGGTACAATTTTTTTTCTAACCTGGGATAAAGTTAGCTTCTGGACAATAGCATCATTGCCAACTCTCATTTTCCGAGTTGACAGTGCCAACTTTAGCTCCTCAACTTTGCAACCAATTAATTCTGCAACAGCCATCAGACCTAAAAGCCACATAAAATATTTAAGGCTAGAAACAAATGACTGAGAGCATATCGCTATACTACCCACAATTATAGGAATCTTAGAAACTCAAACAGGATTGATGATCCCATTGCCATTACTATAAATCCAATGCACTTAAACTGTAACCAGCCACACTTGCTAGATTGCATCTTTGTATAGGTGTTCCTAAATCAAAGTAATGTACCAAGAAAAAAGGTTCTCACATTCATCTGCCAAAGGCTCAACATGATTCTCATTATCGATAACAGAAAATGACACATTTCCCAGCCACAATACAGAGGCAAGCATCGCAAAGACATTTTCTTGATCTTCCCTGCTAACATGAACAGTGTCTAAAGCTTCCTGAAAGTAGCAACAGTCATGATAAATTTAACCAACAAATAGAGGATATTGAGGGAAATAAGAGAACTAATCAGATTAGGAAAGAAAGCAATACCGTAACAATGTGAAAGTTTTGAGCGTCATCAACCCCATCAATTGAGCAACAATCACTCTGTCTCAGATATTTATAGTCATTCACACTCTTCAAATGTAGCTTATCTTAGTGCACCAAAAGAAAATGACAAAAAAATACGTTAGTATCAGACAGAAGCTGTAATTTCAGGATTCCAATTCACTTTCAGAACTTAGAAATTGTTGGCAATAGGCATGGGATACACATTTTTACGGTGTTGAAGCAGATCATATCAAACAAGCAAAAAAAATATGTCTTCTTTATTAAACAAAAAATTTATCTTAAAATATGGAAGTGGATTATTATTTCTTGGTCAGACCAGACATGAGGACCCTTCAATTTTTCACTGAAGAGGAATCAACTATGCTACATTGCGTCCTAGGGAACATTATCAAGCTGAATTCAAACCGAAAAGATGTCCTCATGAGTGCAAGTATACCTCTAAGTCTTGATGAAGCACCAGCACAGAGTTGATAGAATATGTGATATGACCTTTCTCCTGCTATGCATTGGACCACTCTGGACTGCTCCACAGTAAATATAACTTCAAAATTATGATAAAAATGAGATATGACTTGAACACACACCTGAATAACTCAACTTACCTTTTCAAGTAAGACTGTCCAATATCCACAGACAAAGAGCAGCATAAAACAAGAGCTTTTCAGTGATGAATGTCCAAAAGTCGAATACAGAATATGATACGACAGTATTTCAAGACTTTCAGGGTCCAAGTAGTCTTACAAGTTTGAATTCTGGCACCTGATATCTTTCCAGTTTCACTAAAGTCTATCTCAATCAACTTTCCCTGGGGTATTCAGTAAACAGAAATCAATCTTCCCTTAAGAAAGGGTAGAATTTTGTAGATATATATCTGAATGATAACCAAGAAGAATTGGTACAAGGATAATATAAACTCTGTCTGGTTGAAAGAAAGAATATGGAGCTTACAAAGCGACTCGAGTTGTCATTTCTCAAAGTCTTTGCATTACCAAATGCTTCTAATATTGGATTAGTTTTCAGTATCTCATGCTCTATTCCACTACCACCACCAAGAGCAGCCAAATACTGCATAGCTATCTTAGCGGTCTCAGTCTTTCCTGCTCCACTCTCACCACTGCAAGAACAAAAAAAGTTTGGAAAACATGTACGATGAAGTGCCCATGAAACAGGACTATGACAAGATCGTGATTCTTAATATACAGGGTGACATTGTGTTGATAGCTAACGCATTAAAAAATGAGAGAAAGCACCTAATAACTTCAGAAGAGTTCCTCAAATATAAAATATAAAATTCTAACTCTCCACATCCATGTGCATAGCACAGGTAATTTTAGCAACCAAATTTTCATGGTTTGAAAAGTTGATAATTACTTGAGATAATTAGTCTATGCTGGGAGGTTAGTTCAAACGGCATCATCAAAAACGTTCACTGTCCTACACTACAGGGAGAGAAAAATGCATTAATAATATATGTCAACTAGCTAATGCACAATCCTTACAACTTTATCAACCAAACCTCATTTCATGACAGCTCTAAGTATGTTTAACTTCTCAGTCATGCTCTCTCTCCTAAACAAAAATAAGTGCCATACATCCAGGCAACCAACTAAAAAGGACAAGGTTAGACAGACTTCACTGATATATAAATATAAATACAACAACATAATAAGACTAGACCATCTAATGGTTAATGCAAAGTATTGACAAAGTTGCAAAAGCAGCAAAAGATAAGGCTTGGGTTTATTGAAAACTACTAACCTGATGATAATAGATTGATTAACTTCATCTGGAGAATGAGAAAGGAAACCCAAACAAAAATGAAGGAGAAGAAAAATAAGAAACCAAAGATGGAACATGAGAACAAAACATAAAGGAAACTATAAAAAAAAAAGCTAATCACCTCGTATCATCTCTCTGATAGCTGTGTCTGTGATGGCATACACATGTGGGTTATCGGCCGATTTATTTCTATATGCATCGATGAAATCATTCCCATACAAAGGAACCTTCTTAAAAGGATTGATAGCTACCAGAACAGGTCCCGCTTTGGTCTAGATGACAATTTAACGTCCAAAATGGTAAGCACAGCATCAAAAGCTAACCTACAGAAAGCCAACAGTAATACGAACACTTACATATATCATGTCTTGATTGTATCTGTACTGAAGATTGTATAGGACTGATGGCTCGCTTAAGTAGCTAAGCTGCATCAGATCATCTACACCATCAAGTATATCAGGATTTGCTGGTACAAGACTTTCAGATTTCACTGTTAGTACCTTCAGCAAATAAATATAGCATTGATTAAAATACATATGAACATGAAAGGAACAGATCATTAAGTATCTCATGAAGGTTCACCTACTTTCCCATCAGAGGTTGTAATAACAGAATCATTCCCAGACGTTGATATGATACTTCCCAGCTCCCAGTCCCCATTTGCAAGTTGAAACCAGGATCGGAACTTCTGAAATGGTGAACAAGCAAGTAAAACAATCTATACACCGGGACATATAATATAACAGAAAATTAGAGCTTAACAAGAACCAAGTCAGATCTCAAAAGCACCTTCTTTGTATTGTAGGACGTTGTGTCAGACCACCTACGGTCATTGCCCAACACAGACACAGAAGGAGCAGGTGAAGCCACCACATCCTGGTTCGCAACAGACACAGAAGGCCTCTCCTCGTTTAACATAGCATTCCGACTATACGGTGAATCAGTACAATCATAACCTCTCCCATCAACCCCGTTCAGCAAATTATTTCTATGATGGCTGCCATTGCTTTCTCCGTTCATATTGATAGACTTCTCCAACTGACCAGAGTTCATATGCCTAAGATCAAATGGCACCTTGCTCAGTTAAAAAGAAGGAAGGCAGAAGCTAGAATTCAGCCTTACTTTTTCTAAATTTACCAAGAGCGGAGTTCCTCAAGGGTATGGCATTTGGATGAACACACAATCGAAAGCTAACATTTTGAATTCATATCCAAAAAAGTAGCGATAGTCTAGACAATGTCCCACATAGAAACTTATATGACTAGTTAATGGAGGGGACCGTTGTCTTAGAAAAAGAGCTTGGTGCTATTTTGAGATATAAAGTCACAATTGACAAATGACAAGTCCAAAACACTTAAGATGGGAGAACAAAAACTTTCCCAAACCAGTAAAAATATTCAAATCTGCTTTATTTGAGAGGGGCACTGGCATTGCCAGGAAGCTCAGCGAATTTTGGAAATCCCGAACTCAAAACCGATGTTCGAAATGATCAGAGACTCACTCAATACACCAAACCTGAAACTTGAGATTTCCGAAAGATCTTTCTTCAACGCAATGGAAGCATAACTTGAAAAATTCCTGTTGCTCTTTGCTTGCCCAGAAAATTAATTTCTCTCCACTGGATTAGTTTTAAATCTCCGAATTCTCGGGGACCAAATGAATTTGAAAAAATGGATTGCGTGAATAGAAATTGAAAACATCAGAAACATGAATGAGGACAGAGAGAAAGACTGCAGCATGCCAATAAAGGAAAGAAAAAACAAAAGAATTCAATTCTAGCTAGATTTTCCGTGGAAGCCAAAAAGAAAACTGAAAAGAAATGGGAATGTAGATGGGAGAAAATCACCGATCTAACAGCAGACTGAGAATGGCGTAACGACACACAGTGTAAGAAGACCCCTGACAGTAAAAGTAAAGAAGAAACGAAGAGAAGGCGACATAGATACCTTAGACGACGAAATCGAACACAGGAACTTGAATGAGAGTGTGAATGTAAGGGTGGGAAGCAGTGAGATCGAGAGAGAGGAGAAGTGCGTAGTAGAGATGAGTAAGATGAAGAAGGTGAGGCGGGAAAAGGAAGAGGAGAGGGAGCTGGTTTTCTTTGGCGGTGGAAAGCAAAAGAGAAGTGCAAGCTTGGGAGAGGGAGGATGGTGCTTGGTTTCCGAGAAAGCAGAGAATGGATGAAGAAGATGGGAGGAGAGACCAGAGAGAGAGAGAGGGAGATGGGAGAATGGGGGAAAAAGAGGGGAAAAGGAGAAAAGTGAACAACAAACAGCTTTTGTTTTCTTGGGGGGTCTGCGGACTCTGAACTGAATCAATAAAGGGGATGATAGTTCATAGTAGTAGTAGTAGGAGTAGAATTTGAATATTTGGGGACTGTGTCTGTGTGTATGGGTTTTCGTCATTCTTTCATTTCAAAAATTGCGTGTGTGGATGACGCTGGACCGGACACATACACATACTAACTCCCTCCTCCTCCACCCTTCAGCTACGTATTCCCAGATTGCTTTATAATTTATATATATATATATATTATTTTAAACCAGACTATTTTTACGAGTTCATCTATGAACCCATTATTATTATTTGGGTTAATAATTTTAAAAAGCACAAATTATAACAGATGGGCAGCTGATCGGTGTCCAATATTTTTCGAGGTTGGAATGTTCGTATCTTCATCTTAACCACTAGATCACCATTTGATCATTAACCAATATAATGGTCTAGATTTTCTAGGGGTATTTAGGACATTTAACATATAATTTAATTTTACATTTATTTTTGGAAGTATTTTTCTTCCGGTGACCGGCCGGTGACTTGTCGCCGATCGGCCGCAGGTCTCCAGTGAATTTTCCGGTGAGGCCTAGCTAACTAGTTAACCTTCTTTTTTACGGATAACTAGTTAACATGTTTTTTTAACTGATAACTAGTTAACAGGTTATAAGCAAATAACTAGTTAATTGAACTAATTAACAAGTTATTTTGTTAATAACTAGTTAATGATTACTATGATCAATTAACTAAATTTTTTGTTAACAGGTTATCTAACTAGTTAACATCATAATTTAGATAACTAGTTAACACTAGTTATCAAATTGTTAACTAGTTATCTAATCGAGTTAACTAGTTAACCAATACAAGTTTCAAAAACTAACAAAACAAACAAGCTATCAAAGCAACAGCCAATAGCTAACTACAAACCCTCATCTATGCTATTTAACTTTGTATGTCCTGCCTGCCATATACATTTGGATTTCGCTTTCTATTTATCTTTTTGCCTCCTCCACGCCTTCATGCCCAAGGCCTCAAAAAAATCGGTTGCATCTCTCTCTCCAAAACTTTGAGATCACAATTCTCCAAAGCAACTGTCTCAACTTACCTATGTTACCATTTCCCCAGCTGCCGACCTTGTCCACCATCTCCACAAAAGAGCAGCTAATGAGTTCCGGGAAGAAATGATCCAAAATCTACTTTGAGTACCTACATCCCCTAAACAGATGCTCCCTACTCTCAGTATCCTCCTCGCATAAAGCACAGCAAACATCAACCAAAGGATCTCATTTCAAAATTCTATCCCTGGTATTGATTCGTCCAGAGACATTCAGCCAAGCTATAAACGAATGCCTAGGAATGTTAAACCCCTGCCAAACACTTCTATACCACCCCACTTCAGCCATTCTAGGCCTAATAGCATTCCAAACTTTACTTACTTGGAATCTTGGCATATAGCAACCATCCCAAAGGAAGTCTCCATCTATATCAGCTATTATGTCCTTAGCCAAGCTCCTCATTTTCAGAATCCTCCTCCAGTGCCAAGACCCTGCATTCGAATCCACCTGCCACAAATTTTTACGTTTGAGCCTATAATAATAGATCCAGACTACCCAAATCGAACCAGATCTCATCAAAATTAACCAAATATGCCTCAAGAAGTTCGCAATATTCCAACTCCTCATATCTTTTATGCCAACGCCACCTTCTTCTTTAGGGAATGCTATCATTTTCCAAGCTACCTTTGCTCTCTCCCCCTCAGTTTCCCCCCAGAGAAACTGATTACAGGTCTTCTCCACCTCTTTGATGATGCTAGAGGGTAAAATAAAAGCGGCCATCCAATATTGAAGCACCCCCTGAATAACAGAGTTGATCAGCTGAACCCTCCCTGAATAGGATAATTTTTTAGCCTTCCAACCAGTAACACGAGAGGTTATATTATCAATCAACAACTTGCCGTCACAACGTCTAAGTTTCCCAGAAGTCATTGGAACTCCCAAATATCTGAAAGATAGTTCACCTCTCGCAAAATCATAACTCTGAACAATACTATCAGAACATTCTTCACTAACACCTGCCACATAAATCAAACATTTATCCGGATTAAACTGCAGACCTGTAAGGTTTCTAAATTCTTCTGAAGCATCAGTAACGACCTTCATTGCTTCACAGTTTGTTTTTGTGAACACCAAGAGGTCATCAACAAAACTCAAAGTTCGTATCATTCGTACTAATAACCAACTCATTTTTAAACACCATAAAAATGATATCGCTAGATTCATCATTTAATTACAACATTTCTGAAATTAAAATTACTAAAAAATAATTTAAAATGTAAGATTTATGTAAATTTCTTATCATTAGAGGAAAGATAATACTCTCTTCCCTATTTTTTTCTTATTTTTTAGTGACTTTCTCATCACATTAGCATATTTACAAGATTACATTTTAACTTTTGACACTCTCACTACACATATCAAATGGAGATTTGATCATAACCATTAATTTAGACCCACAAAAAATCAACGTCTTAGATTGATTCAACACAAATTCAACACCAAGTACATTATGCCCGAAGAATAATGTTGTCAAGACCGGACCGGTCATCAAACCGGTCCAACGAAAGGTTTAAGGGTTTAAGGTTCAACTGTGATCAGACCGGTAAACCCGGTGTAAAAAACCGGTCACTATTATATTAAAAGTTTATGTATTCATTACCTATTTAACTAAACTTTATGTACTAAAATGTAATAAAATTTGATTTATATATTATTTGTCATTATCTATAACCTAGGTACTAAAAGATAATAAGACTTATCATATAAATATAGTATTTAGCAAACCCTAGATCTAAAATCTCAATCACCGTTCAATCCCAATATTCACAAGCCCTCTTTCTCATACTTCCTCTCCACTATTTTCCACAGCCGCCTCTCCACTATCTTCCTCTTCTTCTTCTTCTTCCTATTATCCTTATTTCTTCTTCTTCCTATTATCCTTATTTCCCACAGTGCCTTAATCCTTATTACTTTTCTAGCTTTCATCAACAATCTAATTTCAACTTTTGCTATTATTTATCAAGAAAGAAAGAGGAGCAATTGAAACTACAACAAGAGGATCTGTTTCTTGGGATGGGATCTGTTTCGGTTTGTACCTGGGTTTTCTAGGTTTGGGAGGGTTTGTTTTTGACTCCTCTGCTCCCAAGTACAGGGTTAGTCGCTGGAACTGATTTGTACAGCTTCTTAAGAAACTACAACAAGATGAATATCAATTGAAAGGACAACTGTTGATTCAGAGATTCAGACCCGGAAAAAACCGCCTCATCCGGTTCGAACGGTTATTCCGGGTTTCCCGGGTCGACCCACAAAATTAAGGCAATTGGCCCGGTGACAAAATAACCTCAGAGCGGACCGGTTTGGGGTCCGGTTCCCGGTTTTACCGGTCGAACCGACCGGTTCGGTCCGGTTCTGACTACACTGAGAATTTCCTTCTCTACTGGGGAAGTTTAGTAAAATAAAGATAAGTTTTTTTAATGATATGTATTATAGAATGAAAAACAAAGTTGGAACAGAATAAATGAAAAGGTTTCCTCTAAAACTCATTGACATACCGTCGTTCTGGGTGGGAATACTAGGTATGGGTAGTGGGTACCTGTATACCCAACCCGGAATTTTGTGGGTATTAGGTACCCATAACCTGCTACGGGCAGGAGTTTGAGATCGATTTTACCTGTTTTCTAAGTAGCCCAAATCCGTCCATCTTTGTCAGACTAGGAATATGTCCAGAAATCCAGATTTGGCCTAGTATTGGTTCAGCATTAGCCCGTGACTGCTTGGCCATGGACTGACCTCTTGGCCCAGCTTTAGTGCTGGGTTTTGCTTGATTATTCTTCTCTCGGATCAGACATTCGACAATGCTCGACATCAGTGACAATGTCAAGTAAGGCTTGGTCACGGCACCGGGCATGGCTATGTCGGGAAATCCTACCATTAGGACACCCCAAAGTGTCCTCATATGAGGACACCTCTTAGAGCCGTAGGATTTAATCTTAAAGATCGGAAGGCCTATATTAATTGGACATAAGGGTAATTTCAATATTTTATTTATTGCAGATTTTTAATTATTGTTTATTAATTTTCGGATTTGCAGTTACATTGCTGATTTTTTTATTCCTTTTTCTGCTCCTTTTTTTGCTCCATTTAATTTATGGTAAATTAATTATCTTTTTTTAATTACTTCATCATCTTATTCTCTATGCTCGCCGGTTTTTGTTGTGTATCTCCGGTGGTTTTTATTTTAGATTAGTTTCTAACACTTTTTGTGAAAATTGTTTCAAACTGTTCCTCTTTATCATTTCGGAACAGTTCCTATTTTATTGTTCCGGAACAGTGATCCATTTCAAAGTAATGGAACGTGTTGAAAATTTATTTTGCTTCCTTATTACCAAATCGGAACACAGAAAATCATAAAACCTTGAATCAAATTGAAAATGGAACAATAATATTGAATACCTGTTCCATAATGAACTATATGAAATATTACAAACATGTTCCATAACTAACTATATGGAACACTACAAATAACCAATGATCAGAAACTAAGAAGCAAAGATGTAGATGGCTGGCAATGCATTGAAACAGTCTGTGAATATCTTCCACAGCCTGACGTTGAATCTTCGTTTACACTCGTCGTAGAACCCGTATATCCGGTTGATCTTGGCGTCCTCGTGGTTGCCTCTCAATAGGTGGATTTTGTCCGGGTACCGGATTTTGTAGGCCAAAAGTAGGCATATGGTCTCCAAGTTTTGCTTCCCTCTGTCGACGTAGTCTCAGAGAAATAGGTAGTTTGCTGATGGTGGGTACCCTCCATACTCGAATACCCTCAGAAGGTCTTGGTATTGTCCATGTATATCACCTGCAACAAACCACGCCGATAAGAAACATGTATCGATCATAACAACATCATACCAACTTGTTATCAGATTTGCAGTTAAATTGATACAATCGATATCGTCCAAACCAGGAACAGATACTCATCCATAGCTAATTCCTCAATTAGCACAAACGAAATCGAAAACCCAGAAATCATGACACCTTAACTGGTTCATTTAACCGTAATCATCAATTTCTTAATCAAACACACCATTAATTATCCAGCCATGAACAGATACTCATCCAAAACATAGAAAGAAAGACTACCCAGAACTCATAACACCTTAAACATGTTCATTTAACCATAATCTGCAATTCCCCACATTAATCATTCAAACCAAGAACAGATACTAAGCCATAGCCAATTTACACAGAGAAAGGAAGAAAACCCAGAAATCATAACACCTTAAGCTGATTCATTTAACCCTAATCTGCAATTCGCCTATAAAAAAATGGGCATTAACCATTAATCATCCAAACCAAGAACAGATACTCATCCATAGCCACATTCGTCAATAAAATTCCAAAACACAGAAAGGAAGAAAACTGGTGTGGGGCTGGCGGCGGCGGTGAGGCTGGCGGAAGATCTAATGATGGCGAGACTGGCGGCAGATCTGGTGTGGGCTGGTGGCGACGTCGGCGGCGGCGACAAGTTGGCGGAAGATCTTAAGATGGTGGCGAGGCTGGCGGCAGATCTGGTGTGGGGCTGGCGGTGATGGAGTGGTTGGCGACGGCGGAGTGGCTGGCGGCGGTGGAGTGGTTGGCGGCGGTGGAGTGGCTGGCGGCGGCGGCGGGAGGAGAGCACGACGACAGAAGCTTTGAAGGGAGAGATGTAAAATAGAATTAGGGTTTGTGAAACCCTAATATGATTTAGAATATATAGGAGTTTCAAATTACTATTTTGTCCAGATTAATTTAGGCCATTAGATCTACCTTCTAATCATGTGGTTGTAAGGGGTGTCCTAATATGAGGACACTAAGGAGTGTCCTAATGGTAGTAGATCCCGGCTATGTCACACTACCCATATGCGTATACCCGTGGATACACATAATATCCACATTAATTTTGTCCATTGGCACCAGCTCACAACACCTCCACTAGCACTAACCTAGTCCTAACTTATGTAATAAATGGCCCAAGCCCACATTCAGCACACTCTCCCGTCCCATTTCTACAATTTTACTTTCTCACTTTTTATCATTGATTTCGACGATCAACAGGCAACAACAAATCAACAATCAACAGTCCGCATTCGAACTGCGAAGAAACTCTAAACCCCTAACTTGCTTTCTTAACTGCCCTCAGTTTCTACCCGTTATATATACATGCAGAATTGTCAGTTTATGTAATGGTTTAATGGACGCGGTAATGTAATGCAACTTGTAAGAGATTATCAACTATGGAGATTAGTCGGGATCAAATTTGATTGAAATTTTAGTTTTTATCGAAGTTTTTAATTATAAGTAATATGGGTAGTGTGAGTTACCTACTACCCATATGGGTATGAGATTTGGGATGAATTTTTTGAAATAATAAGTATAAATACCTACAATATATAGGTATAAGTAAGTGTAACCATACCCAACCCGTTTCTCACCCTTTCCGTACTTGTTATCTAATTTGGCATGTCGCATCAATTAGTGATGCTGCTATTTTATTGATTAGCAACAACAAGTGGCCAAGTTACCTTTGGAAGTCCATGGACTGATTGCTTAGTGATTAGACACATTGAAAATAAGGGAAAGACATGAACCCATCACATTTTAGTCATTAAATTAAATTAAAGACCCCAAACCCCACAACAGAAAATGTAGAAAATGATCGAAAACAAATTCAACACCATTGTACCATACAAGAAATCCTTCAAACTCGAAAACCAAACCCCCCATATAGGCCCATTGGCCCAAAAGAAATCAATGGTTGTGAATAGTAATTTATGTTGGGAAAGGGAGTGACAAGCGCCCAGAAGAGTGAGACCTCCCAAGTGGAAGCGGCGGCTTCTTCCCGTAACTCACCGTCACAGCCGCCCTACCACCACTCACATGCTGCAGCGGCGGCTGCGGCGGACCCACACTCACCGCCTTCTCACACCGACAGCTCAACAACCCACCTCCTGATCCCCTCCTCTTCCCTTTCCTCCTCTCTGATTCCTCCGTTTCCTCTATCCTATTCCTCATCATCGTATACCTAATTTCCTCCGCCGCCTCCGAAGCCGTCACCGAGTAGTTCGTCACGCTTCCCTTGTCGTATCCTTCCGCCGTTGCTACGCTCCATTCTATGCTCGCCTCGCTCGGCTCGTAACATTCCTCTTCCTCATCTTCCACGCCCTTCCCGTACACCCTCCCTCCCAATCTCCTCGCGTTAAATATCGACGCGTCCTCCATTGAATCACGGCGGATGCTGCTTCCCCCGCCGTTGAGTGGATTTCCAGTCGTTTGCGTCGAGAAGCTCTCGATCTCGAACAGGTCCGAACTCGCATCGCTCGCCATGTCGTCTTCTGTTACCGTCATTCGCGATCTAGGGCTTGCCGGGAACGTGAAGCTCGATCTCCCCTCCGTGCTCAGCTTGGTAACGATTACCTTCTCCTCTGGAGGTCGGAACACTTCCAATGAATCTCGCGGCGGATCCTCCAGCTGGGAAAACGGCTTCCGCACCCCATTATTCAGTATCAGTTTCACCGGTGCCACTACAGCCGCCTGACTCAGTATCGGAAAAGTAAATCCCCCTCCGCCGCCTCCGCCTCCGCCGTTGCTGCTACCATTGTTCTTGTCCCCGTTGCCTTGGCTGAAATTGGGGGTTAATACAACGCGGTGAGGTTGCCCTAACCCTGGTCCACCGACGAACCGGTTGGTCTCTGCGGAGATCCTACGAACAACATTAGGAGGAACCTCCACCGGCGCCGCTTCTTCACGTCGTTCCAGCCAATCAATTGAAGCTGCGGAGGAGGAGCTAGAATTCGGAATATTATTACCCTGCCTCTTCGTCATCGCATCGATCATTACCCTGGAATTCGGATTGAGATGTGCTATTGGGATTCTAGGTTCGGGTGCCTTCTCCTCAACCTGTACAGATTTCTTACCGTAGCAAGGACATGGCCTCCTGAGAAGCCATTTTTTAGCAGTAGACCCAGTTTTCCTCTGATCATCGACCGGAGGTTGATGGTGATGATGATGATGTTTCACCGTCACAGCCATGGCACCCGGTGGATTAGATAGCAACCCCGTCTGGCTGTTCCAGCTGGCCTCCGATGATGCAGTTGGTGTGGCGTGGAACGATCGAGTTCTATAGTTCCGATATCCGTATCCATACCCGTCCACTGATGACGACGCGGATGACAACCTGGGAGGGATTTCGGAAATGCGCTCGAGTCCGCGGCCATTCTTAACAGGGGATACTTTGTTGTTGATGATGTTGATGTTAAGTTTGGTGTTGTCACCAGCAGCGGCGGCGCCGTCGTTGAAGTACTTCTGGGCGTCAAAAATGCTGATCTCGGAGTCATCTAATATGGGTGTTTTCTGCTGGAAAGGGAAACGAAGAGGAGGAGGAGGTAAAGATTCTTGCTTCCCTGGAATTGCTCTCATGGTAGTGGGTCTTTCCTCCATCATGGTTGTATGCCAAAAAAATAAAGACAAAAGGACTCTGCTATGATCACTATTAAGAAACAGACAGTGCGGATGTACAGAGGTCAGAGAATAATGTATGGCTGAGAAACAGACTGCACACAGTGAGCAAATGAATGCTGCAGATGAAGTAAGTAGTACTGCTGCTGCATCTTCCTATTCCCATCTGTGACCATAATGTTATGTAGAAAGAAGGTAGGGCACATTACAGACATTCCAGAACGTGGGATCAAATAAGCAAAGCTGTAAAATGTTTGTTACCCAGAAACTGACTGAGACAGATGATTCAGTTCACACTTTTCTCAAACATAATGGTATGGGTTGATTGCATGAATGATCAGAAAATCATGTTCGTGCATGAGATCCTAGCCACATCTAACATCTTGGTCTGTAGGGTCCAACAGTTATGAATCCTTACAAAATTTCATCTAACAAAATTAGGTCCTGATGATTTCGACCCAACATTCAGAGTTTTGGTAAAATCATGAGATGTTGAGTGCTTCTCTTAATTTCTCTAATCAAATTGTTTATAACAAAATGGAGAGCATATGGAGTTAGCAGCAGCCAGCCTAATACCCCCAATAATCAGGAAAGCAGCCATAGGCGTATAACTTCCAAATCAGAGGAAGCATATCATGTTCTTGTTATCCTCCAGGGTTTATGCATGCCCTACTACTTCCCAGGATCAATAGAATACAACCAAACTCTTGCATAGTCGAGTATTTGTAGCCACAAGTTGCAGGTTTTTATTTTAATATCATCTTCTTATTGATAATAATGTAGCTTCACAATCTCACTCGGATCCACTTCCCTAACTATGAAAATGCAAAAGGACCCATATCCACTTCCAATTCACATTGCGCTGGAATCTCTTGTCACTTCTCCACACGCAGCAGCCAGCATTATCAGGATCTTCATCGGCATTACATAAGGTCTGTGATTTGGATAACCCCCTAACCCCAAATGATTGGTAAACCGACCTCGCTTTCTCTGTTTCTGGAAACGATCATCACTAGTTTGATTCATGGCGACTAATAAGAAATAGGAATACTTACAACGACAATATACATAGCAACAGTAGCTGCTTGAAGCTCAACAATAAAAGGCAAGGAAGTATGAAGTTCACATTTCTTTTACGTAGGACTGATATATTCATTATATGGAACAAAGGACAAGTCCCGGTGTGCGGCATCACCATCTTGCTCTCGGAACGGTTAAGAGCTGAATAGTTAAATGTCTTGACCCGCCCTATCCAATAAGCTTTTACTTCGTCACCCTAACATCCTCCACCGCCTGTCAACTGTAGGGAGATTTACTGTGATGGCTCTTTCTCACAGGATCTACTGAGGGAGGAATATGAGATCATTATTAAAGATTCTCATGGAGATTTAGTTGATGGATTCACACTTTAGTGTGTTCATCTCCGATGGTAGCTGAGGCCAAAACTCTGCTCACTTCCACCAGGATAGCTGCTGAGCGGGAGAAGAAACATGTGTGAAAACCGATTGCCTCACCCTAGTCGATGCCCTTCGGAACGACCCAGGTAGATGGCCTTGGCAGTGCTCGGCTTGGCTCAAGATTATGTCTTAACATCCTTAGTGCCAACCCACTTGTTAGAGTTTCCTTTATCCCCCGCACGCTAAATGTTTTGGCTGACCGTATTGCTAAGACGGCAGCTTCGAGTGCAGCTCAAGAGACTTGGGTCAATCTTCTTAAGCCTTCTCATCCCTACATGTAATTGATTCTTGTCCACTCTTAAGTGATGAATACAACGAGATTTTTCAGTAAAAAAAATATAGTGAATATGTGATTGGTGATTCTAAAGACAACTTTAAAGAGTTGGTTGGAATTGTTTACCCATACCCAATTGTGTGCTATACTTGTATTATTTATAGATAGAATTGATACAAGGATATTAAGAGATAAATACAAATGGGAAGAGATAAATACAAAGATAACAATAATAACAAGAATATATTATCTAAACCTATAATCCTTATCACCCTCCCGCAAGCCAATGGCGGGGCAGACAGTGAGCTTGAGACCTAGCGTAGTAAACCACGGAGCTGGTAGGGCCTTCGTTAGGGCGTCCACCATCTGATCCTTCGTGGGGATATACGCAATATGGAGTTGTTTGTTTGCTACACATTCTCGAACAAAGTGAAAATCTATTTCCAGATGTTTCGGGCGTGAGTGAAAAAACGAATTATGGGATAGGTAAGTGGCGCAGATATTGTCGCACCAAACTGTTGGCGGCGTGATGATGGGTATGCCTATTTCCCAAAGAACCGAAGCGAGCCAGAGGGCCTCGGACGATGCTATAGCTAATGCTCGATATTCGGCCTTTGTCGAGGAGCGTGAGACGGTCCTTTGCTTCTTGCTTGACCATGATATTAAGTTTGGACCGTGGTAGGTCACATATGCATTGGCGGACCTCCAATCTATGTCATCTCCTGCCCAATCTGCATCCGTATAAAACCGTTAACATATGTTGCGAGTGAGAGTGAAGAGTAATACCACACATGGTCGTTCCTTTCAAGTATCGTATGACTCGCTTGAGCTGGACCCAATCGGATAGCGTCGTGGCATGCATCTTTTGAGCTAGTTTGTTGGTGGAGAAGAAGATGTCCAGCTGTGTCATTTGTAAGTATTGGAGGCAGCCCAGTAACTTCATCGTTGGCTGATCATATAGCGTGTCATCTTCACTCTTTGCCTTGTAGTAAGGCGTTGCTACTGGATTTGATTCCTGAAGCCTGGCTTTGTGAAGTAGTTCCCTTATATATTTCCCTTGAGATAGATGGAGAGTTGTAGCTAGCCGTTGCACTTCAATCCCCAGGAAGTATGATAGTTAGCCCAGGTCTTTAAGCTGAAACCGTTCGACCAACTTGTTAATTATTTCCTTGACCTTTTCTGATGATTGTCTTGTAATCACGATATCATCAACATATACAAGTAAAAATATTGGTGGTCCATCAGTTATGTAAAATAAAGAGTGGTCAGTTTTTGAACCGGAGAATCCAAAATCCAACAACGCGTCACGTAGGGTAGAGAACCACGCTCTTGGTGCTTGTTTCAAACCGTAGAGTGATTTATTTAGTCGACACACATGATGTGCCGCGGTGAGTCTTGAAATTCAGGCGGTTGCACCATATATACGAGCTCCTCGAGAGTTCCATGCTAGAAGGCATTGGACACGTCCAATTGGTTACTCATCCAATTTTGTGACATAGCAATTGATAAAATAAGACGAAGGGTAGTTGGTTTTATTACCAGGCTGAATGTCTCGGTGTAATCAACTCTTTCTGTCTGGTTGTATCCCTTTGCCACTAGGCGCGCCTTGTATCTCGCCACCGAGCCATCCAGGTTACGCTTTATTTTGAAGACCATTTGTTTCCAATGGGCCGTTGTTGTGGCGTCGGTGCTTCGAGGGTCCACGTGTCATTCTGAAGAAGTGCATTGAACTCTCCATGCATGGCTGTACGCCACTGCTTATGATTAACCGCCTTTGTGTAGCAAGTTGGCTCGATCTCTGAGTCGGCCAGGTTTGCGCTAAAGGTCCGTGGTTTTAGACTTCCTGTTCGCGATCGGGTCACCATCTGGTGGTGGGAGATTGTTGTCGGAGCTGTGGGAGCAAGCGGAACTGCTTGTTGCACAATAGGAGACGTGATGCATGCTCGTGCACGTGGGCAGGGATTTCATTTGCATGGGGGGTTGGCTGGGTGGATGGTAAAAGTAGTGGGGTGGGTATGGTGGAATATTGGGGTGTCACTGTATTTTGTGGAGGTATTGACTCGAGTACTGAGGGTACCTAGAAAGGGATAACAAGTTCGTCAAATATAAAATGTCGAGAGATGTGTATCTTAAAAGTAGATAAGCTTAAACAACAGTAGCCTTTATGCTGAAGGCTATATCCCAGAAATACACTTGGCGACGACTTCGGCTCAAGTTTGTTAGCTGCATAGGGTTTCAACCAAGGAAAAAATAAGCATCCAAAAACATGCAACATCGTATAATCCGGTGCTTCACCAAACAAGCATTAGTATGGTGTCTCCTGATTCAAGACCAATAACCAATAAATCAAGAGCAGTAGGCAGTGTCATTTAACACCAATACTGAAAGCCAATACCACTAATCTTCATCAAACCCATATCCGCATAATCCAGCATGTATCAATACCAATACTCATTACCAATAATCATTATCAACAACATTGCCGGTACATCGTAAGCACATATATGATACCACCAATCAACTACATCCTAGGGTATGGATCATCATAGAACTGTATTAAACCCCTCACCTGTTTTCTAGCTAAATTCTGATTTATGACTAACTGAGATAGCTTCCTGAGCTTGCACACACAGCACTACAATCCTCCCACAAGGGATCCCATGAATTCGAGACACAAGAACAAGCCTGATTAACGAAACACAAGACGAACTGTAATCGCAGAAACCCTAACTGAAAGAACCTTTCAGACTTGAATTGGTATAGCAGAAGAACGATGACTTTACCCAAAATCCATAGAGGGAAATGGATCCTGATGATCCCCTAAACCTTCCTTCAAAGTTTCATGACAACCCGATGTCTCTAGCTCCCTATCTAAGAACTTCTCTCTAAAAACGTGACTATCCGTTAAAAGAGAGTTTCTTTCAAAATCTTTTTTTGTAAGCTATCGTCCGATGATCCATTTTTATAACACTTACATACAATGGCCGTTGGATAGAGTGGAACGCTCGTTTTCATCTGGCTTCAAACCCCCATTGGGCTTGAAACAACACCCGTTGTCCACAAACCGACTACGGCCATTGTCACCTTGCCAACGCCCGTTGCCCCAATTGTGTAATGGCTATTGGAAAAATTCCAATGGCCGCAGTAGAGCTTTCTGTTCAGAAATTACCGGTTCCGATAGTGCGCCGTTTGAACGTCAAACGAGCGAATTATGCCCAAATTACTAAACTACAACATCTTTAAACTTTCCAACCGACTCCAAGACCACATCGGCTTAACCAGGTTACAATTTCGATCGCAAACCAATAACTGGATGTTACAAAAAGTGACTCACTTATCAATTTAGACTATATCTTCTGTTTTTACTTGATTATTGATAATGTAATTTGTCTATTTCACAATCAAAATTTCAAGCATAACACAAAAGAAAATACAATGCAAACACAATATAAGACGGGCTAATATGTTGATTCAGTACCTTACGTTTGGAGTATTAACAAATCAGTACCCACCGTTTAAAAAATAACTTGCAAGTGTTTTTCGTATGAAAATCTAACACATCCATCCGAAATGGTGATTCCATCCAATTTTGCCGTTAAATTGCCATATCAGGTGTCCTATTTGGATTAAACGCTGACATGGATATATCCACGTCAGTTGGGCCTGGTCCCACGTGTTAAACCACATCTGACCTCACCTGAATAAAATGATCCCCTCTGCAATTTTCATCTCTCTCTCTTTCTCAATCTATTATTGACCTTGATAATTGTTCCCCTCTTTTTCTCTCTCCACCGGCGGAGCTCCTCCCCACCGTCGCAATCCACTACATGTCCAAATCCAACTCAATATGTCCACCGTTGTCGCCGTCGCCTCCGTTAGCACCATCCTGCCACCCCCAATCTATCATTCGCCTCCTCCGCCTTCCTACAAGAGGGGGTTTTAATTTTCAATTGATGGACCAGGCCCAACTGATGTGGATATACACGTCAGTGTTTTAATCCAAATAGGACGTGTGATGTGGCAATTTAACGGCAAAATTGGATGGAATTGTCATTTCGGATGGATGTGTTAAATTTTAATACAAACGATACTTACAAGTTATTTTTTAAACGGTGGGTACTAATTTGTTAATACCCCAAACGTAAGGTACTGAATGAGCTTATTAGCCATATAAGACTTGACATCGTTAAAAAGGGTAAAAAATAATGGCGGTCATCTAAGTATGGGCCATGTAACAGCGTGGTCACCTAACTATATTTTGTAACAGCGTGGTCACCTAAGTTTGTAAATCATAACCAATAGGCATCTCCGACGATTTTTCACCAAATATCCTGTGAATTTGCTAGCTCAGAGGGCAACATCAGCCAAGAAAATAATATTGTTACATGGAGAAGATGGAATAAATTTTTTTTGTTGCTGATGTGACCCTCTGAGCTGGAAAATTCAATGAAGATTCGGTAAAAAATAGACGAAGATGTCTGTCGGTTACGATTTACAAACTTAGATGACCATGCTGTTACAAAATATAGTTAGGTGACCACGCTGTTACATGACCCATACTTAAGTGACCGCCAGTGTTTTTGACCCCTGTTAAAAATGATGTTGTCGCACAAAAAGAAATAATAGAAGGGCAACAGGAGGAACCAAACATGTTGAACACTCCAAAAATAGTGGAGAAAGATTGGGAATCAAAATACTTAGTTTGAGAGTTGGGATCTCAAATTTGCAAGGTCAAATAAGCAAAAAAATCTAAATAAATAAAAAAAAAACTAACTTTATTCAGACAAAATTTTATGCTACTAAATCATCACCAAGTAGTTGCCTACTTTGTTGGATAAAGGAGAACTCAATCTTAGTGAAGAACAAACTATATAAACACATCAAATCCATAATTCTGTAATAAAGCAAAGCTCAAACAAACCATTTTCTTTATTTCAATTGTTTTTTTTTTGGGTTTCATTGTCCTAATAAATAAGCTCAAACAACCATTTAAATTTATTGATCAATCAACATAAGTTATTGGAATAGAAAAAATGGCTGGAGGAGGAGGGCATGTCTCCGAGTACGGAGTAAGGCATTATGAAGGTAGAGTGACTGGGTTTGTGCTCATAACTTGTGTGGTTGCTGCATTTGGAGGTCTCATCTTTGGATATGACATTGGAATATCTGGAGGTGTTACCTCCATGGATTCCTTTCTAAGCCAATTTTTTCCATCTGTTTTTAAAAAGGAAAAAGAAGGTCACCATGAGAACATGTACTGCAAATTCGATAGCCATCTCCTCACACTCTTCACATCTTCACTTTACTTAGCAGCACTCGTTGCTTCCTTTTGTGCCTCTTTAGTAACTAGAGCTTTTGGTCGAAAGATTTCAATGTTATGTGGTGGCATTGTATTTCTAGCTGGATCTGTGTTCAACGGATTAGCCACTAATGTTACAATGCTCATAATTGGTAGACTTTTGCTTGGTGTTGGTGTTGGATTTGCCAATCAGTCAGTCCCTGTATACCTATCTGAGATGGCACCTTCTAGGCTTAGGGGTGCTCTCAACATTGGGTTTCAAATGGCTATCACTCTCGGGATATTGGCAGCAAGTCTCATCAACTATGGTACTGCTCAGATTAAAGGAGGTTGGGGTTGGAGACTCTCTTTGGGTCTTGCAGCTGTCCCTGCACTTATGATCATTATTGGATCCATATTCCTACCCGACACTCCAAATTCGATCTTGGAAAGAGGCGATACTGACACTGCTAGAGAGATGTTGAAGAAGGTTCGTGGAACTGACAACGTTGATGAAGAGTTTCAAGATCTTATTGATGCATGTCATGCCGCTAAGAGAGTTGAAAACCCGTGGACGACAATCATGGAGCCCAGATACAGACCTCAAGTTGTCATCTGCACCTTAATCCCTTTCTTCCAGCAGCTCACTGGGATCAATGTCATCATGTTCTATGCACCTGTTTTGTTCAAGACACTTGGATTTGGTGACGACGCTTCCCTCATGTCTGCTGTAATCACTGGCCTTGTTAATGTCTTTGCAACCTTTATTTCTATCTTGGTGGCTGACAAGTTTGGAAGAAGGGTTCTGTTTTTGGAAGGAGGAGTCCAAATGATCATTTCCCAGGTACCCTCTACTTCTTAATATGTATGAATTTTGCGACTCGATTGTGTACTGAATTCACACTCATGTTGTTGTTGCAGGTCCTTGTGGCAATTATGATTGCCAAGGCATTTGGGACTGCTGGGGTTGGGGTGCTATCAAAAGCAGAATCACTAATAGTGTTGATCTTGATATGCTTTTATGTATCAGCATTTGCATGGTCATGGGGACCATTAGGTTGGCTAGTACCAAGTGAGATATGTCCTTTGGAAATAAGATCTGCAGGACAAGCGATTAACGTGTCTGTAAACATGTTATTCACATTCATAATTGGTCAGTTCTTTTTAGCAATGCTCTGCCACATGAAATTTGGACTATTCCTATTCTTTGGTGGGTGGGTTTTGATCATGACAACCTTTGTATACTTCTTCATACCGGAGACGAAGAATGTTCCAATTGAAGAAATGAACAGAATTTGGAAGTCACACTGGTTTTGGGGGAAGTACATCCCTGATGATGCTGTCACAGGAAACAACAATAAGATGAAAGAGTAAATTTTGATAATGAGACAGACAGATGGTAGGTTTTGAGATTTTGAGGTTTATGAGAGGGTTTTTTGTTTTTTTGTTTTTTCAATAAGGACACAAGTGAAAGAAGAAGAAGAAAAAAGAGCAAACAAAAGGCAAGGGAGGAGTAGATTTGTGTAGGCATACGATCAGTTGTTTAGTTTGGAGTTGGGAGGTACTCGTAGTTGGATTAATAATCCTTGCTTTGCTCACATTGGTGAAGGACATTTTCAAAGCATCATTGTTTTTTTTAACAAGTATAAAAAAAATTTGATAGCTTTTGCATTTTATATCTTTTCATCAGTTACTAGTACGCTATCCACATAACATTAATGAGTCGTTTGGTATGGGCTATCTCGAATATCAAGATAGCTAGTTATTAAGAGGTTAATGAGTTTAAAGGTCTTTTTGTACAATATTCTTGTTTGTTTAGAGTGGTAAGTTATTTGGGTACATTCAGGTCCTTGCCCCTGAATTTGTCTTTAGCAAGTATTTAAGGATAAGGCTCATTCCCCTTCCACATGCCAACATCTGCTCCCCTTCACCAGAAAAACACATATGCTCCTCTTCACCAAGAAAACACATATGCTCCTCATTCGTATTCGTGTATGCTAGCAGATGTTTAGAAGCCCGAGCGGAGAAGAAGTACCCATAAACCTGCACATGTGAGAGAGCAGTATGGACATCATGAGAACAAGGCATAACATAGGGACAAGTAAAGCATGATTCGGGGGAGGAAATGTAGGATTCAAGCACTGGTCTGGAACTTTAATCACACCTAACGGAAAGTGTTATATAATCCATCATCTTGGTTCCTAAATATTGAATCTAGTTCAACCAAGCAGTAAAACAGAAAAGCATTCAAGCCAATGAACTGAAGCAGAAGCATAACAGATGGTAGTATATGCAAATTGCAGCATGTTAAACAAGCCTACAAGACTTTATCTACAAATGTGTGGCAGTAGAGTTTTTTCACCGAACAAGTCCCTTTCGACCATGGTACTAACTCATAAAACAAGTTTCTGGACCTGAAAGATGGAATCGAGGGTTCGCTAGTGAATTGGATGGGAAATATGAACCATGAAGATGGTAAATGAGGTAGTTGTTCTGATGTTAACATAGAAAGACACAATTGAAAAACAGTTGTGTTATCATCATCAGACAACCCCAAACCTAGGAATCCCTCAATCTTTATTAGAAATCAGCTAGGGGTCATATGACGTGGTAATGGAACAAGTATATTTTATGAACACATATGACGCGGTGACTGCTAAGTGCAGTGAATGACAGTACCGAGAGCTTAAGGGTAGAAATGCCGTGTACTGGAATCCTAGTTTGAGATGGGTGGGAAAAATTTAGGGCATCTGCATTTGACGAATGAACTGCGAGCTGACAACATATCCGACGAGAGAAATACAGTTCGCAATCGCGAATTCGTGGATGGCAGATAGAGTATAAGACATTGAAAAAAGAAGGCGTGGACGTTGATCCCTTGCGATGTACTCGCCGGAGCTAAACACAGAGGGACTAGAGTACCAAGCAGGAGGACTTACCTCCGGTGAAGCGCCGTCGCCGGTGATTCCCGTTCGGCCGATCTGAGTCACGCTGAGAGGATTTCTGAATTGGTTGTTGGATTGGGGTGAAGCTATCTCCGGCGCGAAAGTAGGTCATTGGGAGGAAGGGTGTGGGAAAAGGAGGTTTAGTGGCATGTAATAGCAGCATAGTAGCAGGTGAATATTTGTCTGAAATTTCCAATAGCCTTCTTGCATTTCAGAAATCCGATATTGAACCACCCCACTTTTAGTATCCATTAGCTAGTTAATCATTTGTAGAAAAACATGGATATTAACAATTAGCATGATATTGGGTGCTAATGAATTAATTAGCACCCATACCAAACAACCCCTAAGTTGATTATGTTTAGACGTTATTCACTCATATTTCAATGGTTAAGGGGTCGTTTGGTATAGGGGAAATCCAGCTGTGTTTTCTTGGAAACTCTGTATTCTGAGTACAACCAGAGTTTCTTATTGTCTCCATAATGTGTATTCTGACAATTTCTACTTTTATCAGAAATTCTGACTTCCCCCAAATAGAATAATGGGACCCACTGTCTTCCCCTCCTATTTTCTTTACCAAATATACATACCAAACAATGTAATTTAACATCCTCCAACTTTTAACAAACACTTCCACCATTCCCCTATTTTCATATTTCCCTAATTCTCAATCCCCTATACCAAACGACCCTAAATGTTTTTCTGTATCCTATAAAAAATTTACAATTAGATTGTTTATGTTAGAATAGCTCATTATGGTTAGAATAGTTAAACTCATTATGGTTAGAATAGGACAATGGTTAATTCTTCTACTTTTGGAATAGCGACTTATGGTATGAAATAGCAAAATATTTAAGTTATGCAATTTCAAAATTGATTATTAGTGATCTATAAAGTTTAAATGTTTAAAAAATGTTATATTTTCTGGATTGTTTTCTCATAATTTAAAATTTTCTTGTTATGGCTATAACTAAAAATTGACGGTATCAATACAGTATGAATTTTATTTTACTACGTGAAAGCCTATTTAGAATAGTTACTGTTTGGACAAAAAATGCAGCATGCATGAAATGGATATCAAATATCTAGACTCAAAATTAATTCAAAGTAAGTGCATAACTTTAAAAATCATAATAATACAAATATTTTGTTGAATATAAAACATATAAAATGAAAGAACCAAGAAGTCCATCCGACCATCAAAATATTTTAATAATATTGAATAAAACATATAAAATGGAAAAAGATCTCGACCGTTCGGTCCATCAAATCATCAAATATTTTAAGGGTTAGAAATCAACCTGAATTGACCGTCAAAATTTTTAACCCAGTTTAAAAGTTGGACAACTAATTAAAATAAATAAATATGTGGTTAACGCTCCAGTGATGCGACATAACTGATTACCCTGTTACATGGTATCACGCTGTTAGTTTGATTTTCAAAAATATCATTCTTAATCCGATTTAAATTGCAATACACCATACCCCATTTAAATTATAATACATGATATGATTAGAAAATAATTTAACCATATGAGCATCCATCATATGGATGATTTCACCATACTAAATACATTTAAATAATTAATTACCAAAATAATAGTGTTCCTATACTAATTACCATTTTGGTATTTTCGCCTAGAATTGGGATGAATTCGTCTAGTTTTCCGGCATTTTATGCCCGTGGTGTTCTGACAAGATTTTTTACCGGTCAGAAAATTAGAAACCCTACCTCCATACCTTAATTGGGTGAATTCACCCAGAATATGGTTAATTCGCCTACCAACTATGAAAAAATGACAATTATTAAAGGGTTTCAGGGTTTGGGGTTCAGATCACACCCACATTTCACCGAATCGGAAAAAATATGCTTTGTTCAAGTATTAGACGATGGACGACCACAATAAGTAATGCCCGAATATTGTTATTTGCATCGTATGCTTTTCTCTTACAATTTCTCATTGTGCTAACTTTATTGTTATGTTAAATGCAGCGCGAGAGAATTTCTGATCAAGGTGTACTAGGGGGAAATCGTCCGTGATATGAGCGACATAACTTGCAATGAGAGGAGAACATCCAACTCAAAATAAGCAAACGAGCTACGTATGGGAGTTTGGTGAGCGTTTACTGGAGGAAAATGAGGCTCAGACCGGATCAGTACATCCACTCCTTCGTCTAGAGAATGCCAATTTTGATCCAAGGTGGATTGTCCCATTACGTGCCAAGGATCTCCAATGACGACGGGCTACAACTCATCTACGACGTCGTTCACCAACACCCGCAGTTCGAAGTGGTACAGTTGTACGCCCAAGCGGAAGAGGTGTTGTCTCACTACAACCAGGTGTCGGTGGGGTAGCGGAGGAGGAGGTGTATCATACGGGCATAGTGCGTAGCGAGGACGAAGAGAATCCATTATTGGATGATGATGTCGTCTCGAACGATGTGGTAGACGATGGTGGTGATGTGGAGGGACCAAGCGGCATTGATGAACCCTATGTGCCATCGTGTCATGCCATGAAAATCTTCAACACCTAGTCCATGGATAAACAATTCAAGTTTCAAGAGCAAACGTACTTACCTGTCGAGATGGAATTCTACCTGGGACAAATGTTCTCCTCGAAGGAGAAGGTGGTGTCTTTGCCAAAAAGCCAAGCCGTCATCCGCAACTACAGATACAAGGTGACGACATCCAAACAAAGTCGTGGGCCATTGCTTGCAAGGAACCAACATGATCATGGAGACTACGTGCCACCTTCAGTCAAAACTATGGGTGTTGGTCAATGAAACAGATCAACAATGGCCACAGCTCCGACCAATTGATGATACTTTTACACCACCTACAACTGGACGTCACACTCATCACAAATACCATCATGCACATTGTCCGCACAGAGCCGCACATGAAGGTCAAAATAGTGCAGATCACCATCATGGAGAAGTACAACCTGACAATATAATATCATACTGGAAGGCATGGTGTGGAAAGCAACGGGTTGTCGAGAAGTTGTACGGAGACTAGGTGGCGTCGTACAACAACATCGAGACAATTTTGAACGCAATCCAGCTAACCAACGTAAGTACAAGGTACGAGATTTGTACAACTCCGGCGGGTGACAGACGCATGTTTAAAAGTGTGTTCTGGGCGTTTGGGCCATACATCGAAGCTTTCAAGCATAACATTGGGGTCCTGATCAATGAAAACACGTTCTTGACGGGCAAGTACAAACAAACCTGGCTGATGGCTAGTGCGTTCGAGCAAGGTCATCAGATCTTGAGAATGGCGTACACAATAGTCAAGAAGGAGAGAACGAGCAATTGTGAGTGTTTCATGGAAATACTCCAAGCACACTACAAGAAACTGGGTATTTAGCGTCGGATGTTTAACAGCGGCCACGTTCTGGCCACTGTTAAAATATACTTACAGCGGACAATTAATAGCGGCCATGTGTCCGCTGTTAAATTAACTAATTTAACAGCGGCTTAGTGGCCGCTGTTAAACGTTTGGTATAAATTCCAGCATCAGCTTCTTCTTCCTCATTCCGCGAGACAGCAGCATCATCTCTTTTTTCTTCTCTCGTCTGTCCGCCGCTGCCACACGAAGCCGCTGCCAGACTCCATTTGCACGCCGCCTCTAGCCGTCGCCACCACCAGCCCGTCGCTGCCGTCACCCCCTATTCACGCCGCCGCCACACCAGCCCTTTCCCTCTCCCCTGCAACAGAAGCTAAGGTAAACCCTAATTTCATAAATTGGGGATTTTGTTACATCATCGGCTGGTAGTGTTTAGATGTTAGGTTGTGAGTTCTTCCCAATTTTCAGACGGTATTTCAGCTTATTAGGGAGATATAGATTAGCTTACTAGGGTTCAATTGACTACTACTACTACTTTGAATGCCCCAGGGCTTGCTTCGTTTACTGCTTCCAATTAGCTGCTTTCAATTTTCATACGGTATTTCAGCTTATTAGGGAGATATAGATTAGCTTAATAGGGTTCAATTGACTACTACTACTACTTTGAATGCCCCGGGGCTTGGTTCGTTTACTGCTTCCAATTAGCTGCTTTCAATTAGCTTATATGGGATTCGTTTTCTTTCGTTGCAGTATTAGTTCATGTTGATTTGAGTGTTGTTTATGATTCTATGTTTTGGTTCATGATTGAATTAGTACCTCCAGCCAAATTAATGGCTTCAGTGTTGGTTGACTAGAGAAATTCAGGTTTAGTTTGACAGTGTTTGTTGTTGGGTTGGGTTTGAATTGATTGAGCTCTGCTTCATGACTTGGATGCCTATGCTTCTTTCTGGATGTGCGGGTTTGGTGTTTTTGGCACGAGTTTTTGTAGGTGGATGTTCGAAGGGAATGTTGGGTTTGTTCTATCTGTGAGTTAGATTACTTGTGTGCTAGGAGGTTGATTGTTGAAAGTTAATGTTGAGGTTATTATTGAGAGTTAATGTTGAGGTTTTTATTTCAAACTTGTGTAATTTTGTTGGTGTGATGACAGATGGCAGATGTGATGACTGGTGGAGCTGGTGTGATGGGTGGTGGCGCAGGTGGAGATGGCGGTGATGAAAATCGTCGCCCAAAGAATCCCCCACCGGAGGATTACAAACTCCATATGATTGGTGAGTTTCAATAAGATTAAAAAAAAATTAGGCATTTAGGATTGTAACTATTATTTAATACTCTCACATTATTTCTTTTTTAATTCAATGTAGAATTTAATAGTGGTCGACGTTGGGTGGAGAAGGCGAAGATAAAAGATTGGGCTACTGTAGTAGAGGAGGGGGTGTACATCGAGGTTAAGTTGGACAGAGATGGTGTGCCCTGTGGTGATGAGGGGAGGTACTTGTGCCAATATCTTGGCAAAATTATTGGACAACCCAACATTGTTCCTATTGGTGTTGATGATTGGACAACAGTCCCAGAGTGTGACAAGAGTCATTTATGGGGTACCTACATCCGGGTAAGCATTTCTAAAATCTTGTTAAATTTGAGGATAATTTCATTGTGTTAATTGTTTGTTATATTATGTCGTGACGGCGCACATTCACTTGGGATGACGTTGATGATAAGAAGATGAAGACTTTTATCATGGAGAACCTGGGCGACAAGTGGAGGGAACGAAGGGGTCGAATATGGAAAAAAGCAGGGTGTGATGCTTCTCAAGGCATGGATCATAACTTGTCCTTGAGGCCACATGGACTTGATGAACGAGACTGGGATATGTTTTGTAGGTACAGGTTGAAGACTGAAACCTTGGTAAGGACAATGATCAATAATACATACTTTACATCTCACTAATCAAAATGCATGTTTATTGACATCTTTTGGTTACATTTTGTTTACAGCTAGCATGTGCAAGGAACAAAGCTAACCGAGCAAATCAAAATATCTATCATACGAAGGGATCAAGGCCATTCAATGTGGAGCGTGAAGTAATGGTAAGTAAACCAACTCATCTATAGAATTTTAAGTGTTTTTGTTTGCAATTAAGTCTTTACAAAACACCGTTTCTTTGTTTTGTAGGAAAAAGAGAAGGGGAGGGAAGTTAGTAGAACTGAACTCTTTATTAGATGCTATGAGAAAGAACCCGGACGGTCTGCTAACCCTGCCACAGCAGCGTTTGTTGTACGCGTTGTAGTTTATTACCATGCATTCAACTTAATTATGTAAGTTATTGTTATTTACTGATACATGTATGAAACTGAATGCAGGATTCTGTTAGAGGCTTCCAGGCTGATCCTACCACTGACTCGGGGACTAGCCGAACAATGTGTTATGTATCCTACAATTAGGTATAACAGTGTTAGGGTATAATGTATTTATTAACTTTGAACAATGTGTTATGTATTAAACAATGACGTCTAGTTGTGTGCAATGAAGAAGTTGTTTCTTTTGTTTAAAATTGTTCTCAATTCTAAATTCTCAATGTTCGTCAAATGCAGAAACGAGTGGATTAAAAAATGTAAATGAAGAAAAAAGCTGGACAAATTTTCTGTCCATAAAAAAAAATATTTAACAGCGGCATGTTCCCGCTGTTAAACCGTTTAAATTTAACAGCGGCCAGTGCCCGCTGTTAAATTGTTTCCATTTAACAGCGGCCTCTGGCCGCTGTTAAATTTTTACGTTTAACCGCGGCCTTTTTCTGCCGCTGTTAAACTGGCTTAGCATTGGCCAGTTTAGCAGCGGCTTATGGCCGCCGTTAAACTGTTTTAACAGCGGCTATGGCCGCCGTTAAACGCTAATTCTGCCGCTGTTAAATCTTTTTTTTTTGTAGTGGCACTTGTCACTAACCAGGCCAACATCACAATTATCAGTGACTGACACAAGGAATACAAGCGGCAATGCGCCAGATTGGTCGAGGGTGAACTTGGCGATGTTGCCTACGCCATTATGTTAGAAACTTCAACATGAATTACCAAAACGGATTGCTCAAAGGCCGTCTGTGGTTCCTAGGTATTTTAGTATTTGACTAACTTGATTTCTTAACAATCGTCACTAACATACATTCTCTTACATATTTTTTTGTGGTATTCCGTAGGGTTGGAATAATATGCGAAAGTTCGACATGGAGAAGGAGAAGTGACTCGAGGTGTAGGATGAATGAAATGTGTGGGCTGACAATCGAGTGACCGCTGATCAAATCTTGTGGAGCATGACCCATGACAACATAAGTGGCGGTGGCGCTCGCTGGGGAACCATGACGACCAACATGAAGGAGTGCGTGAATGGGGTACTTATAGGGCCTACGACGTTTGCCCATGGCATCCATTATCGAGTATGCATTCCATCGGATGGTGAAGACTGGCACGAGAGGCGTCAAGAATATGTCACGATGCAAGCAGAGGGTAAGGTGTACACTCAATATTGCACAAAATTTACAGAATGATGGACGACTTGTTCTGTCACACACTTTTTCATACCGTACGATGTGGCTCAAGGCATGTACCAGGTCAAGTCGACCCCCAACAGTCAGAGACGTAATGGGAACAATAACTACGTCATTAGGTTCCACCAATCAAACCGAAAGGGGAATTACGCGTGTGGGAAGTTCCAGTGCTACAATATATCATGATCTCACGCCATAGCTTGTTGCACTATCGCTGGAGAAATTGATGAAACTAGATGGATTGACGTGAGGAGGGTCGACCAATTAAGTGCAAGACATGTGTCCACACAGGACACAACGTAAGGACGTGTGAAAGGCGACGACAAGGAACGACAACATCATTCTTGAGTAGTTAGCTCTAAACCTATGTACTGAATATTATGAGGTTTTCTTTTCAGAACGTGTAATCATCAATCCTTATATTAATATGATGTATTCGTTTCAAAAAGTGTACCCGTAAACCCTAAAATCCTTAAATGAACCTAAATTATCGTAATCTGACCCCCTAAACCCTAAAACCTAATGTGAAACCCAAAACCCTACCCTATATACACTATTTGGGAGAATTAGCCCAATTCTCGGCGAATTCGCACAACTAGGGTATAAAGGGTAGCGTTTTGGGTCTGGCCGGTAAAAAATATGGTCAGAACAACTCAAGAAAAAAACCATCTGAAACCTAGGCGAATTCACCCCACAATTGGGTGAAAATTACCAAAATGGTAATTAGTATAAGAATGTTTTTATTTTGGTAATTAGTTATTTAAATGTATTTAGTATGGTGAAAAGTCCTATCATATGAGATCGTAAGTACAGTGAGTTACAAGTCACTAACTATTAAAAATTCAAAGTATTGATCGAATTGAGTCAGTTTGAATTGGGGATATTAATCAAACTTAAATACATTGATATACAATGATCCTTATTTTCATATTCTTATAAATTTTATCGGGCCAATGGAGATTTCATTTTTCATTATGTTTGAATATTCATGATATTTTTTTATAGTGATGCTTTCTATAGTCTCGACTTTATTTGTTTACAAATTCTTCGAGAGAGTTGCAATTTTTTGTTTTGTTTGCCTTGAATTGACTTTTGTTGATAAATAAAATATTTTGTTACAATTTTTTTTAAGTCATGTTGGTTTAGAGGACATCACTCATTCAAAAAGTTTGTTTGAACAAAAAATATAATTTTTTATGTTATGTCTCTTTTGCAATGATCACAAATGGGCCTATTTTATTTTATCATGTAACTGAACTTAATTAATTTTCAAATATCCTAAAATTAATCACAATATTCATTTAATTTTTTTTCCAATATTGTATAAACAATTATCTAACCTCACCTCGGCGGTCAGTTTTGGCTATTGGAAGCCAGTCCGTTTGGTTCAGGGTGTTAACCCTCTCTCTCACTGTTTCTTTGCGGATGATCTTATGCTTTTTAGTGAAGCTTTTGCGGACCAAGCCCGTGTGGTGTCAGATATCTTGGATCGCTTTTGTGACGCTTCGGGACAGAGTGTAGTAAGCAGAAGTCTAGAATCTATTTCTCTGGCGGCCGAAGTTACAGGGATTATGGGTATTGCTTCAACGACAGACTTGGGCAGGTATCTGGGGGTTCCTATCCTCCATGGTCGTGTGACTAAGCACACTTATGATTTTCAGCTTGACCGTCTGGAGTCTCGTCTGGCTGGTTGGAAAGCCGAGAATCTGTCCTTGGCGAGTAGGGTTACTCTTGCTTCATTTGTTCTTAATTCCCTGCCTTGTTATGTTATGCAGACAGCTTGCCTTCCAGTTTCTCTGTGTGATAAGATTGATAGGAAAATCAGAAACTTTATATGGAGCTCGGCCAATGGAGTGAGGAAGATGCACAATGTTAATTGGGAGACTGTCTGCAAACCCAAGAGCTTGGGGGCCTGTGGTTGCGAAGTGCTAGGGAGCTGAACCAGGCTTTCTTGATGAAAGTGGTGTGGGGTCTTATTACCAAGCCAGACGAGTTGTGGGCGAGTACATTGATCTCTAAGTACTTGGTGCGGAGTGAGAATGGCTTCGTTCTTAAAAGGGCGACCGGGTTCTCGTCCCTGTGGAGAGGAGCCAAGAAAGTTTGGAACCATACCTTGAAGGGCATATATTGGAGTATTAAAAACGGTCACAAGACTCGTTTTTGGACTATCGCTGGCTTGATAGTGGAATTATTCTGCAGGATTTTGCTCTGCATTCTCAGGGAGTTGACCTCTCACTTTCTGTTTCTGATTTTGTTCTGCCTGATGGTAATTGGAATCTGGATGTCTTATCGGATTGCTTACCGAATGACATTGTTGTGCAAATAATTGGAATGACGCCTCCTTGTGCTCGTTTGGGAGAGGACATCGTTGCTTCACTACAAAAAAAAAGGTCGTTTAGCGTCGGTCAGACGCGCGTTATGGCGTCGGTCACCGACCGACGCTAAATTTAATAGCGTCGGTCGACAAAACCGACGCCAGATGTGGTGACGTTAATATTTAGCGTCGGTTTTAGGTCGACCGACGCTACGGCACAGACCGACCGACGCTAAATATGCGTTCACATCACAAAAAAAAAGCTGCAGATCCAGCTTCAGCTTTTTTCTTCTTCTTCCCTCCGTCTTGCATCTGCTTCTTCTTCTAGCCTCCTTCTTCTTCTTCTTCTAGCCTCCTTCTTCTTCTTCTTTTTCTTCTTCTTCTTCCCTCCTTCTTCTTCTTAGGAAAAGGTGGGCGGCGGCGGCGGCGGAATAGGTGGAGCGGCGGGGTGGGCGGCGGCGGCTTGGGAGCGGTGGGGTGGGCGGCGGCGGCGGAATAGGTGGAGCGGCGGGGTGGGCGGCGGCGGGCGCGGCGGAATAGGTGGAGCGGCGGGGTGGGCGGCGGCGGCTTGGGCTTGGGAACGGCGGGGGCGGCGGCGGCGGAATAGGTGGAGCGGCGGGGTGGGCGGCTGAAGAAGAAGAAGAAGAGAGGTTTGGGTTTAGGAGATGAAGATGAAGAAGAAGGAGAGGTTTGGGAGTGGAAGATGAAGAAGGGAAAAGAGAAAGATAAGAGAGAAGAGAGGAGGCGTTCAGCTCATTAGGGTTAGTTTTTAGCGTCGGTCGACCAAACGACCGACGCTAAAATGCGAGATTCTCTTTAGCGTCGGTCGACCGACGCTATCCTCTTTCGTTTCAACCGACGCCAAAACGCTCTTTTTTGTAGTGCTTGGGGATTGGAAGGAAATGGCTGTTTCTCGGTCAAGTCTGCTTACATGCTCATTAAGGACATCGATCCCAACGATTCTGAGGCGACTTGGAACAAGTTGTGGTCTTGGGAGGGACCTGCGAAGGTTAAACAATTTATGTGGTTGGTCATGCATGGGAAACTTATGACTAATGAGGAGCGGAGAAGGTGACACATCTCGACTGACGCTACCTGTCCGGAATGCAAAGGTGGATGTGAAGATGTTGATCACATGATTCGTTCGTGCAGTTGGGCGCAGGGTGTTTGGAGATGCATGCTTCCGAACGCCATTGCAGGTATGAATGCAACATCCGCTTTTGCTGACTGGTGGCTTCAAGGTATTGGTGATAGCATGACCCGTCTCAACTTTGGCATTATCGCGTGGATGCTATGGCATCGAAGAAATCGTTTGGTTTTCCATGATGAGAATCTGTCGGTGTCTGAGATTTGCTGTCAGGCTAAGTTCTGGATACACCTTTACTCGTCGAGCTGGAAGGCCCTTCAAGTGAGTCGAGAAGCACCGGGTTTAGCTCGGCAGGCTCAATTGATTGGGTGGCGGCCGGCTGAGGAAGGGTGGTGTTCCCTGAACTCTGATGGCTCTCTCTACAGGAACCCGGCTAGTGCTGCAGCTGAAGGGATTATTCGTGATGCAAATGGCAGTTTCATTGCTGCTTTCTCAGCTAATTTGGGTGTGTGTTCTATCATGAGATCGGAACTTCGAGCTATTGTTGAGGGTATGAAGCTGGCTTGGAGTAAAGGCATAAGGAGGTTGAGGATCCAGACAGACTCGAGAGCTGCCGTTACTATGCTTTCCAACCCTAATAATGTGAATAATCAGCATGCTAGCCTCATTGAGCAGTTCTCTGAGCTCTCTTCTCGGGATTGGCAAGTCTCAGTTCATCATATTTACAGCGAAGCAAATTGTGCAGCGGATCATTTAGCTAATTTAGGTCACTCGCTTGACCTTGATATTCATGTTTTTGAATTTCCAGCTGTTTCCCTTCAGTACTGGCTAAGGTTTGATCTTGTTGGTTCTTATACCCCGCGTTCTATTCTAATACAATTTAAGGAAACTTACAATTTCACAAAAAAAAGGGAAAATGGTGTTTTGCCCCCCTCTACTTTGCCAAGTTAACAAACAGCCCCCTATACTATGAAATGATCAATTTACCCCCTCCAACTATGCCAACTTAACAAACAACCCCTTCCATCCAAATTTCCATCCAAAATTCCGTTAAGTGATGACTCACCAATATGACTCATCCACAATTAATGGCTGTACATTGCCACATCAACGACTTTCATCCATCTCAATTGAACTAAAAAGAAAAAAAGAAAAATTATAAAAAGAATTAAATTTAATTTATTAATAAAAAAATAATTTTTTTTTAAAAATATTTCCCTTATGGATTTTAATATTAAAAATGAAATTACATTTTTTAAAATAAATATACATTTTTTTTCTAAAATAACTTTGAAATTTTTAAATCCTAAATATTTATTTAATTGAAAACATTAAAAATTAAAATCCATTAAAAAATTAAATATATACTTTTTCATTTATAAATTGAAAATTAATATTTTTGTTGCCTTTTGTACTTAAAATGTACTGTCATTAATGATGTGGCAATGTACAATCATTAATTGTGGATGAGTCATATTGGTGAGTCATCACTTAACGGAATTTTGGATGGAGTTTTGGATGGAAGGGGCTGTTTGTTAGGTTGGCATAGTAGAAGAGGGTAAATTGATCATTTCATAGTATAGGGGGCTGTTTGTTAACTTGGCAAAGTAGAGGGGGGCAAAACACCATTATCCCAAAAAAAAAAAACAATTATCTAACCATTATATGAGCATTTAAAATTAGAGATATGATTTAAAACTCTCACTTTAATTATAAGATACTCATCCACCCTGTTGGTCTGGTAGACCAATAAAGGTTCAACTCGAGGTTGATTGAGATATAAAACTCTTGTACGTCGTTGTTGGGCGGTTCCTTACAAGGAGGATATCAAGGGTTAGAACATATGTAGGGTGAATATATGGTGTAAGTTGGGGTATGAGCAGATAACAGAGAATTATTGAGGGTGAGTCATTTGGGTGTATGACTAATGCCTTTAATATGCAACATGAAAGCATGCAATATTGGTGTATGGTCTGGTATATGTGTGTCGTGTCCTTTGCTGAATAGATGACCAGATATTTATAGAGCCACAGTGGCATGGGTCGACGCTCCACTTGTCTCTTCCTGAGTGGTGCCTTCTAGGAGACACGATCTTGGCCATCGGATGAGGGCCTATTTGTAAGTGGGTGGTTGGTGTCATGGTATGTTAAGGAGGCATGTCTCTGGCTAGTCATTGACGGGTCTGCAGTGCGAAGCAGAGTGACAGGTAACTGATTGACAAGTTGGGTGCCCTGTTGTAGAGAAGACATGTAGCAGGAGGTTTCCATCAGCTCTGTCAGAATAGGTGGAGTTCAAGGTCGAGGAGTGTGGAGGGCGGACGAGCCATCCGCCTAGAGGGCATCAACCTTGGGTGTAGGACAGATCACATTATTTCAATCTCTCCCTTTTAAGATACTAACCAATCACGTTATTTAGTTTCTTCTTAATTATTTATTAAATTTAGCATTTCATAAATAAAAGTCCAAATATTTTTTAAACACAAAGTAGTTTAGAGAAAAAATAAACTTCTCCATTTAATTTAGTTCAACCCACTTTTTAATTTTAGTTTATTTTTTATTTTCTGCCTTAAACTCTTTAAGTTCTCATTTAAGTAATATGTCAACTATTTTGACCCGTTGAGTTAATTTAATTTCAATCATTCACCTCAAATTGTTAGTTATTATTCCACCAAAAAATTGTTAGTTATTTTACAATTTAGAAATATAATCTTAAATCTATCTTCATGCAAGATTAGTCCGCATTTACTAATTATACTAAATAAACAATTTAAATATCACAGATAGGCCAACGGGGTGCGCATATATATATAGTAGTAGACGTGAAACATCAGAAACGACCACCATTGAGCCAGTTCAAGTTGATATCTTCTTTGTTCACCTTAATCTTTAAGTTTCCAAGGACACAGGCAAAAGGTTCCCACACACCTTCAGTTTCTTCATCACACTCCACTTCTTCTAAATGTTCAAGACTGAATATTGATTCCGGCAACTCAAACCCTGTTGAGCAACCCATCATTTTAAGCTTTCTCAAATTCTGCAGCTCTCTAATCTGTTGAGGCAGTCTTCTTATATCTACACATTCTGAGATATCCAAGATACTCAGGTTCTGAAGGTTCCCTATCGTATCTGGAAGTTCAGCCAATTCTATGCAAGAACTTAGACTCAAATCCTCCAAATTCACCAGTTTGCCTATTTCTCTCGGCAGTGTGGCCATGTTATGACAATTGGTGATTCTTAATCTTTTCAGCTCAGTAAGCTGACCAATCCCAGATGGAAACTCTACCAGATCCTTACAGTAGTCAATGTTAATCTCTATCAGTTTTGGTAGGGCTTCTGATACAACAATGGTGGAAGAGGGACTGAAAGCTTGGCCAATATGGCAAAGGACCAAAGTGATCTTCTCGAGCTTTCTGAACTGAACAGATGTGAATCCACTGAGAGGCACTGAGATTTTCTCCAATCTGATCTTCCTCAGGTTGGATAGACGACCTAGGAGCTGAAAGTTTGGTACTTCAGCTGGAAGAATGCCATGATTCATGATTATCAAAGTCTTTAGCTTATCCAATCCTATTATGAACTCGGGTAACGTGTAGCTTCTCGTATGGCAGTTTAACACCAATACCTCAAGCTTAGGTGCTTGGATATTGCACCAGGTCCTTGAGAACCTTTCATCTGCAAACATTGTCAACAACATTGTCAAAATGAAACAGCATGTTACACGGTTAAAAAAACGCCAAAAATAAGCTTGGACAAACCTGTGGTAATGGACATGAGGCGGCTGTCTATCCTCAATTGTTTCTGCTCCATCCACCAGTCGGGAACATCATTACCAGTTACCTCAAGAATCAGTCTTTCTCTTTGTTCAAAGGTCCCCAAGTTTGTTTGATGGATTGCTAGCTCTCTGAGAAGATCATGTTGTGTTACGAAGTGTTGACTGTAGCCATTTGCATCAGCCCTGTTAGGTGTTCAAAGACATGAGTAGGTAACTTGGTTGAAAAGGGTGTTTCCTCACAAAACAAATTACAGAAACCCACGTACCTTGTTACTACAATGTCAGCAAGGTTCCTTGTAGAGAGTTCATGGAGATTGGAAATAGCTTGGAGTCCAGTATCATCGAGTTTATACATTTCAGCCCACATATCAATAAGCGCAGTTGCAGGAATCAGATGGTCTTCAGGGAATAAAGCCAGGTCCTTGAAGCATTCCTTGACGGTGGGATTGCTGTCTAGGGCATCTAAACTTCTTTGGAGACAATACAACAGATCACTGTACTCAAATATAGAACCAACTTTTGATATTTCCATCTCTCTCTTTTTCCAGATTTCAACAGGTTCCCCACACAGTGACCTGCCAACAATTTTAAGGGATAGTGGGAATCCTTTACATCCTTTGACCATCTGGGATTCAGTATTTCAGAAAGGATCAGCAAAATTGTTGGTTCGGGAAAGGACATATCACAGGAACACACGCACACACAATGACGCACTATATTGTTGGTTCTGTTACCTGATTCACAAGTTCAGATGGAATATCCCAGGCTTGGCCTGGAAAGAAAGCCCAGTTGCAGAATAGTGTCCTGGAATCATTGTAATTCAATGGAGTTAGCTTGTACATCGATCCATATTGCGGAAATACAGATCTTGATGTGACCAATATCTTGTAACTGGGAATCTGAAACTGAAAATTTTCAACAAGGGAGACTGATTCTGGCCAAACATCATCTAGAACAAACAATATGGGATCAGGTCTTATGTTCTTTAAGAATTGCTCCAAGTGAAACACTGCATCTTCTTCACTTCGCAAGTCTGGAACTTTATAACCGTTATGCTGGAACAATTTTCGCACAATGCCTTCAGTTGTAGGTTTCTTTGACACAGTGATAAAGAAGATATTGCCCTTGAATATGTCTGCACAACATTGGTATATAGATAGAACAGCTAATGAAACTCAACAGTCAAGGAGTAAAAAAACAGTACACGGGATTAGATGATACCTTGAACTTCCATGTCATTACAGAAAAGTTTAGCCAATGTAGTTTTCCCACAACCTGGAGGAGCAGACACAACAACCAAGGGCGTTTCATCCTTGAAGACCTCCATTTTGAGTTCCTTCAAAGGGAACTCCAATCCAACAGCATTCGTAGGTGGCTCAGGGACATGGAACCCATTCAAAGCAGCAACTGATACAATAGTACCAGTTTTTCCATTCAAAATCAGGCGCTTAACATCCTGGTACACGTCTTTCACTTCCAACAAAGTCTCTTTTGTGTCTCTGGGCTGCTGAAGTTGCCCAACAATCTGACAGAAAATCTTGAGAGACTTGTGCAGTCCAAGAAGCTTTTCAGCATGCCTTGGCCTTTTCCAACAGGCATACCACCACCTGATCTTGGAACACTCGAGAACAAGTTTCTTCCCTCTCTTAATCTCCTCCAACAACTTTCCAACTTCTCTCTTGTCTCGATCCAGGGCCTTGTCCAAGTCTTGAATCTCCTCAACTATTTGGATTATGGCATATAAAGTAGATTGCAGGCTCTCTAGGATGTGTTTGAACATAATGGTCTTTCTCTGGACCTTGACAACTGCTCTCAACAGCTCTCCTAGCAAAGCTCCTAGTGCAGCTCCGCCCACGAATGAAGCTGCCATAGCTATTTCTGTTTCTCAGAAAGGGACAGAAATTCCTCAAACTACTTTCAGGGTAAGGGGAGATTAAAATTAAAAAACGAGTGATCACTTATTGGAGGGGGTTATCTTATTATATAACCTATCAATCATCTACCTCCATATATAATAAAGGAAAGCAAGTTCCAAAGAAGTTTCTTCAAAGTGGGACTACTTCCTTCGTGGAAGACGACTAAGTTATACCCAAAAAAAAAAGACCATTTGGCAGAAATTGCAGGAATTAAATGAAGGAGGTAGATAGGAAGACGAAAACTTTGACGAGCTAACAAACCTAAGAAAGGTGCTCTGCTTCTGCTGCTACTGCTGCTTGCTTCAACCAGTGGGAATCCAAGATTTTTCTCCTCAGTTACCATCATCGTCGTCGACAGATTGAACGTTTTACCCCCTTACCCTTTGTTATTCCCATTTGGGAAAAATATCACTTTGGCCCCCTCTACTTTTCCAACTTAACAAATGGAACCCTATACTATAAATTGCTCGTTTTACCCCCTCCTACTTCGACTACTTTGTCATTTTGGTCCTTACGTTTCAACTTTCGTCTTCGTAACATTAAATCTGGACATATTCACACACCGAAAAAAAGAGATATCAGAGGTATGAGATGAAGAGTTGATTAGGGAGGTAATTTGGGGAGGTATCACGAAGAGTATGGTGAAATACGAATGATTTTAAAATCACATTTTATTCGTCGATTTCATTCTATCTAAATCTAACCATATATATATATATATAATTAAAAAACGCTTAGTAAGCTATATATGGCTATTGGAGGTAACGTGGTGTACTGAATGCGCATCAATTAACGTTACGAATACGAAAGTTGGAACGGTAGGACCCAAACGGCAAAGTAGTCAAAGTAGGAGGGGATAAAACGAGTAGTTTGTTATTTGTTAAGTTGGAAAAGTAGAGGGGGCAAAGTACTATTTTCCCTTCCCATTTTAAATTGGTTCTTTCCAGGAAGTCCTTGTATTTTACTGATGAGATGGATGAAAGGCGACCCCCTGATTGGAGGGTCGATAGCATTAGTCCTCGTATTTTACTAATGCACTAAACCATTCCTTATCTTTAAAATGTTACAAAACCATACATTTTGATTTGTAACACCCTTTTTTGCCCGTCATGGCGTACATGTTATCTAGGTGTTATTGGAGTATTACTTGATATAAAACTCGGTAGCATTTGAGTACCTCTTGAGCAACTAATTACGGGGTCTTAATACTCAAGTGTCAATCAATTTTTACCTCAAGTAGCACTCCAGTAAAACACCAATAACACTCCAATAACAGTAACCTGCCCGTCATAACAATGAAAAAAGGTCTCCGCACCAAAACCAAACTGGTTTGTAACAGCATGGTCTTGTCATCACTTTTGGTTTATTTTAGCAGGAAAATAAAGATAGTAGAGAGAAGATCATAAAACACATTTTCTCAAAGTATTAATACTTAAAAAACAATCAAAGCATTAAAGATGCAACAAGTAACATCCTTATTTCTACAGATTACTGGAAGACTTGCTATGTGTGTTCTTTGCTCTTCCTTCTTTGGCACTCAGATACAACTGGAAAAGCAACCTAAATATAATAAATACATAGAGATCTTCTGTAACAAACTTGTCTTTGAAAGTATATTAAAAGATGCAGATACATGATATCAGGAATAAGGTCAAAACAGCTGCCCAGGAAGAAGCATTGATTAGTGTAGCCAGTCTAAGCTGACTTGTTTGTGCTCGATGATCTTCAAACCTGGGAGGTATGGCTTATAAACTTTCCATGAGTTGGCTGTTTCTTCATCCCCTATCACTACCTTCAGACCACTGAGTTCTGTTACTGATCCTGGTAGTTCACAGCGGTCACATTCTATCATATACAGCTTCCTCAGTTTGCTAAGCTCATTGATCCGTTCAGGCAGCTTCTTTATGCTTGCACAATCAGATATGTCCAGAGTCGTCAACTCTTGTAGGTTTCCAACTGTCTCTGGCAACTCTGACAACTCTATACATGAACTAAGCCTTAAAACCTCCAACTTTCCCAAGTTCCCTAGTTCTTCTGGCAGTTCTGACAGGTTTTGACAGTTGCTGATGCTGAGCTTCCTCAGTTGGACTATTTCAAATAACCAAACTGGCAACTCCACCAAATCGCTACAGTAGTCTACGTCGATCACCTCCAAGTTTGGGAATGAGCTTCCCTCGAGGGCTACGTTGCTAAAAGCTTGACCAATATTGCACATGAATAAGGCCAACTTTTCTAGCTTCCCCGATGCAATGGCTGGCAGGAAATCTGGTGGGATAGATATCTTTTCCAGCCTAATTCTCTTTAGATTGGATAGGGAACCAAGATGGTGGAAGTTACTCAACTCAGCTGGGCACATTCCATGATTCGTAACTATCAGAACCTTCAGCTTCTCCATTCTTTCAATAAACTTGGGTAAGGCATAGTTCTCGGTCTTAAAGTTCAGAACCAACACCTCAACTTCAGGAGCATGGATATCAGGCCAACTTGCTGAGAATTTTTCTTCTGCAAAATGACAGCATAATGTATCATTTGCAACGGTATAGTGGAAATCCAAAAACATACATAGAGACACAAATCAAGTTTATACATGCTCATCTTGAGTTGAAATATAGCTTAAATGAGTAACCTGTGGTTATAGACAAGAGTTTGGTTTTGAAGACTTTGTCCATGCTTTGCATCCACCAATGAGGAAACTTGTTATCAGTTATTTCCACAAAGAGTCTTTCCCTGAGCTCAAAGCTACTGGTGGTGTTGCTTTGAGAGATGGCTAAATCTCGCAGCAGATCATGCTGCGTCACGAAATCCTCATTGTGGAAGCCATCATCTTCACTGACATCTTTCCTAGATACCGAAAGCATATAAACACAATCATTAACTATTGAAAATAAAAAATTGCTAAACGATTAGACTTTGAAAGAGGCTGTCAATGTACCTGATAACTACCAGGTCAACTAGATTTCGGAAAGAGAGCTCATACAGATTAGATGTAGCATAATCATCATCCAACCCATGCAGTTCTACCCATATATCAAGGAGGGCTGTGGCAGGCATTTTTGTGTCCTCGGGAAACAATCCTAGATCCATGTAACACTCCTTGATTGAGTGTTTATCATGCAAGGCATCAACACTTTTCTGGAGACAATTGAGCACCTCTGCATTTTCAAGAAAGGAAGCAGTCTTAGAACATTCTTTGGCTCTATTGCGCCAGTCTGCTGCAGGTTTCCCGAGTAATGATTTGCCAACGACAGAAATCAGTAATGGAAATCCCTTGCAGCTTTTCACGATCTGCAAGAGAAAAAGAGATAGATAGTTCACACATTATCAGCTTGTTGGAAGTTGTTGACAGGAAACAGACATCAAGTATCTTATGAATATATACTAGTACAACTAGATGCATATTTTGGCCACTGAGCAAAATTACCTTATCCTGAACTTCTTCATCTCGCTCGTATGAGGGTCCATCTGTTGGGAAAGCTGACATGCGGAAAAGGTTCATGGCATCTGCATCACTCAATGTCTGTAATTTGTATGTAGAACCAAATGATTTAAATTCATCTCTTGAGGTCACTAAGATCTGGTAGTTGGTTATCTTAAAGCTGAGCCTTTCAAGAAGAAGGTCTGCTCCAGACCAAACATCATCAAGAACTAAAAGGGTAGGTTCATCATTCATATCCTTGAGAAGACATTCAAGTTGGTTGACTGCATCTTCTTCACTTTGAAAACTAGGCACTCGGCGACCCAAACGTTGGAAGATGTTCTGACCAATTTTTAATATGCTGGCAGCTTTGGAGACGGTAATAAAGATGATGTTTTCCTTAAACCTAACTGTCAACAGTTACAACAATAACATATAAGGAAAGCTACCCAGTTGACATTCAAATAACAGAACAAGGAGCTGGACATAGTATAGTACTGGAAAATTGAATATTCACTTTGAACCTGTGTCAACTTCATGATACCATTAAAAGGCAGTTAAAGACAGATTCTTTCCACAACTTTGATAAATGCCCTATAAGAGTATAGAAACTGAACACATTCCTTTTTTTGGATGCATATTCTGAAATGGAAGAAGGTATGTAGTAGTAGCAGTACCTTTAACTTGTGGATCATGGCAAAATGATATTGCCAAAGTGGTCTTCCCACATCCTCCAGAAGCAGACAACACAAGTAATGGAAGGCCATCAGTGATCACTTTCTTCTTAAGCTCCCTCAATGGAATCTCCAAACCAACAGGAACCACCTTGGGCATAGGAGGTGAGAACCCTGAAAATGAAAACCCATAAGTTGCTGGCCCCATGCTCATCTGCCTAACTTGGTTACCCAGCTGCTTCACTTCGAAGAGAATTTCCTTCTGATCGGCCACCTGATGGACCTGCAGAACAGTGGTGTTGTACCTCCTAAGTTTTTCTTCCAGCTTGATGAGCTTACTGGCGTACATGGGCTTCCTGATAATGTCATAGCGCTTAATCTTGGAACACTTTGACACCAATTCTGCACCTTTCTTCAGTATAGCCTTGAGCCCATTTATCTCGTCAGGGCGATCGAAGTCCATGTTGTAGACATCGATCTTCTTGATTGCAGGAGCCATTGCCAGTAAGGTTTTCTCAAGCCTGCTGAACGTAGACTCGTAGATGTTATTCTTCTTGGAGACATTAAGAATTGCCTTGAGAAAAGTGTCGAAAAGAATGTTGAACCCAGCTCCCGCAGCAGCAGAGCCAGTGGATTGAAGGAAAGAAGACGACATGATATTGTTGAAACTGGAACAGTGGAAAAGTGGGGATCTGGATATTAGGAATGCATGATTTAGCAGTAAAGATTGGAGGTTGAGGTTCGTTTATGGAGTTTGAGATTGGGGAAAACAAGGAGGAAATCCACAGGGCAATTGGCAAAGTGGAAAGGAAGCTTGCTTGCTTGTATGGACATTTGTGAGAGAGAGAGAGAGAGAGAGAAGAAGAGAGAGCTTTTGGTTTTACGAATTAAAAAAAAAAGACTTGTGAGGTCGTTGACGAGGGGACGACGCGTTGGAGGATCCGATGGCATCAATCAATGTGTGTTGATTGATCTAATGGTCCACAAATGAAGGACAAATTCATTTCATCATCAATCAGGGAGTGAAGCCCCTCCTCCTTCCTATACAAGTCAATGTGTGTGCCACTCTCCTTCATTCAAGCGATTAGTAACAAAAACAACATCCCCTTCCCTTTGTTTGATTTTATTTGACTGTTTGAGTACTTTGTTTCCTCGTAAATTTACGACAACACACCTTTTTCCACAGCCACTCACTAATACCATCTTCTTACTTAGGAATATTTCCGAGACAAGGGTCTTTTTCAAATTCAAATCCCATTGTAGGGTTCATTTCATTATTCCACTTGAAATCCAATACAATATTTTGTAAATAAAAGATATTTAAATTTGAATTGTTTGCGTTTACTTTTAGTTTTAGTGTGACAATTTAAAAGTTCAAAGGGCTTCTTCAAATCTTTGGTTTCTAAAATTATTGAAAATAGTAGTTATATACTTTAATTGATATCATTCAACGTTGCCCTTTCCCAAAATGTTCATAATTGGGTTTGCAATAATTTTTTCTTCAGGGTCTTATCATTCAAAAAATTATATTTCTTTAAATAGCATTATTTTTTTGGAAGACATTAGAATTCTCAATTCTTCACACCGTTTAGGGGATAAAATATTTCTGGGAATAGTACTGGCTAAGTTCACGAGTTGGAGATAAGCAGCCTTGAAGGAGGTGCATACGGATTGTCAAGCAGTAAAGGCACACAACAACCAACAGTACAATCGACGAGAGTTTTTTACTTCGTCGGATCCTTATTCTAGTATATGGAGCACATAATATATTAGTAAGTATTAGAACTATGATTCATATTTAATATTCAGATCGCGGGCCAAAACTCAAAAGAATTTGAAAAAATTCGAAGATACAATTTGAATTTTTTTGGAATATTCCAGAGCTAAGACCACTCTAATGCTCCTTTGCGTCATCCATAAACCAAACTAACTTACTATTGCTATAAAACAAGCTCGTATTTTATCTTCGTTACCCTTTCTTAATAATAAACTATGCCAACTGAACTTTCTGACTCAAAAGACGTTTTTTCTGGAAACACCACGTCTCCGGCGAAAGCCTATCTTCGACCTCCACAGGGAGTTGCACCCCACTATGAAGCGGGAGGTAGCCCAAAAGCATTGTAGAAAAATTGTCTAGGTACTTGAGTTAATTCCCAAAATGGGATTAAATTTGCCAAGTCATTCCTTGATCATCAAATATACTGGCGATTTAGCACGCCCCCGACCATTTGGCCCCCAAAAATTGTGGGGGTCGGGTTGTTATTCGGGATGGATTGGTGGGGGCCAGACTGAAAATAGGGGGGCCATGCCCCCTATTTTCATCCCCCCATCTAATCTTTTTGTTGTAGTGTGGTCCGGCGGGTTTACTTGCTCTTGGGTTAGACACTTAGTGGTTAGCACTTACCCTTAGTTCTCTCTTTTTTCTACTTTTGGTGTTCTTCTATGTTGACCACCAGGTATTGGAGCAAGGGCTGGAGGTGGAGTTGGCTGATTCGCCTTGAGTTATTTATTAGTTTTTTATATGTATTTTTAAGCTACTTTTAACAAGAGTTCACATGTATTGGATAAATGTATGAGTGTTTATATCGATTTATGTGGAGTAATGGTTTCCTTGGTTTTCCCAGTTCGGGTTGTTGATATTGTTCATTTGGTTTTTGATTATTGACTTTTTATTAGTATTGGTTTTGGTTATATTATTATCATTGTGTTTATGAATGAAATCCTTTAAATGTATGACGTGTATGTGATTGGTGAATGAGAGCCAGTAACACCATATTAGAGTATGCATTGGTTCAACCAGTGATTCAACCAAAATTGTTTAGGATAGGGTGTTACAAATTTTCTAGCTAGGACTTCTCTGGGTCATTATGCTTGGACATGGCTTTCGTTGGATTGCCTGGCTAAGGGCTTACCGTTTGAGGCATAAGAATCTGTGGCAAATTAGCTCTGGAACTTGATCTAGAATGTTGTGGCGGGATGTGTGATGTGTAATGACATCAATGTTAGAGAGACTAAGGATCATCTATTTTTTAGTGTCTATATTCTCAAAGTATATACTTGAAAAATACTTAGAGGGCATCTTTTGATGAAATATGCAGAATAGCCAGAATGAAGACTTGTAAAGCAACCCTTTCTTAAATTTTCTGGTGTTTAGTAATTATTGAGATTTGGCGTGAAATGTGTAGAAGAATTATTAAAAAGGGATTTCTTCTTGTTATGTTGCAGCTTTTTGTATTAAGAATGAGAGAAACTCTTTACATTCTTTCTGCTAGTAAGAATTCTTTATCTTAGAAGATGCTGAAATTATTCCAAAAAAAAAAAACACTTGATAGGTTTATTGTATAGTGACTGGTTTTTGTTTTGGTTGTTATCTTGAACTTGGGTTTTGGTTATTTTTTTAATGAGAATACACTATTCATCCAAAAAAATTGCGAATGAGGTGAAGAATTTATGACGTGTTAGTATTGGATTTGATTAATTGAATTAATTTGGGTTGCTTAGCAATTAATTTATCTTGATAGAGATCAATATTAATTATTGGTTTGAGTCATTACTAATCGAATTAGGTCATAGTACAATGTCACATATAGTATGAATCGAATCAATTAATATACATGATGATTAGGACTAGTGGGCTGGTTGCCCAATAGCTTTTCAAACAGCTTTTAATCTCCTTTATAATTTCATTAAATATATTTACTTCAAATTTAATAACAGCAGAACTATGTGAACGGTAGCGAAGCTATTAAGCTAAAGTAGCTGGACAATCTGAACTCTGACAAGATTACCAAAAAAAAAGGGAACAACCTACTGCTAAACTACCCTCCTCTCCATCCACTACTAACTAACTAATTCAACACTCTTGTTTGGATCAGTCTTCTTCTCATCACACTCATCAGTGTCGACGACATAGTACCTCTTCCAGTACCAATGGCTGCTAAGAACACCGCCCATATCCTCAATCGGGACGTTCTTCGTCTCCGGTAGGAAAAAGCATATGAACACAGACATCACCACCACAAACGCCGCAAAGAAAAAGAAGAGTCCATATTTAAGCCCACATAGCATGCTTAGGAAGAACTGTCCTATTATGAATGTGAATAACATGTTCACCCCTGTGTTAATCGCCTGCCCTGCAGATCGAATCTCCAGCGGACACACCTCACTCGGCACCAGCCAACCCAACGGCCCCCATGACCATGCAAACGCCGCCACGAACCCACACACGAAGAACACCAACACCGCCGCCATCCCTGTCGACATTGCCCCAACTCCTGCCTTCCCGAAGCTAGTCCCAATCAGAATCGCCACCACCACCTGACATATGATCATCTGTATCCCTCCTTCTAGGAACAGCTTCCTCCTCCCCCATCTGTCAACTCCATAGATTGAAACAAGAGTTGCAATTACGTTGACCAACCCAGATATCACTGCTGAAAACAGTGATGCCTTCTGGCCGAACCCTAGTGTCTTGAACAGGACTGGTGCGTAGAACATGACTACGTTGATCCCTGTGAATTGCTGGAAGAAGGGAATTAAAGTGCAGAAGACTAGCTGTGGTCTGTAGCGTCGCTGAATTATGTTCCTCCATGGATGCTCCACTTTCTTGGCTGCGATGCTCGCTTTGAGGATGTCTTGAAACTCTGCCTCAACTTCGTCTGTTCCTCTGATCTTGCGAAGCATCTCTTTCGCCTTTTCTTCATCGCCCCTTTCCAGGATTGAATTAGGGCTATCCAGGATGAACAAGGATCCAACTGTTATCAGTAGTGCTGGTAGAGCCGCAATCCCTAGGGACACCCTCCAGCCGTTACCGGACTTCATCTTGTCTGTCAAGTAGTTTACTATGTTGGCGAACAGGATCCCCAGCGTTATCATCATTTGGAACGAGATGTTCATCATCCCCCTCCACTTCGCCGGCGCTATCTCGTTCAGATACACGGGAATCGACTGCGATCCAAACCAATTAGGTCATTAATTGATTGATTGGGGGGAGGAAAGAAAGGAGAATGAAATTGGGGGCTAATTAACCCTAATTTAGTATACCTGATTGCAAAAGCCGACGCCAATGCCGAGAAAGATGCGGCCGATGATGAGCATGGCGACATTGACGGCGGAACCGTTGAGGATAGCGCCGATGAGGAAAATGAATCCCCGGAGAACATGGATATCTTCCTACCCCATTTCCTGGTGATTACGGAAGCGACGACGGAAGCGAAAAGGGCGGCTAGATAGAGAGACGATGTGAAAAGAGTGAGGAGGTGACTGTCGAACTTGCAGTACATGTTATTCTGATGATCAGATTTCTGTTTTCTGTACACAGAAGGGGAGAACTTCTCCAGGAACGGATCCATGGATGTCACTCCTCCTGCAAATAACCATTATAAATATATTAATCAAACACACACAGAGTCACACACAGACATGTACAATGTACATAATAATTATACTGATGAATACCTGAAATACCAAGATCATAGCCAAAAATGAGACCACCGAAAGCAGCAACAATGCAGCTTAAGGTCATGTAGCGAGTAAATCCATGATTTGGGTAGTTATAGTTGACAACTCCGCTGCTTTCAGTGAAACCTCCTCCCGCCATTGTTGTAATTAATTAGCAACAGAGATAACTAAACGCCTTTGGACTTATGCTTTTAAGAGCTTCGATCAGTCATATATTTATACCCACTAGTACTAAGCATGAAGCTGTTATGATCGCAGTAATCATGCCTTGTGGGTAGAAGATTTTACCGATTCAAAATATATTTATGATTTTTTTAGTTACGTGGATAATGTTACAGTGCTGCTAACAGATTTTTATGTATATATCCACAGTGGATAAAGATTATCTAAAATCAGATTTAGAAAAACAAACACCTATAAGATAATTTCCCATTTTAGAGATAAAAATGCAATCTTTTTATACTATAACAGTAAATAAAAATATATGATAGGATTTCCAGATAAAAAATTATATAAAATAGATGAAAACAGTTATACAAAAATAGATAAGGTGGAAATCGGATAATGCAGTGAATAAAAAAAGATAATCAAAAGTTTTACCGTCATCAAGCTTTGTATATCCAATTATCCATTATAGATTACAAAAAAGGATAACACTAATAATTGTGCAGCGGTAGATAAACCTTGTACCAGTTTATCCATCCCGGATATTCGGGCACTTAACTAATAGCATAGCACTCAATTAATAGGATTTTCAATAGTAAAGCATAACCGATTTAAAATTTATATCAATAGATTTATTTTCATAGAGATGTTAAATGAGTGTTGTGATATTAAAAAGTTTATCGACATAATGTTTATAGTCAAGTAGATCAATAAAATTTGTTTTCTTTATTTATTATTTAATATCAAATTACTAATCTATAAAATATTTACAAATTTAAGCATAGCATTAAATAAGTTTATGTTGGTTTGGTTTATTAAATGATGACGTGACCAGGGCCGTCCCGTGAATTTCGGAGGCCCTGTTCTAAATTTATTATGTGGCCATATAAAATGATAATTTAAACCCAAATTATTTGGGTACCCTAACTTGACTTGTTTGGACGGGTATACTTATTGGTTTGAGACATTAATAATACCCCTTTATGATGGTATACACGTCCGATCTTGTACCCACCTTAACTTAGACCCATTGTCATTCCTAGACTATATAAAATTTATTAACAACTAAAAAAAATGAAAAGTAAAATAATATATGAAGTATAACTTAATATCATATCATACTTATATATTTAATAATAAATTTAGGGAAAACGATGATAATAAAAATAGAAAGACCACTTCAAAAATACAATGTTGAATAGAACAAAAAAACTTAATTTGGTTTTGTCAAAGATGAGGATTGAACCCATGACCACCTAGAATAAAACAAAGAGCTAAGCCACTATACCACATCACCATTTATGCTTACTTTTTGCACACTTTATTTATAATATATATTTTAGGTATTTTTACTTAACCCGAAAATTTTGAGGCCTCCGATATTTTGAGGCCCTGTGCCGGAGGGCCGGCCAGCACACCCTCAGGGCCGGCCCTGGACGTGACATAAACTGCTACTATAAAAAAAAATTATCCCCTCAAATTGACAACTTTAGAGTAAAGTTTAGGGGTGGGAAACCCCGGCTTGACACGCAGTGGCGGAGCCAGAAAATTAGTCAAGGGGGTGTTTTGTTCGTAACATAAATATAATCAACATATGATAAAAAAAAATCAATCGTAAATGAATCCAAAAATCATCTAATTTTACTAATCAAAATCAAAATCGAATTTAGTATATGAAAAATCAAATAACAATCAATTTTGAACCATAAAAAATTACTAGTAAAACAGAAAATCTAAACATTAAATTGAACAACTACAATATATAAATCAACATGTAGGAATCTCCTATGATGACTTCACTTAACTTCAAGTAAGGTAACTTGAAGTTTTGTTACGTAAGATAATCATATGTTATGCAAGCCTTACATAACATTTCACTTTAAGCTTGTTAAATAAGATAATCATTTGTTATGTAGGCTTTACATAATGAAGAATATTACTTACGTAACATGTCAAATTAAGCTTGTTACGCAAGATCATATGCTATTACGTAAGATGTTTGTAACAAAGTTATTTTTTTACATTACCTATAAAATTATAATTACAATGACTTAAAGGCACCGTAGGAGTTTCCCAACATGTATATGACATTCTTATGACGTTTCTATGAGGGAGAAAGATTAATTAATAGCTATATTTTGATTAATGAAAAATAAAAGAAGATTGGGAAGTTTAAAGAATAGATGGTGATGTGTGAGGTTGAATATAAGAAAATTGCTTTACCTATAAATGATTATCTTAATAATCTTAATGTTAGAGTGGTATAATTGGTTTTGACATATAGGTTAGAATCCTTCTCACAAATTTTCACATCATCACTTAATTTTTAAATAAAAATTCAATTATTTCTCTTTCTTTTCATTAAATGATGAATTTCCTAAAATAAAAAAATTTATGTATGAAATTATAAGTACTTTAATGTTAAAATATATTATCTTAACATAAAATAATATATGAAAAATAATTTTAAATAATAATATTTCATAAAAAATTATTACATTTTTTTCTAAATATGAAAAATTTACTAAAACATTTTCTTAATCACTTTGACAATAATAATTAATTTTATTATAGTTATATTTATAAATTTTAGACATGAAAAATAATAATCATGGTCTTTTATAAATATTAAAAATCTAAATAGGATTAATTATTCAATAAAATTAACTTTGGTTAAATGATGACAATATGAATAAATAAGGATTAAATAATTGATAATAAATTGTCGTAGACATTTTTTGGAGGTATTAGTGGTTCATACTTACCCAATTTTAAATTGTTTAAATTAATCTACGAATCTCTAATTATTCAATCGATATATCATTACAAAAATTTCATTTGTGGGTTTAGGGATTTTGGTCATGACTCAAGTTTGATCATGTTATATATTAGTATGAATTATTTTTGAAATTTATGGAAGAAGTATATTTATAGCATTGGAGTATTTTGATTTATGAAAAGTAGGATCCACTAGATAACGAGTTAATAAGTTATATGAGTTATGCATATTGTAGGTTCAATTGAATTATCAATAGGTTGGACAGTGATTATCATGTATGTCAAGTATCATAACTTCAGTGACCTATTTGCTATTTTCCCCTTTCTATATTTCTATATAAGTCAGGCTATCTGTCTCTCTCTGACTCACTTTTTGACATTTACTGCAAACTCATTTCTAATATGGTATCAGTAGTTCACTCGAAACAGGTCGTTTTCGTCTAAACGCTTCCGTCTTCTTTTTCCCATTTTCTTTTTCCCAAAGCGTATTCTATACGCTTCTTGTTTCTTCCTCGTTTCTTGCGAGTGCTTTCCATCTTCTTTTCATCTCCGATCGAATCTCCGATCATCGATTCAGCGATGGTGCGTGCTAATGGTTCCAATCCACCTCCGGTGCCTTCTTTCAATCAGGATCACCCCTATCACATCAGCACGGGTGATAACCCTGGTCTTCTTCTCGTCAATTCAGCTCTCGTCGGTGCACCCGATTATTTTGCATGGGCTCGATCTCTCCGGATGGCGCCCATCGCCAAGAACAAGATTGGGTTCATTGACGGGACAGAGCTTGCACCGGATCCCTCTGAAGCTTCATTTACCGCATGGCGTCGGGCAAATATGGGGTTGAAATATTGAGGAGTTACACAAGATAATTAGTTTGGGGTTGAGTTGAGTTTAATATGAGATATGTTAGTCAAGTCACGTGTGATTGAAATTGTGAATTCATCCTATTGCAACCTTAGAAGGGTCACTTGGCAATACATTTTAATCACCTCGAGTAAGATTTGAGTAAAAAGTATGGATATATTTATAGAAATATTTAAGAAAATAATATTAAAAGTTGTAGAAAATTATAGTTAATAAGGGTCGAGACACTTAATTGGGTTGAAGGCCATAGGTAACCCGTAATACTTGGGAAAACAAGTATAATATCAATTTGGTCGTACTTGATGCCCCATCTGATGATTTTGATGACATGTGTATTGATTAGCTAAAACGACCGATGGTTATAACTGAGGAAAAAGAATGTGACTAGAACAATGTTGGAGATTTTCATGGTATGACGACCAGAAATCTAATGTGGTTTAAGATAAAAATATGATTTTGAATATGGATATATGATTATCATCTGACACTGGTTTTTGGATTCACGACACAAATATGAATTTGTATTTAAATAGGTATAGATTTCCTTCCGATTAAATTTTAAATAAGTATAGATATATGTTTGAAATGAAACATATTCGTATCATTACTCACACATAAATCTTATAGCTTCCAAGAGATAAAAATATTATATGATTACCATTGTCAAATATAAATGTAAATATTTTCAAAGTCAAACCTTCCCAAGAGAATGTTGGCCCACTTTACCTAATTATCACAATAAAATAATATATGTTATCATCTACGGCTACGACTAGATAATCTTATGTCACGGTATATAACATTCGATATGTTATATATAACATTTAACTTATATATGTTATATGTTATCATACATTTGTTATATCAAATAATATTTAGTCGATAATAATAGATAACGGCAATACATACAATATTCCTAATTAATGAAATAAATACAATATTCATATGTATATATCTTTATAATAGAATGGATAATAGCTCGCCAATAAGCGGGCAAAACAACTAGATATATTAATCCCAGGTGGGAATAAGGTGGGTTCAATTAAGAAAATTATATTAGAATAAATTAAAAAAATTGAGAACTCACCAAGAGATTTCAACAAAAATTCAACAACGTTTCCTTTGTTCCAATTAATATCGAGTCGGATTTCCAACACATGTAACAATAAAAAAAGATTGTATCACATTAAATATTAAACTTGATTAATTTTTTTATACGATCTTACAAAATTTCACAACATTAATGTATCATTCGTCCACGTAAGAGTCTAAGATTCAGGTACGTGTTCAAAACCGAGTCAACCAATTCCGCAACGTAGTTCCGTTTGTCCTCCGCGACACAACGGAAATGAACAGCAACGCTAAATCTGTTATTTTCGACTAGACATCCTGGAATTGATTGAGTTTTTTTGGTCAACTCGTTAAACACATCGGCGATCAACTTGAGGAACTCATGAGCAGGCTGGTAGATCTCTCCCTGATTGGGTCCCTTTAAGTCCAATCTGTGACTTCCGGCGTAGTGTATTTGGGGTAGGTTTACAAATGTGCGGACCTGTACGAATATTGTATATCATTAAAATTGCGGATTCAACGTGAGATATGAATAGAAATTAATTTGATTATGGTATTAATTAATGTACCTTGTCTACACATCTTTCACTCACAATGGCTCTGTTGAAGTGCTTAGCCAGTCGATTCACTGTAGCTCTCATATGCAAATAAAAAAATGAAATGATTTAACTTTTTTATTTCGAAATTATTTATGAAGAAAATTGATTAATAAAAATAAAGTAGAGAGCTTTGCTATGTTTTTTCATATTTCAATGACGGACCTGTGGGGACATGAAAGCTTCATCAGGATTATTCACAATGGGCATAAGGGTCCCATCGTAATCCAAAAACATGACGATTTTCTTCTCTTTGGAAGCTTTAAGGATTTCATTGAAGGAATGCAGAGCATTAGGAAGATTGAAGGACGTGGAAGTCGATGTCGAACGGGTCGGCGAGGAAGCTCTCATCGAATCAACCCACAAATTATTTGCCATTGGAAGTAATTGAGAGATTGGGAGATTGAGAGATTGAGAGATTGGGAGATTGGGAGATTGAGAATGGTTTGAGTAAGGAGGGAAGAAGGAGGTGAGTGGGTTTTATAGCCATAGCATAGATGCTTAGAAGTACAGAGGTCATACAAAAGAAGTTTGGGAGAGAACGTAAGCATAAGATTTCATTCACTAAAATCTCAAATTTTTTTCCATGAGTGGGTTTTATAGCCATAACATAGATGCTTAGAAGTACAGAGGCCACACAAAAGAAGTTTGGGAGAGAACGTAAGCATAAGATTTCATTCACTGAAATCTAATTTTTTTTTTCCATGAGTGGGTTTTATAGCCATAGCATAGATGCTTAGAAGTACAGAGGCCACACAAAAGAAGTTTGAGAGAGAACGTAAGCATAAGATTTCATTCACTGAAATCTCAATTTTTTTTCCATGAGTGGGTTTTATAGCCATAGCATAGATGCTTAGAAGTAGAGAGGTCACACAAAAGAAGTTTGGGAGAGAACGTAAGCATAAGATTTCATTCACTGAAATCTCAATTTTTTTCTTATGGTGATGAAAAGATGGAAAGAGAAAGAATCCCTGTTTTGCAAGCATATGTTTGAAAATTCTCATTCCCAATTTCAAATTCCCAAATTATTTAGGGAATTGGGAGCCCATATACCAAAATCTAAACTCAAAATTGGGTTTGGGCTTATGAAATGGGAATGAGAATTTGAGTTTGGGTATGGGAAAACCCAAATACCAAAATATGAAATTTAGGTCTGGCGTCTGAGAAATCTAATGTGGTTTAAGATAAGAATATGATTTTGAATATGGATATATGATTATCATCCGACACTGGTTTTTGGATTCACGACACAAATATGAATTTTTATTTAAATAGGTATAGATTTCCTTACGATTAAATTTAAATAAGTATAGATATATGTTTGAAATGAAACATATTCGTATCATTACTCACACCAAAATCTTATAGCTTCCAAGAGATAAAAATATTATATTATTACCATTGTCAAATATAAATGTAAATATTTTCAAAGTCAAACCTTCCCAAGAGAATGTTGGCCCACTTTACCTAATTATCACAATAAAATAATATATGTTATCATCTACGGCTACGACTAGATAATCTTATGTCACAGTATATAACATTCGATAAGTTATATATAACATTCAATATGTTATATGTTATCATACATTTGTTATATCATATAATATTTAGTCGATAATAGTAGATAACGACAATACATACAATATTCATAATTAATGAAATAAATAAAATATTCATATGTATATATCTTTATAATAGAATGGATAATAGCTCGCCAATAGGCAGGCAAAACAACTAGTCTGTAATAAACAATTATATAAACATATATGTTATGCAGTTAAATGGTAAGCAAATTGGTGTTTGAGTGCACGATCAGATGAACAATCCTTGGAACTGGAGTTGGTTATTTAGGAAAATTGATTTTGAAAATATTTAAGGGGGCTGCAACGCACCCCTATCTCTTAACGTGGCTCTGCCACTATTGACACGGACTGGTCAAACCGGGCTTCAGGCCACCCGAAAGCCAGGATTCAATGCAAGTTTTAGGAGGTCATAGGTTGGTATTGTTGTTTGTTGGTTAACCATTAATAAACTCAAATCACAATTTTCAGTTATGAATGTAAATGGTTCTCTTTGATCTGTTTGCATCAAAAGTGTTAGTATCAAACCAAGATTAATCTCTTGATTAAAGTAGGTGTTCATATTGTTTTTGTGATACATCAACAGTAAGTTCATGAATTCTCATATGTTTTAGTTTAATGGTTGAAGAATAGTTGTTTTATAGGAAGCCAAAGATAGAAAAGTCAAGGGGAAAGTTGTTGCATTAGAGTTTTTTTGGGTGATTCTGTTGTAGTAGAGTTTAAAATATAGAAAGGAGTTTCTAATAGTGATGAAGGAATCATTAAGATTTTATTTAATTATACTAGGTTGTGTGTCCGCGCTTCGCCGCGGAACTGTACCAGTTTAATATCTAAGTCGTAACAACCGTGTAACCCATCAACAGTCTCGTACAAATTGTTTGCCAACAAATACGTAAACAATCCCTATTCAGTTATGATCAACTCGTATACAACTTGTCTTTATAAAGCATTTTGAGATATAAAGCATTGTAAGCTGTCTAAATTAGTCGTTAATTTTAACATTGTAGTTGTAAATAATTAGATTTGTTAGATAGGATCAATACGAAGACTTTGAAAAAACCTGAAAACACTTCATACATGTAGTACCGTAGCGTACATGCCTAACATAAACTTGAACTTAAACAACATCTAAATATTTTGTTCAATCTACTCCATATCTACATCGCTGTCTTCGTCATCTTCATTATTTGCGTCTCCCACTATAGGGTATTCGATCTCCAGCTCGTCATTGGAAAATATGGTCGCATTTATTGTTGATAGTTCAACGTATTCCAGCATTATTACAAATCCGTTTGCTACCGAATAGAAGTTGAAAAATTCCATCAATCCATCAGTTAACAATACAACTTTGTCCATGTCGCGACTGATTTGTACCTCCCATATATCTCCAGTGGGCACTCTAAGGGTGACGCTTGTGGTGCTCAATTGATTGCTAAATTCTCTTGACAGCCTCTGCAAGTAAATAATGAACCATAAGTTTTTAAGTTAGTAAAAGATGAACCAAATCTTCGCATATCACTTCCTGGCAAAAAAAAGTCAGGCTCTGGTAATCATTTTACAACAATCAGATCCGCACTTAGTACTCCAAGAACTCATGCTATCAATTCAAAATAAGCTGTCTGTTTGTAATACAGTTGAGTATCTGTTTTGCAATATAAATGGTTAAATGTTTTTTGAAACAGCGGTTTAAAACACTACGAATGAATACTCGAACAGTAAGACTTACAAATGTTCTTCCTTGAGTGGCTACGTCAAGGATCAGTGTGGCGAAACGCAAAGGTCCTGCAACTGCCATGAGAAGCAATGAGAAAACTGTTGGCAATGGGAGGACTGCGGTTGGAGTTGATAGTAGTGCTAAGTCGGCTGAGATAGAGTTGTCTGAGAATAGTGGTGTTAGGGTTTATCAATAGATGTATTTATAGCCTCCCATAAAAAGGTTTTTTTTTTGCAAATTGGTACATAGTTTTGTTTTATTTGCCAGTAGGTGCCTAGTCTACTAATATAGACGATTTTTTTTAAGTGCATCCCCCTTTCTCGTTTTGTCCACCTTCTGTTGTGCTAGTATAGATGAACATTCATTGGCTCAATTCTTGCTTTAACGTTCACACATCATCTTCTGTGGACATTTGTAATTTATGTCCAAAAAGATGTATTTTTCATATTGTGGAAAGTTCACTAAACAGTTATAACGTCTAAATATAACTGGGAACATGTTAATACGAAAGTGTTAAGGGTTCAAAATTACAATCAGAATAAGTTTTAGTAACTACCCATAATAAGTAGGGTGGGCAATGTAGGTGAGCTGATCATGGAGTCTAACTCACTAACATAACATCAGTTGTCTAAATAGGTAATATTACAAAACACTTCGATACGCTTAAACCTCATGAAACACTGTCACTCGGAACCGAATGATTGGAACTGTTTCAAGAAGCTCAAAATAGCATGTATTTCACTAGTGATTGAGTTTGATCTTGCAAATTTTTCCCAAATGATATTGACATATTTCTTTCCATTCAAGTAGGCTCTTGCTTCCTTTTCCAATATCACAGGAGTGATATGTTGAACGGTCAAGTGTTCTTTTACAAACTCCATTGGTATGTGATACATAGAAAAAGTTAACAATTGAATTAAGTGTTTTTACTTGTCACACAATTGTAACTGTAGCTATTACTGTAGCATCAAGAAGTTTACCACTGATTTTTTGCACTCAAGCGGCAGTTCATAAGGTCAATCCTGAAGAATGGATAGTTGCTTTGAAAGTGATGAACTGGTGTGCCTGAAATAGTCATACAAAGAACTTACAAAAAAAAAAGTATTTACAGTTTCTAAGTGAAGAACTACAATTGATATCAAGTAAACCTGAACGAACAGATTGTGTTTCCTTGTAGTCTGGATCAGTTTCTTCTTTGATTTTAGTCGTCTCATTCCCAGATTGTGTTGTTGCATTATTGTTTTCTAGCAATATGGTTAATCAATATAACAGTATAAGAATGTGATGCAGCAAATAAGCTATATAAAACACTCTGTATAAAAGCTCTCATATGACAACACCTGCTAGGTTATTCAAGCCTTGTCTAGAGTCTGAGCCTCCTTGAGTATTAGTGTCAGCAGCGTTGCGAATTGGATACTCAATCTCACAGGCAGTTAGATCAAAGATGACAACAGAAAAGCGAGAACTTCCAATGTTTCTAAATAGGAGCAAATGACCATAAGTGATCGAATAAAACGCATAGAAAGCATCCCAATTTCCACAGAACCAACTAATTCCTTCGTTGTCACGAGTAATGTCTACCTCCCATTGATCTCCAGATGGAGCTTCTAATATTGCTTTTGTCCCGAATGAGAATCTAGCATATTTTCTTGGTAATGGCTACATATAAAATTAGGTGTGGTCACAGAACATACAAAAAAGAAAGAATCACTATATTTGGTAGCACAAAATCACAAACCTATTGGAATATGCAGGATATATGGCAAACACTCAAAACTGTAGACTAATTGAAGCCTAAGAGAACAACTCTAACAAATAAAACTCAGAACAGCTGGAGAAAAGTACCAAAATCAAGTATGGCAATTTGTTCAGCATATTATTATCAGTGTCTACGAATTACCTTTCAAAAGTTAAATTAGTACTGGGTAGTAATCGTTCTAATCATTAGTTTGTAACAGCTAGAACTGCAAGTTTGTTTCAAAAAGAATCCTTGGCCTAATATGATGAACAGGGTAATCGATACTTACCAATTTCTTAGAGTGAACTTCATGATCAACGATAATGCGGAAGAAATGTGATAGTAGTGGAGGGCTGCAAGATCGCGCTGATGCAGGAACTGCATGCCCAGGATTTGATGACGATGCCATGGTGCTGAAGAGAAATGCAAATAGAAGAGTAGTTGTTTAGGTTTCCATGTTGAAAGGGAAAGGGAAAGTAATGAAATAGATAAGGACAAGAGATTACAGAAAGAACGGATAATAGGGCAAAAAAGTTTACAAAATGAAATATTACATTTTGGTACATAATAAATCAAATTGTACAATATGAGACCTGGAAAACTTGTTTCTCAAAAACATTAATTGCACTTTAGCTATTGTTTCATACGTATTATAATGAACACATTTTTTCCATCTTACTAAACAAAACTATGATTGATATCGACAAATTGTGTGATGATGAGTAATCTAAAAATTGACACTGTAAATTATGTATAAGAAGTTAATTTCTACACTAAATCTATGATTTGAATTGAACAACAATTTATAATTGAGGTCGACCAGATTCTTCAATTGTTTTTGTATCTCAGTTATATAATTATGATTATCAGGACACAACATCTTGTGGTCATTACAGTTCAAATTCAGGGTTCGTTTGTGACAGAGAATTTGGTGGTGAAAATTGCCTAGAAGTGGGCCTCACCCTAGAATTCAATAAATTTCATCGTTTATTTAGTAAAGAAGTGCATGGAATTGTCTAGAATTGAATTCTAGTAGTGTGTTCATTCTAGAATTCGAACTCGTTCCAAAGTCTCTGATGGAAAGTCTAGAATGTGTCATAATAAGGTGAACTCAAAATGCACACCAGTTTAGTTTATTTTATTTATATCTATTTTTTTAACTCCAAAAATTTCATACATTCACTAATTCAAACCGTTGATTTTCAAAATACCCTAGAATGCCAAATTCTCAAAGAATTCAATTCCCAAAATTGAATTCTTTTCAAATCAATTCTCTGTCACAAACAATACCTCAATCTGAGTAACCCATTCATTCGTATTGAAATATATATGGCTGCCTATATTAGTTATTTCATAAAATTGTTATAACAATTATCCACTTGATCACTATTTTTACTCAATGATCCTGTATCTTACAAACGTGACTAATCAGATTTTAAATTGAACAATAGCTTATATCAGATTTTAATTTGAACAATGGTTTATATCTCGATCAGATGATAATGGTCATCAATATACAACTTATTGTGATCACTAAAATTTGAATTCAATTTGTGTGTATGCTTCATTGCCATAGACATATATATACCCATCCATAATAGTTTTTGAACAAAATTGCTAGAACTGTCATCAACTCAATTCTTACTTGAACTCAATGGTTCTCTAATCTCTGGACATGACTACTCACATTTCAATTTGAATTTTGTTCATTATTAATTGAGAACCAATTGTTCAATGTCATCTGCATTTTTTGATCCAATGTCTGAAAATAATCTCAGCATGGGTTTTATTATTTTTAATTTTAAGTATAAATAATCTAAGATATGTTCTAACTACAGTTAATAGAGTAGTCAGTCGTTCAGTTAACTAACACACTGCTAATTTTAGATGTAATTGCTGATTTGTGTTTTCAAAAAAAAAACTGTTCATTTCTTTCCCGCTGTTTTGATCTAGGGTTTTGTCAGCGCAGTTGTATATTCATTGGTGCATTCTTTGCTTTTACGTGTGTACATTGCCTTCCATTGTAATCATTAGTTGCTTGTGTTGTTTCAGTTTCCTCTCCTATTTCTTTTTCTGATTCTACTTAAACACGTTAGGTAGTGCTATCTTCCCAGGCTCATTCACGTAACTACTGATCTCGTTTGGTGTTTTCCTTTCTCTGAAATATGTCCAGTCCCGTGCTCTTCGACCCTCTCAGATCAAACTTTCTGGCACGCCATGTGTTCGACACAAATCTGTGTTTTAGAGATGTTCAGAGCAGAGCAAGATACAATTTCTTGGTGGATAACAAAAAGTTAATGCCTACTGTTCATATTCCAGTCAATGAATTCACCAAGTATGATCTTGATCTTCACTCTATGCTACGTGATCTTGGGTGGGAGAGACTTCTAAATCCAGCCAGTGTCTTAATCTACCGTGATGCTGTGTTACAATTCTATGCAAACATAAAGGAGGAGGATAAGTTTCCCCATGCTTGTTTCTCTACATTTGTTGATGGATATCAGATTTATGTCACAACCGAGATGTTGAATGTGGTCATTGGCATGTGATAAGAGTTTATTACCAAGGTCGTATTCCACGAGGTCCTCTCATAAGCTAATACTCACAAAGTTCATGAACGGTATAAACATTTAAAATTGAGTTTTGGTTTTGAAAGAGAACAAATCAAAAGCATAAACAAACAAGGAAAAACTAACAAGTGAAATTGAGGATCAAACAATAGAGAATGGAGTTTAGCTTAGCAAGGGGTTTCTTCAAGCTCAAGGTTCATGAAAGCTGGATTGAATCTCAAGCAACGATGTGTAAACTAATGACCATGCAATTCACTCAAGTAGAATCAACGAACTCTCGCACAATTGACTCTCTACTCCTAGACCAAATGCACCATGCTCTCGCTATGTGAACAAAGGTAATGGAGTGCCTTAACTTGCTCAATGAAATGCCAAAAACTTGAATTCTAAGCTAACATTCATCTAGCACAAGGTAAATGATGCAAGACACTCTCATGTCAATCATATAACACTAGTCTAGCAATCAAAAGGGTCTCTCAACCTTCAAATGAAAGAAAACTCAATGCACACCAAGTGTTTGATAAAATGACAACAAGGAAAACAAGCTTAAAATGGTTGTAATTGAACAATCCAATCTCTCAAATCATCCAATTACAATCCTACAACCTTAGATCAACATCAATCAATCATTCTCATGTATTGAAAGACATAAACAAAATATCAAAGGACCAAGTTAAGTCCCAAGAACAACAAGCACAAAGTCTAGGATCATCATCTTACACAAATGGCTAAGAGAAACTCAATCCATACAATCAATCATCCATCCTAGCTTGATCCATCCCCACTAAGCTAACCTAAGCTTAGCCTAGCATAACCATGGAAGAAACCATCCTTGAGGAGAGGAGACCATCCTTGCTTCCATGGAGGATCTTCCTACTTGGCTCTTCAAGCTATGGAGGACTTCACTTCGATCTTCAAGTTGATCAACAATTGAGGGAGGATGATGTTTGGTTGAGAGGAGGATGATGATCGGCGGTCATGAAAATAGAGAGAGTGAGGCGGACGAGTTGTAAAATTAGAATGAATTGATGACCTTAATTTTCGTCCGCTGCTTCTTTAAATAGCACGCCGGAATAGCCTTGAATTTTCGGCGAAAACTTCCCAGAGTTTTCGCCGAAAATGCCTTTGAAAAACACCCAGCGGCTTGACTTTTCTTCACAGATTTTCGGCGAAAACTTTGTAGAGTTTTCACCAAAAATTTCTTCATAAATCGAACGGCCGTCTCCTGTAATTCGGTTTTCAGTCGAGAACTTAGAGTTCTCGCCGAAAACTTCTTCAGTTGAAGGGAGCATTTTTCTCGATTTTTCTCCGATCATATCTCATCCGTCCTAGCTCCGATTGACCTCCCGTTTGATCCTACGTGCTCCTTGTCACCAGTACTTCAATGCCAAGACCAGAAAATGCAAAAAAAAAAAAACAACTCCAATAGATATAGAATTGGCCTCAAAGTGGCAACCGGGCAACAAAAGGGCACTTTGCATAAAACATCCATAAAGGCTTATAAATCATAGCAAAATGAGATCAAACATGGGGGATCCCTAGTCTAATCGAGGACTTATAATGCACTAAATATGATCACATCAAATTCCCCTACGACTAAGCTTTGCTTGTCCTCAAGCAAATAAATTAGAAAACATCCAAGTCCACAAATGACAAGATCGGTCACATTGAGATTCAAACGATAACAATTTGGCCTAAACTGTTCCACGAACAAACTTAACCTACACATGCAAGAACGTCAACCAAACAAGTCTAGACCTCACTAATATATGCACACTTCAAGTAGTGGTTAATTGGGATACAGAAAAACCGACCACGACAACACCGACTCTAATCAAAAGGACTTGAACTCAGGAAATGGAACGGATAAGGCGGGGGTAAGAGAATTTTTTTGAGAGTGATAAGTGATCATGATGTGGCTATCGACTCGACTTCATCCGCTTCTAGATCCGCTCTTTACAAACTCGGGCGCAGGATCAAGGGCTACATTTGAGAACTCTTTTCCTTTTCTTTTCTTTCTCTTTTCTTTTTCATTTTTTTTCCTTCTCTTTTTTTTCTTACTGCATACTAGTGCTCGATCCAACACTTCACTTAGGTGTTGAACCTGCCTAGCTCACAGCTTTTGCTATTGCTAGTGCTCAACCCGACACTTCACTTAGGTGTCGAGCTTGCCTAGCTTTTCTTTTCTTTTCTTTTCTTTTGAACATTTTCTTTCCAAATTAGCCACTTGATCCTTAGCCCCTTACAACTTCAACACAAGATTTCGAATTGGATTCCATCTAATCTCAAGCCACAATCACGAGGGATCAAAAAGGCGAATAAAACATGGAAAAAGGGGCGAAAATTCTGATTGCCTTCATCATCTTAGACCGGTGTTATCGAGTGGTACAAAAACACGTATCAAACCAATCAACCAACATACAAGAGTGATAACATCTCTGTTCTGGCCTAGACTCATTTGATATTAGTGCTAACATGCTGGTTATAGGTTCTAAGTAGGACAGTCTAAACGTCATTGTGAAAGCTTGAAGTCAATTAAACACCAAAAGTCAAGAACCAAATGATTCTACAATAGAGGAAATTGACATTCAATTAAGATCATGCGACTCATCAAAGCATAGCCTTAGACTTCTACCGACAAATAATCACACCAGACCTCAAACTCCCCTACGACTAACATGAGCATTGTCCTCAATGATCAAGAGAGAGAGAGGGTAAGGTGGAACGAAGTTACCGCGTTGGTAGAGAGGAGCATAGGACGCTAAAGTAGAGGAAGAGTCCCATGACGCACATTGTGAAGAGTGATCCGCCTAAGTGCTTGCCAACATCTTATTCAACGAACTAAAACAACACAAAAACATAAAAGCGAAAAAGTAAGGATAACATGGGGTGCCTCCCATGAAGCGCTTCTTTAACGTCTCTAGCTAGACGAAAGCACAAGGGTTAAGCTAAGTAAAGCCATCCCAACTCATTACCTCCTTGAAGTCAATGTCATTACCTTCGCATGGCACTCGAAACTTGAATTGTACCTTACTGACTTCGGGTGGAATGAGCATGGATCTTCCGGATGGAGAGGGTGGAGCAATGGAGAAGGGACCAAACCACTTAGAGTTGAGCCTTTCATCGGGTGGCTTCTTAGTCTTGCTCGTCTCACCCATTGGTGCGGCCTCCTTGCCCTTCTCGGGTGACTTCTTTACACCTTTCTTCTTAGCCTTGGGTGGTGCCTTCGGGAGTACGAAAGGTGGAGTCTCCTTTACTTCATCCGTCTTTTCCTACACATCACTAATGACAAACAACTCCGCAAGACTATGACAGACAAGGTTAGTGCTATTAGTAGCCGAGGTAAGCTCATGCGGATTCTTAGGATCATGGTGACTAGCATAAGACAAAGTAAATTCCATGCCATTTGAGCGGTCAAAGATCATGCATTCATTGTCGACCCTAAGGGTGAGTCTACCACCATAGACATCAATTAAAGCACGAGAGGTCGCTAAGAAGGGTCGTCCAAGAATCAAAGGCACATCGGTACCACCATAGCATCTAGAACAACAAAATCCACGAGGAATTCAAAAGCACCAACCTTAACCAACACATCTTCAACAATACCACGAGGGGATTTCATGGACTTATCCGCTAATTGAACATTCATGAGGGTTGGTTTTAGTTTCCCTAGGCCTAGCTTCTGAAACATGCAATTTGGCATAACATTGATACTGGCACCCAAATCGGCTAAGCCTCTACTTATTGCATGCTCACCAATAGTGCAAGGAATAGTAAAGCTACCTGGATCCTTAAGCTTCTCCGGTGGTTGCTTAGAGAGAAAGGTGGAGCATTGTTCGTTGAGCTTTGCCGAAGTTACATCCTTAAGCTTGCGTTTGTTGGTGAAGAGTTTCATGAACTTTGCATATTGAGGCATCTTAGTGATTGCTTCTCCAAAAGGCATTGTGAATTGCACCTTGTCAAGAATCTCAACAAACCTCTTGAAATCTTTCTCCATGGAATCCGGCTTCAAGCGAGAAGGATAAGGTGGTTTAGGCTTGTACGGAGGCACAACCGGTGCGGGAGGAGAGACCGGAGTAGCACTCTTCGTAGCCACTTGAGAACCAATCTTAGTGGTAGTCTTAGCTTCATTAGCCTTGGCTCCATTATCTACTACTTCAATCTTGTCCGTGTCATCATCGAAAACAACGTCTTCAACCAAAACATAGTCCTTATCTTGAGTTCTCACCGCTTTAGGTGTAGGGTCTTGGACTTGCTTACCATTCCTCAATGTTACCATCATAAGCTCCTCGGGAACCTTGGGGTTGACCTCGGTGTTGGAGGGTAGAGTGCCCGAGGGTCGCCCCGAAAGTGTCTTAGCAATGTGACCCATTTGATTCTCCAAATTCGCAATTGAAGCCTGTTGATTCTTGATAAGTTGAATCATTGCCGCGTTGGTATCCTCTTGCGATATTGAAGAACCACCCTCTTTGTTGTGAGGTGGCTTGTTGAATCCGGGTGGTCCATCACCTCTATGATTGTACATTCCCGGTGGGGTAGGACCTTGGGGACCTTGATTTGGATGTCCACTTTGATTCCATTGATTTCCCCCTTGGTTCCCTTGTCCTTGGTGACCTCCTTGAGTCCATTGACTACCTTGGTTTTGGTTACTTCCTTGAGACCATTGGTTGCCTTGATACCCTCTATAACCTTGGAATCCTCCTTGATTTCCTTGGTTGTAACCCTTGTTGTAACTACCTTGATTCCCTTGGCCTTGGTACCCTTGGTTGGACTTGTTGTATCCACCACCTTGGTTCCAAGGTCGGTTATAGTTACCTTGATAGTTACCTTGGGGGCTGAAATTACCATGGAATTCTTGACCTTGTGCGAAGCTTACCTCCTCATTGTGGTCGCCTTGACCAAGCTTAGGAGTGGCGGAAGGGCAAGCACTGAAGTCGTGACCCTGACCCCCACAACATTCACAACAATATATTGAAGCAACTGGGGGATTACCCACATGAGATGATGGAACCTTAGAGGGATGCTTAGGCATACTCAGGTTACTTACCTGAGATGCCATAGCATCGATTTTAGACATGAGGAGCGCAAACATAGGGTCATCTTCATCTCGGTGCCCCGGTAACTTAGGCTTCTTCCCATAGGTAGACGAATCCTTTGGTGCCTCAACACTTATAACTCTAGAGTCATAGTGAGTGTCACTTCCATACTTAGACCTTGGAGGTTGTTGTCGAGACCAACTCCTTGTCTTGTTGGCCATCTCCGCAAAGAGTTCTAGAGCATCTTCGGGAGTGAGCATCCTTAGATCACCTCCCGCAGCTTGGTTGATCATCCTTGTATTCTCAAAATCAAGGGACCTAGCAAAGATATCCGCCAAACTCCATTCGGCGAAGTTGTGCTGAGGACAAGACCGAAGAAGGGCTTGGAACCTATTCCAAGTCTCATGGAAGAGCTCTCCCTTGTGTTGTGTGAAGTGGTTGATACGATCTCGGATTGCATCGTCATATAAGGGGGAAAGAACTCCTCAAGGAAGGCTTCGGCTAGTCCCTCCCATGTAGTGAATGTTCTACTAGGTTGGTTCTCCAACCAAGACTTAGCTCTACCTTTGAGGGAGAAGGGGAAGAGTCGGAGTCGCACACAATCCGGGTGAACTTGATCGTTCTTCACCATATCGCATATCTCTAGGAAGTCCTTCAAGTGTCTAGATGGGCACTCTCCATCTATACCGTTGAACACCACTCCGTTATGTACCATTTGAATCATATTAGGCTTCAACTCGAAGTTTCTTGCATTTACCGGTCTTCGCACAATACTCGAGGCTGCCCCTTCGAGGGTTAGGCGAGCATAATCAGCTAGTGTGTGCCTCGCACCTCTTTGGGATTGATCATCTTCATTAGTGTGATGTGAATGTTCCGAATGGTTATCCTCGTCCTCGTAATGAGACATAGTGTTGCGTGTGGTGCTATGAACTAAGTGAGGAGGAGAACGAGTTGGTGGTTCAATCACGACCTTGATGCCTTAGAGTCGTGCTTGAAGACGGGTGATCTGCCTCATGCACTAGTGCACGGTTCCTACACACAAATCAACAACAAATACCAACATAATACGACAATGTGTGATAACAAGTCAAACAACACGTAACAAGGAAGCAAAAGTAAAACGGAAGGAAGTGTAAAGATCGGTTCACTAATAATTGCTTTCTTAGGAATGAGAGGTCCCCGGCAACGGCGCCAAAAACTTGATAAGAGTTTATTACCAAGGTCGTATTCCATGAGGTCCTCTCATAAGCTAATACTCACAAAGTTCATGAACGGTCTAAACATTAAAAATTGAGTTTTGGTTTTGAAAGAGAGCAAATCAAAAGCATAAACAAACAAGGCAAAACTAACAAGTGAAATTGAGGATCAAACAATAGAGAATGGAGTTTAGCTTAGCAAGGGGTTTCTTCAAGCTCAAGGTTCATGAAAGCTGGATTGAATCTCAAGCAACGATGTGTAAACTAATGACCATGCAATTCACTCAAGTAGAATCAACGAACTCTCGCACAATTGACTCTCTACTCCTAGACCAAATGCACCATGCTCTCGCTATGTGAACAAAGGTAATGGAGTGCCTTAACTTGCTCAATGAAATGCCAAAAACTTGAATTCTATGCTAACATTCATCTAGCACAAGGTAAATGATGCAAGACACTCTCATGTCAATCATATAACACTAGTCTAGCAATCAAAAGGGTCTCTCAACCTTCAAATGAAAGAAAACTCAATGCACACCAAGTGTTTGATAAAATGACAACAAGGAAAACAAGCTTAAAATGGTTGTAATCGAACAATCCAATCTCTCAAATCATCCAATTACAATCCTACAACCTTAGATCAACATCAATCAATCATTCTCATGTATTGAAAGACATAAACAAAATATCAAAGGACCAAGTTAAGTCCCAAGAACAACAAGCACAAGGTCTAGGATCATCATCTTACACAAATGGCTAAGAGAAACTCAATCCATACAATCAATCATCTATCCTAGTTTGATCCATCCCCCACTAAGCTAAACCTAAGCTTAGCCTAGCATAACCATGGAAGAAACCTGAAATTGAGGGGAGGAGACCATCCTTGCTTCCATGGAGGATCTTCCTACTTGGCTCTTCAAGCTCCAATCCAAGCTATGGAGGACTTCACTTCGATCCTTGATCTTCAAGTTGATCAACAATTGAGGGATGATGATGTTTGGTTGAGAGGAGGATGATGATCGGCGGTCATGAAAATAGAGAGAGAGTGAGGCGGACGAGTTGTAAAATTAGAATGAATTGATGACCTTAATTTTCGTCCGCTGCTTCTTTAAATAGCACGCCGGAATAGCCTTGAATTTTCGGCGAAAACTTCCCAGAGTTTTCGCCGAAAATGCCTTTGAAAAACACCCAGCGGCTTGACTTTTCTTCACAGATTTCGGCGAAAACTTTGTAGAGTTTTCGCCAAAAATTTCTTCATAAATCGAACGGCCGTCTCCTGTAATTCGGTTTTCAGTCGAGAACTTAGAGTTCTCGCCGAAAACTTCTTCAGTTGAAGGGAGCATTTTTCTCGATTTTTCAACGATCATATCTCATCCGTCCTAGCTCCGATTGACCTCCCGTTTGATCCTACGTGCTCTTTGTCGCCAGTACTTCAACTCCAATAGATATAGAATTGGCCTCATAGTGGAAACCGGGCAACAAAAGGGCACTTTGCATAAAACATCCATAAAGGCCTATAAATCATAGCAAAATGAGATCAAACATGGGGGATCCCTATGCTAATCGAGGACTTATAATGCACTAAATATGATCACATCAGCATGCCTAACAAAGGAAGGTCTCTCATCTTAGAAGCCGAATTCGAACATTACAGATTCGATCACCATCGTTCATTGAATCTCTTGACAGGCAGATTCCGAAATTCGGAAACCACTCCAAATGTCTCGCATCTGTCAGATAAGTGTAAACTGCTCCACTTTGCCGTCACTCGTGTTCTGTTTCCCAGGTCCATATACCAGTCTGTTATTACTCCAATTGATGTGTGGATTCTTCACAACGCTGTTGCCAGAAACCCTCTCAGTTATGCACATTTAATGTTTTCACATATGTTAGACGTTGGTACTGACTTTGGCATAGGAAATCTGCCATATGGTGCACAAATCACTATCCTACTTCGAAGACTTGAGCTCAAGTTTGATCACAAGTACATAAAAATGACTCTGTTATTAGGCTGCGAGCTCAACATGTTCTTCGAGCAATAGATTGGCATCCGATAGAGTGGGTACGTATGCACTTCTGGTAACGATGCAGATGGTGAGGATGGAGGAGAAGAAGTCTCAAGCACTGACGTTGCAGAGCCTGCAACTTATGGTGTTCCTGGGATGCCCTAGTGTACTCACAATGCTGCCTCTGATTTCGAAGCAGATCCTCAGACACCTGTTTAGATGCATCAAGAAGCATTGCAGAACAACGCATAGGCTACTCTTATTACGTCCTCTTGCTGTTTTGTGTTCATATTTTGGAGTTGCACTATGAACTTTAGTAATGATTGTACTTCTTCTGAACTGTTTGAAATATTCTAGTCTTTATGTTTATGGAAAAATATGTGTTTTTATTTTCCATATATTGAAATGTATGTGCTAACAAATATTATAAGATCAAAATATTTCCTCTTGTTTCTTAACACTAGTAGTCTCTGCCATGTGAATTCAAGTGATCAAACAACAGAACATTAATCAATTATAATACAATATCATACCACTTCCTTGTCTAGTGTTTTATTACAAGCAAATGTTTAGTCAATCAGAGTCATCTTGTTTTAACCTTTTAAATTGCTCATCACAGTTCAACTGTTTAACCAAAAAACTGACACTAGGAAAAACTTGTACAATAATGTACATCTGGTAATCTGAATGTGTTCAATGAACAGTGAAATCTTATGGTCAGCAGTGCAGTTCGTTTATAATGTCTTTGGTAATAGATCATGTTAGTTTGAATTTGTAAATCCAAATCAACATCCAGGTCATAGATGCATAATTGATGTCAAATATAAAGTTCAACATACAAACTGCAGACATGACAATTTCAAGCAATACGAATATCGTTACAAATATGGCTAAACAGTTTAATAAAGACAACATTGAACCAAAAAGAAATGTATGAGAAAAGTAACATAAGCAAGCAAAAACAAAATGTCTAAACTGATTAGAGTTGTTAACAAAGTCACAAATCTACTCTGAGTCTAAATCACTGTGGTCATCAGGTTCTCCATTTGCTACATTCCTCTGTGGATAATCTATTTCACACTGATTATTGGAAAACACTGCAACGTTCAAAGTCGATGTTCCCACGTACTCAAATAGCAGTGCAAATTCGTTGATTATTGAGAAAAAATCGAAAAATTCCTCCAAGCCTTCAGTGAGACAAATAATTCCATGCCTGTCACGCCTTGTTTGTACTTCCCATGTATCTCCAGTACGTACTCGAAGAAAGACTGGAGAACTGGTCAAATGAGAGTTGTACGCTTGTGACAAACGCTGCAAATAGAATGAAAATAAAAAAACATGCCATGTCAAATGAGACTTTGTCTTTGTGAAAATTAATGCTAACAATCCAACCTGAGAGATACAGATTTGTATCAATATGAAATAACACGCACCAGTAAGCCTAAGACAACACATTATATCTGAGAACAAAAAGATCACTATGTCATCATTGAATAACACAAAAAATCATTAACAAATACAAAGACACAGTAAAAATTCCTAACATAATACACATTAATTCACTTGCTGTGAACCATAAGGGGTTTATGAAAGTTAAAGGATGGAAAAAAATTAGATCTACGCAGAACAAACATAATAGTATTTTCAAATTCAATCATTAGGGTTTCAAAAAACATAAAGGATAGACAAAATTAGTGCTATACAAAACAAATATAATAGTATCTTCAGAATTTGAACAACAATACAATCGAAAACGAATCGTACAACTTATAATGCTAAACCAAGGATGGGGTGTTGAATGGAAAAAACTTACTAATGTTCTGCTCTGTTCGTCAACGGCCACTATTAGGGTCACAAAGTGTATGGTTGCTGCGGCAGCCATATCTGGAAGTTATCACTGGATGATTGTGAGAGAGCAACGCCAGACGTTGTATCTATGGAAACCAGTCGAAAAATGGAGAAGGCTGAAAAAAGTACCAATAGGGTTTGTAGAACATTCACTTATAATGTGAGTAGATAAGATGGGTAAAATTTTAAAATTGTAGAAATATCTTTTACCTTATTCTTCTCTCTATTTATTGGCTCACTAATATTGCTTTTTAGATTTCAGCCTATCAACAAAGATTTGTGTAGTACATAGGGTCTAAATATGTGTAAAAATTATATGATTAGTAAAATCATGTCACAATATAGATTTATATGATACAAACCTGGATAATTGAAATAATAAACTATATACCCAAAAAAGATACTAAGAATCAGATATGTACACAACATCACACTAAAATACGTCGTCAACCATTACTCGTGACGGTGGTCACAGACTTGTCAAACCCTCCAAAATTTCATCATAGACAATATTCCTGGTAACATCTTGCCTTGCAGACTCCTCGTTGGCCAGCACAATGTGCAAACCGGCAGCAGATCAAACACTCGAAACAGCAACATATAATTGACCATGAGTGAAAACAGGTCTTGGTAGATACAGTCCTACCTGATCAAGAGTCTGCCATTGACTCTTGTTAATTGTCATGGCATAACAAAGTCTTATTGGAAATTGTCTTCGTTTTAATATGAATGGCCATTTCGTGTTCTTGACATCTAAAACTATTCGTGGAATAGCAACAATCGTCCCTTCCATAGTTCCACCAACAATAATTCCACGTAGAAGATGATTTCCAAGATTGGTCAGTAAAATTCGTGTTTCGTTGCATAAGCCAACCGACGGATTCAAATTTCGCAAAAGCATAACAGTGCAAAATGGCTTCAATTTTAAATCATGTTCTGGAACACCATTGAAAGATAAAGAGTTTAAAAATTCTAAAGGATACTCCATGTCCAACGCTTCTTTGTTTGAGCCTGTAGTTGCTAGAGAGTCTGCACTGAAATAAGTATGTACTTCTCCTGACATTTGAATGAGTTGTAGAAATTAGAACTGAACAGTTAACAAACAATCCCATAAAATTATTGAACACTAATTCAATTTAAACATACCTTGGATTTGGTCAAGCAGATAGTCATTTATTTCAGAAACAACAGCATTTGTTGGAGTCACAATCGCTCGAGACTTAATATATACGACAGAGGAAAAGGATGAAGCAAAGTCAGGATAGACTTTTGCAATAATTGTCTGAATTGGTTCAATTGTTGGTTTTTGTAAAAAGCACTGTGGTATTTTGATCCAATCAGCGTGAGAAGAGTGATTGTTCAACGTCGGAAGTGAACCATTCCCACCAGAAAGAACCCACTGTGAAAATGTCAAACCTTCAAACATTGGAGCATTATTGATTGCTTGGTCACTGATCCTCATGTTGACAGATAGCTGCAATAATGTGCAGTAATTCCACAAGTATGATCTTGGAAGGCTAGCATTAATACTGTCTTCACTTCCTCCATTTGTAACAACTGGTAATGTTTGTCGAAAGTCGCCCCCTAACAAAACAGTTTTCCCACCAAACGGTCTATAATCAGGACCCATTATTGGAACATCCATTATGTCACATAGTGTTCTATCAACAGCTTCAAAAGAAAGTCTATGGACCATAGGAGCTTCGTCCCACACTATTAATGTTGCAATTCTGAGCAATTCTGAGAGAGCCGTTCCTTTTTTGACATTGCAAGTTGAAGAATGATCAACATCTAATGGAATCTTGAAACGTGAGTGCGCTGTCACTCCATCTGGCAGTAGAGTTGCAGCTATTCCTGAAGATGCAACGACCAAGGCTACTTGACCTCTACTTCGAACTTTTGAAACAATACAATTGTAAAGGTATGTTTTTCCAGTGCCACTATGTCCATGCAAAAAAAAACAGGTTGCCTTTAGCACAACCACTGTCAATTGAATCCATCACTGCACTATAAGCCATTTTCTGTTGGACATTGAGCGAAGAGTGATATTGTTCTGCCCTGACAGCTTCAGTAGCATGATCATAATTATAATGTCTAGAAACAAAATCATTTACTTCAATTTGCCTGTGGTCTTTACTTGGTGATGGTAAATTGTAATGGGCCAGAGAAGATGAATAAGTTTGCAACAAATCTTCTAGTGCTTGCAAAACCCTATTGTATGCATTCTTTGAGCATTGTTGCGCCGTTGGGTCTTGGAGTAATTGTTGCTGACGATACACAAAATCTTCAGCCATACATTCCCACCATTGCTGAAATAAATTATTTGGATCTGATAGCTGGCAAAAGATAAGCAAGGATACAAATACAGATCTCATTTAAGCAGGTTGCCCCCACCGATTAACTTCAGACATAACAGAGTGTCATTCATCATCTGTTGCAAGGAGCCCCATTGCTTGGCATGCTTCTTGATAATCTCGATATATAACACCTTTGAATGTACGTAAATCTTGAAAACTTCTTGCTCCACTAACTTTTCCAAGCAAAATCCTAAGATAGAACAAATCTCCAGCAGCTGGTGGAACAGAAGGTATTCTACCTACTGCAAATCCCTTTTTCCGTGGAAACCAATCTTTATAATTGTCATTGTAAACAAACACATTAGGAATCTGATCATACGTGTATTTTCGTGCAGTTGGACAGCGTTCATTCAAAGAGAACAATTGTGTAAGCATTGTGTTTTGTATACCAGGGCGACCAAGTATTGACCTTACAGGTTGAGAAGCATCAAAGCAAACATTTTGTTGATCTTCCAAGTGAATACATAATCGAACAACATTTGGTGTTCTCTCATGAATTGGATACTGGAATAGACGCCAAACAGCTTCATATGAAGATATAGATCTGCAGTCAAGGTACTGAGCTATCTCATCAACTGGCTGTGATTCTTCATCAGTAGACAATGCAGTATTTGTTTCGATACTCGTGGCAACAACTGAAGAGCGATCTGGTCCTTTTGTAATATACTTAAACAGATATTTAATCAGTTGGCCCTTATGACAAGCCTCCACATTAATATGTGCATGATATTTCACAATAAGTTCTCGATTGTACGGCACAACATATCTATTATCAAGAGTATTAGATGATTTAACTGCTGTAATACCCGTGTCACGACGCCTATAAATAGCATAATTGTTCTGATCAAATGTAGTTTCCAAATTAAACTGCTTTGGAAAGAATTTTTTGCATTTACCATCTTTCATGCAAGGAGATGATGGATTTGCTTCACCACAAGGACCATGCACCATAAACTTGACAACAGCAGTGTAACCAATGGGATCAATAGATGAATCTGGTAATTCAGCAGATATAACATTGTCAATTTGTGCAGCTGTGTCTAATTTAGCTTCCTTAATTAGCCATACCAGGATATGAACATGGGGCAAGCCTCTTTTTTGAAATTCAATAGTGTGCATACCTGAGTAATAAATGTAAAAAAATATTAATACATTATTAACAAAGTAAAAAGATAATCTATAATTTTGAATGAACTAACCTGCAGCTGTCTTGCCAAATAATTTTCCACTGTCAATATCTTTTTTCAGGCGCAACAGTTTCATACGGAAAACACGTGCAACTACCTGGGGTTTGTCTTCACCATGAGTGCCAACATCATCTTTGAATGCATTTGTAATTTCTGACCATTGAGCATTACTTGTAAAAGTTATGAACAGGTCCGGGTTCCCAAAGTAATGACAGATTGTCGTGGCATCAAAGAACAATAGCTTCATATATCGAATGTCTCCTACAGGTGTTAAACAATTAGACTAATCAAATAACTGAATACTATAAAACAAATTTTGTGATCACCTCACAGGGAATTATACACTAAAATAATAACTTGACATTATAATTCTGACATACCTGTGAAAGACGACGGCAATATTATTCTGCCAAGATTCCGAGCATTTGATTCACCATGATTCAATGCAAAATGTAGTCCCTCATAGGCTTCAGATCGCAAATCCTTTTGATGGTTTCGTAAATACGTCAATCTGTTCTGCTCAACTGTAGTAAAAGCATCAATAATAAAATGCTGCAGCGCTTTACCACCTCGAATTAATGTCTTACCTTCTGAACGACGATATTGCAGTCGAAAACAGTAGTATTCTCTCTGTGTCACATGCTTCCTCTTTTGCCCTAATGGAACATTTGCTGGATTATAACGTATAGTCGTATGGAAGCCATCGTTTCCATGAGGAAATAACATTGGGAAGTGTAAGGAATCAAATAGAGGGTTTAAGCTTGTGATTCTTGTAAGACCTGTATTGCAATTGTTAACAATTATATCTCTATCTTCACTACTTGGTTCAAAGTCTCCAGGGATAAAACCTGCCAGCTCAGTACCAGTTGGTAATGCATATTGCCTGCCATTAAGAACTCTTGCTCCTGTTATTCGAAGGCGTAAATTTTGATTTTGTGGTTGCTGAAGTGCCTCTCGAACTTGTCTGAAACTCTTAGCCAATACATTGTATTCATCAAGCATCTCTCTTAAATCATCCACAACCGACTCTTTCAACTTTACTTCTGCAGAAGAAACATTTGCAAGTCTGTTCTGAACTTCAGAAGTAGGGTCATGAATCAATTGGGCATAAAGATTCTCTTCCACGTTTTCTTTTGCTGCAAGATTTTGCTGGTGTTTCCTATGCGTAACAAATAAATTAAAGATATATGCATGAACAACATTACAACCACATAAACTTCTGAGAACTCTGAAGAATCATTGATTGCTTATATATCTGAGGTAAATCAGTAGGAATCATAGGCGAGTGTGAACTCATCCTGACCATAGATTATTTTGTACTTAGTAATTCTTAAAGCATTGGCCTCAATAATCTGAATCCAAACAGAACATGCTGGTTCAGTTCTTGACCTCCATGCAAAGAAAACTCTGACATTGCTGTTCAAGCTAAAGTGTTAATGTCTTTATCAAAATCTTTAGAAAGATATATATGGTCATGACCATTGGCTGATAAAACACTAATCTTAAGAAGTGGGTGACAAGAAATGACATAGTGGGAATTGATTTGACTAATAATGGTTGCTAGCAACTCTACCACTATCTCTGCAATTGTGTCATGCACTACCAAATTCAACCATTTACGTAAGGAAACTTGTAATATATGCAGAACAAAACCAACTATTAACACTGTATACTTCATAAGTACATATTAACTATTATGTCACAAGTTTAAGTATCTTTAACTGCAATTTCGAAACCTCGGGAAAATGAACATGTTCAAATCGTTATTCGTACACGTCAACTCAATAATACAATCACGACAACATCTAAAAGAAGAAAATCCAAATTATCATAATTGGTTATAAGAGAGTTATAAACAACAATGACGAATTAGATATCACCAGTGAGTGTTTTCAATGGAATAAACAGAACGGGAAATCATGATTGATAAAAAGAGTAACAAAATACATAACACTTGGGAAATACATAAACTCAACCATAATCCAATATTCTCAAAAACAGAACCTTCCCATTATTCTGATCGACATGGAAAATGTCTTTCTCACAACAAAACATAATCCGCAACAATATTCGTTGCGACATATACAATATGGAATAGATGTACAAAGAGGATTTCTATGTCATGATTAGAACAATCAATACGAAATCATAAGCAAAACTCTAAAATGTAAAATATAAATCCACTTGTAAAAAGAAACATCCATCATCCTAACTTAACAAACACTGTACAACACACCAAAGTACTAAAAAAAGATCAAATTACAACAATCCAAAAGAAAGAACATCCCAGAGTGATAACACTAAAAAGTTTCCCGGATAACCATGACCATCCCGAAGTACAATAACTTCAAAAGTAAAACACTTAGATATGATAGAGTTAAACAGAGCCGACTTCTGTTCTGAAGAAAGACGGACAAATTGACAGATAGGAGTTCTCAACATCGCTGTTGCAGCATCATGATTAAGCACAAAATTGATATCCCAAGTCGCATCACCACAGCGAATAGGAACCTGATATCTGGTAAAATAAATAAAACACACGTTATAATGCAATAAAACTAAATTACAATGCATCAAAATAAAATAGTGCAAAACAAAACTGTTCCTTTTGATGATACATGCAAGCATCATCTTCGCCAACAAAAAGTGGCATGTCATCATATATTCGCTCCACTCTACCCATGCACCAAAATTGCGTCTATATAACAGCAAAAACCACACAATATTAACAAAACACAACTGGAAGCTTTAAAAAACAGACAATAACACAACAATTCGATACATTATAAGGAAGATCATTATCTGTTGCAGCTGTCAACAAATGCAAAATTTTAATCTTGTTCGGAAGGACTCCACGTGCAAATGAAAATTCTTGGTCATACATGGTAGGGTTGAGACGCACAGGCAAGTGATTATGAAAAAACCTGATACAAACAATAGGATGAGTAAAAACTAAATGAAAATCATAAAACAAATGAATATAATTAAGAACAAAAAAACCTGTCCATGATAATCCGAAAGCGATGATTGTAACTTCCAAAAAATACGTGAGTTGCAAGAGTATTTGTTGCACGTATACGGTCACCAGCAACTAATACGCAAACAAAAGTCAGACAAAAACTTTTAAAAAACACAAATAAACCTGGGAAAAAACTGATAAAACATACCCCGTGGAGAAATCACATTCATAGAAGAAAAACAACAAACAACAGGTCCGGACTGTTCTATAACTGCCACACGATCAAGGGTGAACTCTGGCAAATAAGGATCATCATATTCGACTTCAACTTTTTCCTCACTGGAAATAAGAAATTTCCACAAAACTGTGTTAACCAGGGGAATACACGATATCCATAGGCGGTAATTGAAAAGAAGAGATCACCTATGATCTATCACTACAAAAAAGGAGTATTTAGCGTCGGTCGGCACGAAAGTATTTAGCGTCGGTTGGACAAACGACCGACGCTAAAACGTTGACTCGTGTTTGACCGACATTTAGCGTCGGTCGCCGTCGACCGACGCTAAATGACCGACGCTAAATCTGGTTAACGGTTAGAAAAAAATTATGTATTTAGCGTCGGGCGTTATTCAATTTAGCGTCGGTCGATGGCCGATGCTAAATACCACCACCGATTTCCACCCTAACCCTAAAAAAATCTGTATTTAGCGTCGGGCATTATTCAATTTAGCGTCGGTCGCCACCGATTTCCACCCTAACCCTAAAAAAAATCTGTATTTAGCGTCGGGCGTTATTCAATTTAGAGTCGGTCATCGACCGACGCTAAATACCACCACCGATTTCCACCCTAACCCTAAAAAAATCTGTATTTAGCGTCAGGCGTTATTCAATTTAGCGTCGGTCATCGACCGACGCTAAATACACACACCTATTTAAACCTCTCAGTCACCACCCTAACCCTAAATCCTTCTCCTCTCTCTCCTGAAACTCTCCCACCTCTCTCAAAAACCTCTCAAACCCTCATCCTCTCAACTCCCTCCCCCCTCCCTCACAAAACCACCACCGCCGCCCCTCCCTCACGGATCCACCACCACCGCCGCCCCTCCCTCACAAAACCACCGCCGCCGCCGTCCCTCCCTCACGGATCCACCACCGCCGCCGCCCCCTCCCTCGCAGATCCACCACTGCCGCCGCCACTCCCTCACAGATCCACCGCCGCCGCCGCCCCTCCCTCACAAAACCACCACCGCCGCCACACCTCCCTCACAGATCCACCACCGCCGCCACCCCTCCCTCACAGATCCACCGCCGCCGCCGCCCCTCCCTCACAAAACCACCCCGCCGCCGCCCCTCCCTCACAGATCCACCACCGGCGCCGCCCCTCCCTCACAGATCCACCACCGCCGCCGCCCCTCCCTCACAAAACCACCACCGCCGCCGCCCCTCCCTCACAGATCCACCACCGCCGCCGCCCCTCCCTCACAGATCCACCACCGCCACCGCCCCTCCCTCACAAAACCACCACCGCCGCCGCCCCCCTCCCTCACAAAATCGCCGCCGCCGCCGCCTCTCCCTCACAAAACCACCAGATCTTGGAAAACACAGATCTGGAAAAAATGAATATAAAAAAAATATAAAAAATGAAAATAACAATCAAAAATTAAAAACGAATATAAAAAACGAAAACAAAAAACTAAACCCACCCAACCGACTAACCAACCAGTGGGTGGCTGGGCGAATTTTGCGTCGGTTGGTCAGAACATTTAGCGTCGGTTACTGTTTCGACTGACGCTAAAATTTAGTCGTCGTTCGTCCGTTGATTGCGCAGTCGTGTTGTTTCAGACCATGACTGCGACATGTTCTAATAGCGTCGGCTCTGAACCGACGCTTAAAAACCGGTCTGATAACGATCCAATGTAAATTATATTTCTGTAGTGTATTCAAAAACCCGATGAACTTAGTACGGTATGTGACTGAAAGACTAAGATGGTAATGACACAAAACTACACAAATCTACAAACATGACAAATGTTAGTACAAGAATCACAACAAATAATTCACAACACATAAAAGACTACAGGTCTCTAGAAAGTAGAGAATTAGATATCTAAGTAGAACAATAAAGACATTAGGAAATGGAATCTGGTCTGACCATCAAACTGCAAAATACATGACTAAACGATATGGATGGGCAAATTTGAGATTCAAAAAACAGACAATAACACATATTTCACACACCCCCACAAACCTAATATATCATGACCAACAACTAAAACTACATAAAAAAATATAACAACCAAACTCATGAATAAACAAAACCAAACCAAGAACAGTTAAGAAAATAGAGGACAATATCAAAACAGATTTCATGCATCTAAAACACAAGGGCCAAACACAAATAACTCCACACACAAAAAACACAGCCAAAACAGGCCTGAAACCTTACACACAAAACATAGACCGATAACACAAAGATTCTGAAACAAAGAAGCAAACACAAACCTGTGAATCCAACCATAGCGTGTAAAGAGGAGGAAAGTCATCAAAAGATTCATCGGAACTGTGCTGCCAAACATGAATTAGTCGGAGCAGAATAGGAAACTCTGAACACCCAATACTCAAACAACCAACTGATTCCAAGCAATCAGCCAGATCTGCCAAATATAAGAAAACGAATCAAAAATTTATACAGCATAGAAAAGAAAATCAGCTGCTACGCACCATCAGGAACATCCGCATGAGAATAATATCTCGCCATAGAGCTAGACAGTAACAAAATCAACACGCAAAAAAATGCAAGCGTTTTAGAATGATGATAGTGTTGAAGACAATAGGTACAAATTGATCACAGACAACGATAAATCGAAACAGATAAAGCAGCTCTGCAAAAGATGAGTAATAAAGGGGAAAAAAATTAATGTCGTGGCTAACATAAAGAAAAAACACGTGTCATCCATGCGTGCATCTCACATAATTACAATTTGTAACAAAAATGATTTGACCAATCACAAATGACAAAAATGACTCAAATATTTTAACCGGTTAACCAAGCAATACCAAACAACAACCGAAATAACTGATCAATGAAAAATCAACCGAAATTGATTTTCTATTAGGACTGCAAAAAGTTTTTAAAGAAGAACTGGAAATTGAAATTAGTAAAATAACGGATCCAATGTTTAATTGTAAAAATCATAGGTGAACAAAGATCAAACCAAGGCCAAACCGATATTTTATTAATGGCAAAAAGTTGCCCAGCTCACAATAATCTGATATTCTTTTCCTTCGAGATGGTCCTTAGGAGTAAGTAAAACCTCTGCAAATCTATTGTCTACTTTTTCCAGTCATGTCCACATTTTTTTTATTATGAAGATTACATGTGAATGCAACACATTTGTAAACAACGTGTAGTATATCAACATACTTTTTGCTGAAACTGTAGTGAAGATGGGGCGTTCAGGATTAAAATCATTCAACCCAAAACCACGACAAAGAACAGTCATCAGCAGATATCCAGACTTTGACTCAGCTGGCCTTAGATATTGATTAAATTACAGAAAAGTTTATAAGCTTACAATTTTAAAAAACATCTGGACTTTGGCCCTCTACTAAACGCTAGTTTACTATGAGCAATTGTATTAGTTTGAGACAAAGTGGATCAACTTAAGAAAATTTTACATGTTTAATGCGTGATTGATGAAAATAAAGAATAATGGTGTGTCGTCGAATGAAATCAGGTTATGACTTCACAAAACGGAAATTAATTATGAAGTTTAAAAATATTGGGGAGTCCACCCTCCTAAGTGTTCTGATTGTGCTCCCTTGTTTATGAAGGTGAAATCAATATAATTGTTCTTTTGTTTATGACTATTGAACCTATAATTATTTGATCAGCTGTCATCATCTCACAATTCGAAACTGCAGTTGTTTTATTAATTCAATTAGATTAGTCCGTGCTAATACTCTTTTCTGTTCATATTCAGGCATAATAGATTCGTGATATGCAGGTGCTGTCATTCACAGGCATGGGATGGAATATTGTATAAATATATAATTACTTTCCACCCCCTCTTTTATCACAACATTCATGAGTAAATTTTGAACTATATGTTGTATTTGATAGGTGGAAAGAACTGAGAACTTGGCATGGGATTTGATTTATTGCAGCTTTCTCCAATACCTGAACTAATTCACTACCCTTCACTCTTGCTGAAAATAGGTATAGAGAAATTTAATAATACATGAACATATCCTACAAAGACAAAGATTAGCAAATAAATTGTTAATCCTACCAACTTAATATCAACCACATTCACCAGACAATTGTACACAACACTTCAGTCGTGAGCATCCCTGTTCTCTTTTGTACACAACAACTGAATTGAACCAAAATTTGTTGATGGCCACTTTGTACATAAGGACTTGCCAACAACATAACCAACAACATAACCAACATCATCAGTACAACCAAAGTTCCTCAATACATCCACCAATGGTAAACAACAGTTTACACATATACTTGCCAGTAAAAGTCTGTGGCAAATAGCAACATAACATAGGAGACAAAAATGCCTCGCAACCACCATGAGAAAAAGCACACAAGACATGACCACAAAAACAAAACCAGCTAAACAATCACAACTAAACAGACAGGTCAGGAGAAGAAGTCTTTCGCTTAGCTCGACGGGCAAAAACACGAAGAGGCACGTCATCATCATCAGCAGTATCCAAACATTTGCCTTTGGGAGACAAACTGCCATCAATTTTCCTGTCAGAAAAAAAAAACGAACCTAAAAATCAGCAAAAAACAGAAAAACTAACAAAGACAAAGAAAAGGTCAAACAAATACATTGTTTGTCCACCAACGTCCACATCATGGCATAGCAATCCGGAAGAAGCAAGCTCACTCTCATCATCTGATGACACCACAAGAGATAATTTGCTGGAGGAAAACATATGACACACATTAAAAAGTAGAAAGGAAAACACTTGAGCAAAACACACAGAACACAAGATATAATACCGCCTAACAGGTTGCGCCTTCCCAGGAGAACACCTGGAAACACAAGCACAACAACCAAACAAAAATGACCAGACCTAAGTCAAAAACACAATAACCATACAACACAAACCCAATGTCGAACAAACTACAAAAAACAATCAAATAATATAAAAGCATCACAAAAATAAAACACAAGAAAGCAAAATACAAACATGCTTAATAAACATACTTAGAATCTTTGGGCTGGCTCGGACGACGTTTGCCACGAACACCAGTTGTCTTAGGAGTAGGAACAGGCAGCACAGGCAACTGATCAACTGACACACCAGGATCACACAAATCCTCAGTCACACTGTACATGATAACCAAAACACGATACACAACCATCAATAGATTGAAATCACAAGACAATGTATGTTTTAGAAACCCTAAAAGACAGAATGCATATGAAGAATCCTTAGACTTGCATAAACGACGCCTGCTGCGCAAACCAGACTTATTCTGAGATCCCTTGACAGACACACCAGGATTAGACAATTCTTCAGACACACAAAGATCAGAACACTCTACAGGAGTCTGAACCCTGGAACAACATCAAAGCACAAAGATAAAGAAATAGAATAATTAACAAACACTAATAAATGGAACATCATAAACACAATAGAAAACAAGAAAAACACATACGAAGAATCCTTAAACTGGCTTAATTGGCGCTTCGTACGAGAAGAAGCCTTCTTAGAAAACGAAAGAGATTGTTTGAGAGACACAACAGGCTCGGACGATTCTTGAGACACAACAGGCTCGGCCGATTCTTGAGACACACCCTCATTACATGACACGCCAGCCAAACTTACCTTGCCAGGCAAAGAACTAACTCTGCAGAAAAAACACAACAACAATAAAAAAAACCAACAAACAATAGTAAGCAAAACATATAACACACAAAGAAGTATCCGACGTAGACAAACACTAATAAATAGAACATCATAAACACAATAGAAAACAGGAAAAACACATACGAAGAATCCTTAAACTGGCCTAATTGGCGCTTCGTACGAGAAGAAGCCTTCTTAGAAAGCGAAGGAGATTGTTTGAGAGACACAACAGGCTCGGGCGATTCTTGAGACACAGCAGGCTCGGCCGATTCTTAAGACACACCCTCATTACATGACACGCCAGCCAAACTTACCTTGCCAGGAAAAGAACTAACCCTGCAGAAAAAAAACAACAACAATAAAAAACAAACAAACAATAGTAAGCAAAACATATAACACACAGAGAAGTATCCGACATAGACAGCTAACGTATGATGCAAGGAACACACTCTTTTGGAATTGGAGTGGCAATCGAAGGCGAGTGACTGTGAGACACATCAGAGTCATCTGACTCTCCAGACAAATCATCCACGTCAGCCACAGGACGCTTAGAAGACGAAGGAGACCTAAGGAAAACAGAATCAAAAAATAGAAGCATAATCAGAAAAATGATAAGCACAAAATACCAACATACACATGGAAAAAAAAAGCAGTAATCATACACTGAAGGATCAGAAACAGGAACTGCAGGAGCAACATTGGCTGACGGTTGGTCATCAAACGCCTGTTCAAAACCCCAAACCCTTGAAACATTAAAATCACCAACAGCTCCCGGCCTGGGATTTAGTGGAACTCGAACCTCAAAAGTAAGGATCCGCTGTCGAAGTTTCTCAATCGGAGGAGGAAGAGTAGATTCAATAGCTGGAAAGGCACGAACCAAATCTGCAGCAGATACAGGCATAACATAATCTGCTGTCCTACCCAAAAGAACAAAGGTTGCTGTTCCAGTATCATCAGAGGCACACATTTTGATTTTATAGCTGAAAAACAATAAACACCACAAAACAATTACAAAATCACAATACATAACACACACAAAATAAGTAAAACAACCAAAAGATAACAACATAAACACAAAAACACAACCATGATTTAGTCTGACCCTCATCAATGGTGTAGTGATTGTCACACCAAAACTGTTCCTGATTTGGAGCGACTGCCCTATAACAGGCAGAACAGCCACGATAGAACCAAGGTTGAGGCATGTCAAAACCAAAAACAGTCACCAAACACCTATACTTAGCATCCTGGACACGAGGGAAAAAACAGTTAAAAACAATAAGTCATAACAATAAACCATGCACAAATAACAGAAATAACTAACTCACCAAGTCGCTTGGATTAGAAAGAAGAGCAAGTAACTGAGAAACAGTCCGATAAGAAGCAACAAGTTGAGAACATTTCTCAGGGGTATCAAAGGAACATCAACACACTTAATAGAGCCCTTAGTCTTCCGATACCTAGACAACAAAAGCCACATGACCACACAAAAAAAAGGGAAACCAAAACACAACACAGTCAGATTTCAACACACTTTTTCTGCAGAGTCTTCTTTTCACGACCAGGTGGTTGACAACAATACGTGTACCAGCAGAACTACGTCCAGAGACAACAGCTGCATACACAAATACCAAATTCAATAAAAGAGAACACCACAAAAAACACAGAACATGGGAAAAAAGGCAAACATACAATTAAACCCAGAAACCATGAGGCCTGCAAGCCCAATCACAACAGGTTTGCGCAAATCAGCCTCAGCAAGAGACACCGGATCAAGAATCAAAGAAAAATCTTCCCACAATGTAACAGAAAACTCAACAGACTGAGCATCCACAAGAACAACAACTTGTGCCTTTGCCATGCCATGATTACCATCAAAATGATTTCGATGGGAAACAGAAATAGCACGACCAATAACATCTATAAAAAGAAAAACACGAATTAGGCAAAACAAAATAGACCACAAACCAAACAGTAGACCACACAAACAAACATGCACAAAACACTCACCAGTGAGATAAGGGCATGGATACGTACGTGTATGCAACAATCCAAACTGAATAAACTCAAAAGCATTGACAGCAAAAGTTGGAGACGGAGAAGAAATTAGCTTGAAAGAAGTAACTGGAGAAAGAGTCAGCATACGATCATACGACGCAACTCGATAAGATTTTCGAGGCATCTGGAGACCATACCCAGTCACCTTGTAAACAGAGCCAACGGACAACCTAGGTCCAAGTATATCAATATGACCGCGATGAGAGTTTCCCTCCACAACAGTACCCTACAAAAGATAAAAAAACAACAACATCATTCTTAGAAAAAGACATGGCAGCAACTCAGAACACATGCACAATCAATACAATAAAAAAAGAGAACCAATAAAAACAGAGAAACACAACAAAATCCAAAACACATAAAGACAGAAAATAGTAAAAAAAAACAAACATAGTTGCAAGAGAAACAACATACCTGAACCAAAAACAAAACAAAAGACATGCAATAGAACCAATCGAAACAGAAAAATCAATACACACGACATGCAAACCAAGCAAACAAAGAAACAACAATCATCTTCAGACATGCAAACCAACCAACGAAACAGACACAAACAGACATAAAACACATGCAATAGAACCAATCAAAACAGGAAAAATCAATACACACGACATGCAAACCAAGCAAACAAAGAAACAACAATACTCTTCAGACATGCAAACCAACCAACGAAACAGACACAAACAGACATGCAACCGAAACAGAGAAGTCAACAAACCTCCTCATCGCACCATAATGTCCCAAAAGCGAAAAACTGATCAGGGGTGGCAGAGTTGCCGACCTTCCAACTGTTCAACAATCGGAGCACCAAAGGAGCGTCTGAACGGTCTCGCGAAAGAGACCTCGGAAGCACACCAGAATCATCCTTCGCAAGAACACAGACGAAAAACAAAGAAAAATGCAGAAACAGAAAAAGAGAGAAAGATTAGAAAGAGAACAGAGAAAGAAGAAGAGAAGCTCTGCAAAAGAAGGAATGAAAAAAAATTAACTCTGACACTCCACTCCAATTATATATAGAGAACAGAGAAAGAAGAATAGAAGCCACCAAATAACTGTCACACCTATCCGCCACTTTTCAACAAAAAAAGACGGAAAAAATGAAAAAGGGTTTAATATCTAAGTAAAAAATCAAAAAAAAAAAGGCCAAAGAAAGCCCAATAAGAACAATAAAACAACGTCAAAAAAAAATAAATGGGAGGAGAGAGACTTAATGAACAGTAATTCCGGTTGTGCTTTATATACTTTTAGGCGTCGTTTGTTTGAGTGTAAAAGATGAAATGTTTCTTGAAAATCCAGGATTTCTGAATACTTTCGTTTGGTAGGCCCATATTAGTCCAGGGGATTGTATTGTGAAAAACCCAATGGGTCAATATTCCCCTCCTGCGTGTATTTACCAAATTTTACCTCCCCACCAATAATTCTGAGTTCCCTTTATTATTGCTGGGCCCACTCTCAATTATTAACTCCACTTTCCTTTACTACCCTTACCTTCCTCCTTTTTTGTCGATTCTCTCATCAGTAACCTCTCTTTCATGCTCTCGACGCCGACAACAGAGATTTTGCTTCGGCCAGATTCAGTTTTACTGTGGCAGTTTTCATCCTCTAATCAGGTAAGTAAGCCAATCGCATACAATTCTCTCCCTACCAATTGATGTTGCAACTCCGCCCAGCATACAATTTTCCTGGAAAACCAGTCAGTGCAGTTGGGTTTCTGGCGAGCTGGAGTAAGGTAGATTGGGGATTGGGGATTGGATCTCGTGTTTTATTTATCTGTAGTTTCGTTGGGATACAGTTAACATGGGGCAGCTGCGAATTGAGTGATTGTAGCTGATTCTGGATGTTGGGTTGGAATGCTAGAATGACTCGGTTGTTATCTGCTTAATCTTGCAGATGCATATTTTGTACATTTAGGATGTAGTGGATTCATAGATTTAGACATGATAATGATCTTGGTAAATAATAGCTTTATCATGAGAAGATATTGCATTTGTCTAGCCTAAACAATTAAGAAAAGGGAAATGATATACTGGGTTATGCATTGCATTTGAATTAATTAATCTCTGGTTCTATTTCTAAGGATTTTCATGCGCTGAAATGGGAGAGAAAAGGGGTAATGTTGTTGGTCTTCCTTGAAATCGGTTTCCAAGAACAATTTTGTACAAAACAACAACGGATCCTTTAGTGAAGCTTATGTTACTTGCACACATTTTATCAGAACTGCGTCTGCCCACAGTACCATCAATATGTACGCTTTCATTCTATCTTAACAAGTGTTAGGAATGGCTCGAAGGACTGCTAAGCAACGCCGACGCATTATTGTGTATGTCGTCGCATGTGCTACCACGTAATGCAACAAGTTGCTTGGATGCTCACCGAATGTAGTGGAGGCAGTCAATCCATAACCGAAGAAGGCGAGGACATTCCCCGGGCCCTCCCGCATGGACCTGACGTGTACCGGCTTGGTTTCTTGCACCATACCACACGAACCACTAATGTCAATTGCATCAACATGCTGCGAATGAGTAAGAACATATTTTGGAACTTATGTGACTTACTCGAGAGCTCTGGCGAGTTGAAAAGGTCTAGGAACATGGACGTCCACGAGATGGTCGCCATTTTTTTAGTCACGGTGGGGCATAACATCAAGAATAGGACATGTCAGATTCTATTTCGTCGATCTGGCGAAACCGTGTCAAGAACCATTCATTCTGTGCTCCAAGCTGTGTTGAATCTACATGAGATTTGCCTAGTCAAGCCAACACCTGTTCCAGAAAATTGTGAGGACCCTAGGTGGAAGTACTTCAAGGTACGTGCCATCTACTCACCGCTACATTTGCAGTACTAATGACAGTTTCATATCATGGGCATATACTTCACACTGCCGAATTGTTAATAAATCATACACTTTTCATTATAGGGTTGCCTAGGGGCCTCTGATGGAACCATAATATCAGTAAGGACGACAACTGCTAACCAAGCTCGATATGGAATAATGAGAACAAAATGACACTTACAGAATGTTAATTGCAGTGGCATTTAGAGAATGTTAATTGCAGGTGGCATTTGCAGAAGGTTAATTGCAGTGGCACATGCAGAATGTTATTTGCAGTCCCCTTCTTGCAGTCCCCTTCTATCATTCCCCTGTACTAGCAGTCCCATTTTCAAACTTGTGCTCCCCTCGATTGAAGTGCTCACTGAAACGTCAGAATTACTTATTGCTACAAGAGTAAATATTTATTGCTCCAAGAGTGTACTCCATCTACTCCATCTACCACTTGCAGCAAGTGCCTGCACTCAACCACCATAGTAAATACTGAAGGTAGACTTTTCCAAGATGTCAGTAGAAGATTCATTTGTACTCCCTATTTCGTGGAGGTACATAAGGACAAGTAGTGTGGTTTAGTCTTGTGGCCCTCCATACTCACTACAACATAAAGATGATTTACTCGCAGGCGAACGGGCTGCCTGCCACTAAGCTAGTGGCAGGCGGGGTGGGCTTAGTGGCAGGCAGCCTTGTGGGCTGCAAGTAACAGCAGGCCTGCCAGCTGTTAGTGGCAGGCGGCCTGCGAGTAAGCGCGGTCTGCCACTAGCTAGTGGCAGGCGGCCTGCGAGTAAGCGCGGGCTGCCACTAGCTTGTGGCAGGCGGCCTGCGAGTAAGCCCGGCCTGCCACTAGCTTGTGGCAGGCGGCCTGCGAGTAAGCCCGGCCTGCCACTAGCTTGTCTGCTCCTATGAAATTCACTTTCGCTGAAACAAATCCTCCCTCCGCGCCTCCATATATCTTTCTTTCCATTTTTCTTCTTCTTCCTCAAATTCCTCCGCTTCACTTCCTTGATTCTCATCCTCTTCAATCAAAACTCTCATCTTTATTTTCTTCTTCACATCATTAATGGCGTCCCGCTACAATTCCTACCATTCTTCCCGCTCTTCCGCATCTTCTTCTTCCTCCTCCTTCTCAAGAGCCCTCGTTAAATCCAATAAACCATCTGATCTCTCCCAATTGAAACCCATTTCTTCCAAATCTAAACCCACAACACACAATCTCTCTGCACTGGTGAAGAAGTTCATAGACTATAAAGATGGATTGTTAAGGCCAAAATTTGACATGTGAGGAGCTTTTTCAGGAAGGCGACTTAGTTCATGTATCTGAAACCACCATTGACATAGGGTTTCAAGATAGGGATGAAACGATTGGGATAACTAGAAATTTAGTGACCATATAGCAATGATAAAAAAGTTGAGTGACTACCTATAAACGAAAAGGGATGAAACAGAAAAGATCAGAAATTTAGTGACCAGATAACAATAATCAGAAAGTTAAGTGACTGCCTAGAAACAACGGGAATGACACATGAAAAAACAGAAATTTAGTGACTAGACAGTAATAATCATAAACTTAAGTGACTAATATTAGTGGCAGGCGGCCTGCCACTAACCACGCGCCTGCCACTAACCACCTGTCTGCCACTAAGCTTAGTGGCAGGCGCCTGCCACTAACCACCTGTCTGCCACTAAGCTTAGTGGCAGGCGCCTGCCACTAACCACCTGCCTGCGAGTAGCTTACTCGCAGGCGGGGCCTGCCACGTGTTGGGCTTCCTCGCAGCTGCTTTACTCGCAGGCCGCGTCGTGCTTAGTGGCAGGCCCCGCCTGCGAGTAAGCACTGTGTTTAGGGCAGGCTGCCTGCCACAAAGCACGACGCGGCCTGCCACTAAATCGTCCGTCTGTTGTAGTGACTTATGCAAACTGGTACAACTCTCCACATTGAGCATCTGTACAAGGTTGGCAGTAAAGTGCATTGTCCAGCATGCTGTACTCACCTTTGTGTTCTGGTTTTTTTTTTTAAGAATGCTCTGTACTAATGAGTATCCGTCCACTTTATATGGTATTATGCAGATTGATTGTCACCATGACGAAAGGAAGCAACGAGGGCACGCGGGATTACAAGATCTGGTCGAGGGTGGAAGAACAAACCCTCATCGCTTGTATGAGGGAGATGGCGGATGCTAAGCTGGTGGAGAAAGGCAACTTCGGGCAGCCGCATTTGAAATCATTAGAGAAGATGCTCATTGAGAAAGTTGAAAATTGCCAAGTAACTGTTGGGCATATCAAATCCAAGATCAGATACTTCAAAGACAAATTCATGGCCCTCTTAAATCTTAAGCAGGCTAGTGGTTTCGGGTGGGACGATGCTCGTGGGTGTGTAGTTGCTGATGACGAAGTATTCGCTGGTTGGGTTAAGGTATATGGTAAATGGTGCTGTTGTCATTTGTGCAAAGTTATTATCAAGTGTTGGTTAATGTTCTGTTAAGTTTGTAGCAGCTATGCATATTTAATGTTATTGTTCAATGTGTGCTCATTACTCCAATTTCTGCACGTAGAGCCATCCGAAGGCTAGCGGGATGAATCACAAACCGCAGCCGTACTTTGATGATTTGTGCATAATCTTCGGTGTGGATCACGCCACGGGATCGCACGCTGTTCAGCCGGGAGATGCTGTCAGTAGGGTTGTCTCTCGTCCCCGAGTGTCTTCGTACATGGATGAAGATGAGGTCGAACAAGGTGACTCGTACAACATCCCCAACATTGGTGATCATAACGCGGTGATGGAAGATTTGATCAACCAAGGGATTGACATGCATGCCACTGGATTAAGACATGTTGAAGCTGAAATCACATCGAAGAGGGATCCAGCCAAAGGGAAGGAGGCGGCCACATCATCCGGGAGCAAAAGGACGCGCCAACAATTTACTGATGAGGATCGCTCTCGCATCGCAGCTTCCATGGTGACAACTACTGAGAGCATAGAGAAAATTGCTGATAGCTATTGCATTGAGGGAGATTTAGCTCTGAAGAGGCGCTTCTTGTACCAAAAGTTGGCGAAATTCCCTGAGCTGACCAGCAACCAGCGAAGCAAGGCGTTGAGGCATTTGAACCGTGATGACGGTGATGCTAATACCTTTTTCCAATTTCCTACAGATGAGGAGAACCTGGAGTTCGTTTGGGAAATTCTACAGTGATATTGCTGCAGTAGTAAGAAGATAGCATGGGAAGGCCTGCATTAAGAGAACACTAATGAGTCTCTTTCATTTTGTTATCACCTCGTGTGATGAGTAGGCTGCGACTTAACTTTTCATGCCGGTTTATGTTGTATTATTTTGCATGTATGAAGGATGGAAGCACACGGATGGGCTAATGTCAGTTTAGACATTGTGTTGGACAATGTTAACAGTATGAATGCAAGTGTGATGTTGAACTTTCTGTTAATTAATTTCGTAGCTGAAATGTGATAAACTGATTGCGGGAAATGGAAGCTGAACTACTCGCTGTACACATAATGAGCAGATTACATAATGCCTTGTTGGTCAATATATAAACCATACATAGGATTGGGCGACTGCAATTGTGGTAACTTAATGTACTGTCAACACCGCAGCGAACTGATCATCTCCTCCAAACGCCTAACACGCTCAGCCAAGTTGTCTGAGGTAGTGGGTGATCGAACCTTTTCATCAGGGCCTGGTTCTGTGTCCTGCAATTTGAGCCTGTGTAATTCCGCGGACCTGAGTCGCTGCTTCAGCTGTTTGTTTTCATGTTTGAGTTCCGCATTCTCGAGTAACAACTCATCGACGGAGAACCCCGATGATGCTCTTTTAGTGTTCGCACCACCGATGGTTTCGTTATAAGCTTCGTCACACCATAGAAAGAATCCGCAGCCACGTTTACCCTAGGAGTAAAGGCAACAAACCAAGGCTATAAGTAATTGTTCAAATCGTGGAAATGTAATGAACGACCGTGGACGTGGAAATGTAATGAACGACCGTGGACGTGGAAATCGTACCTTCGGACTCCAAAGACGACATCCATAAAAGTCCCGATTTGGATTCGCCGCCGTATTCGACGTTCGAACCACAACCTCAATCCCACAATAACAACAGAGATCTGCAATAGAGCTCGTACGCACACCTCCCGATTTCCTCATAGCTGCTGTGACTGAAATCTTTCAGATGAAGTGTGACAATGATTCCCCTTTGACGGCGTCGATTTATGTTTTCTGGATTATGAAGTATAGAACCAGGATGAAGGATATCCTTTATAATAAAGGTGAAGATGATAAGGGCAGCTTGGTAATTTCAATTAATCATTTTTTAACATTTATTTTTTATCTTTATGAATGAACAGTCATTCCACCACACCAAACACTGAATTCGAAGTTCACCTTTCACTTTAGAAACCATGAAATTCCTTGAAACCCAAAACCCAATTCCCACATCCTCATTACACTCAAACAAACGACGCCTTAATCTCTTTTGTTTGAACAGTAAGAAAAGGGAATAAAATTAAAATGTGGTTCTCGTTAAGGCCGTGAATCAACAAGAACACTCTTCATTTCTTGACGACACACGTCCTTTTCAGATCAATCTCTCTGCTATGCTACTTAACCCTAAATAATTAAAAGCCTTTGAAAGGGAAGATAACAAATATCTTCTCAGTTCACTCAAATATCTCCTCAGTTCATCAGTCTTTCCAACAAACACAACCAAAAGAGCTTCATAGGTTTAGACCATTCCTTCTTCTCTAACTCTTCACAGAGCAGGAACAAGGAGAAAGGAGAAGATGCCCAGTACAGCATGCCTTCCCTTCTACCCGTCACCAGCTTCCATGGTTGCCAAAAGTTGCAGCTTCCTTTCCCCACAGACTCCATTCTACAGGAAAACATTACCCCAATATCCTTATGTGAGAATATGCAGCAGGCCTCCAGCAGCTTCTTCTTCTTCTGCTGCATCTTCTTTGATAACAGATTTCGACCTCTACGATCTTCTCGGGATTGATAGTTCAAGTAATCAGTCTCAGATAAAACTGGCTTACAGGGCACTCCAGAAGCGATGCCATCCGGACATCGCAGGCCCTACAGGTCACGACATGGCCATCGTACTAAACGAAGCTTACTCCATACTTTCTGATCCAAACTCACGCTTGGCTTATGACAAGGTAGGTAGGCTTTTCTGTCTTAGAAAATGAAGCTTGCCCTTAATTTCGATCTGAGAAAATGAAGATGGAAAGCAGGAACAATCCAAAATGGCGGAGCTGCGTGGGTACACGGGGAAGCCACTCTACTCGTCGTGGATGGGTTCAGAAAGGGAGGATAGAGCTGTGTTTGTTGATGAAGTGAAGTGCGTTGGGTGCCTCAAGTGTGCCCTTTTTGCCAAGAAGACATTTGCTATCGAATCTGTTTATGGAAGGGCTAGGGTTGTAGCACAGTGGGCTGACCCTGAAGATAAAATCCAGGCTGCCATTGATACATGCCCCGTTGATTGCATCTCGTGAGTAAACCCTCTTCAATTCTGATTGCCTTTTTACAGATGTATGTATGTAGCTGTTTAATTGAACACCAGAATGGCTGAATTTTGGGTAGATTTGTGGAGAGGACAGACTTAGCAGCATTGGAGTTCCTGATGTCGAAGCAGCCAAGAGGGAATGTGAGAATTGGAGCAAGCAATTCAGCTGGTGTGCGAGTCTCAAACATCTTCGTTGATGTGAAGAAGTTTCAGAACAGAGTATCTAATGCCATCAACAACCAAGGCTCTAAGGTCTGTTCTTTCATTAGAAATCAAGTTAGTAATTGATTTTAATGACTGATGTGAAACATGTTCGTTGAATCAGGAGGCAGATCTGCAAAGAGAAGCAAAAATGTCAGCAATTCAAGCAATTAGATCACTTTGGTTATACTGGTTAGCGCCTATCAATCCAGCATCACGAAATCAACATAGCCTCAAACTGCTCCCTCTTCCAAAGGCATCATCATCATCATCATCAACAACTGATCAGCCTGACTTGAAGAAGCTACATGAGGCTGCTGAGGCTAGAAGAAGAAATGCAACTGTTGGTCCAAGAAAAACAAATGATGATGAGGAGTACTGGGTGCCATCAACTCAACGATTCCATCGTCGCCTACGAGAGCTAACAAGTCATCAGTGAGGCCAAAATCAAACAAGGTAAAGAACATAAAAGTGGAAAAGGAGAGGAAGAGGAGCTTGACAATCCCCGTGGTGGTAGCTACAGTGGCGGCTGTATTAGTACATCTGCAAGTAGGAGGCAAGGCAGTGGTTGGAGGTTTGAATGAACATATAGGTGGTACTGTAGCTTTGGATGTTGTGAATAGCGCATGGTTGCAGGTTTCATTGGCATGGATGACTTGGTTCCTTATTGGGGCAGCTGCAGTTGAACTTGGTGAATCCATTCGGAGCAACAAATCCTAGGAGCAGATTAGAGGATATAGAAACAACCATTACGTGCATTATATATTAATATTTGTACATAGCATTGGTATATTTCGAACTCATGTAAACTTGGAGACAATCAAAACAAATCTTGATATGAATGAGTATGGAACCCGTGAAAATCTGTCTATAACTATAACCTTTACTCCCTTAGAAAATCCACATATAGTGTAAACAAACTCTGATCCAAAGGCTATTAGAACTCGTGAAATTTTGGCAAAAAATTAATGACTTTATATGACTTGACGAACCAAGATTTGAAAACCCGTATTGTTCAACTTACAACTTTTGATAAATCACATCGTGTCCAACTTATGACTCTTAATAAACTAACATCTTAGTGTAAAACCACGCATACCAACAAATTTTTATTACTAAAAGTTTAAGGATCTATATGAAACTAAATAAAAGCATAGGATCAAACTACCAAAGAATTAAAAAGTCATAAGGACCAAGATGTAAACAAAATTATGAAATATCAAATTGTAATTACTAAACATTGAAGGGTCTATCTGAAACTAATTAAAAACATAGGGTTAAACTACCAAAAATTAAAAAGTTCATGACGACCAAAGTGTAAACAGAAATTATTAAGAACCAAATTATAAATAAAGTAACTTAAGGCATTAAAAAGAAATAAAATTTCCCTAAATGAGTATTAAGAAATTAATCTCGTCAGTGGAAGTGTATTAGCATCTAAGATTTTTCAGGTTTGGAAAGTTCCAAATACTACTACTGATGGGCCCCTAAGGTAAATCCGTCCTCCCACCTGGCCAGGGCGGATCTTCACTCCAGGGCGTTCGAACATAATCATAGTATCGCCTCGAGTCCCTTGCGACCTCTAGACCATACTGGGGACAATTGATGGGCCCCTAAGGTAAATCCGCCCTCCCACCTGGCCAGGGCAGATCTTCGCTCCCGGGGCGCTCCTCTGTCCGCCTTAACTAAAGGGTCGTCTGACACATCTACAGGAGGCCAGCGCCCATTACTGTTGACGGTGACTCGTTGCGGCCCACTCAGAGCAAGACACATGGACCCTGCCATACCAATGGGACCTATAAATAACAGGGTCCCCCATTCAGAAGAGGACACGACAAAACCCGGGACCATACGTCTGATACTACAAGCTTCCGCGCTGTACGCTAAAGGCTATCGGTTCCGCCCACACCAAAGGGCACTCGCCCGGTACTTCTCTGTAACCCATTCTCCCTACGTTATCTACATACTTACCACCCAACATATATTAACCCCTTGCATGTCCGCCCTGCAAGGTACCATCCGCCGAGACACTCCGAGGACGGATTCATTGCCTAAGCCTCCAAAGAACCACAGTATTGATCCACCGGTCCAACTGGGCGGATCAACTACAATCATAGATCTAGTTTGACACTTTGACCAATCTAATGGTTCAGATTTGTTAGGGGTATTTAGGACTTTACACAAATTATTTAATTATTACTTTTATTTTAAATATTTATATCTGTTTCCTGTTTTATGTTGCAATCGTCGGACTTAGCCGGCCACTGGACACTGTCGCCGGCCGCTGGCGACGGTTGCCGGTGACTTTTCAAGCGACTTTCCCGACGACTTTTTTTGCGACTTTTCCGGTGAGGACAAGTTAACTAGTTAACCTGATTTTTATTATTAACTTGTTAGCATGTTTTTTTTATTGATAACTAGTTAACTAGTTAACTTGGGTTTTTACAGTTAACTAGTTAGTTAACATGTTTTTTGACGACTTTTCCGGCGAGGACAAGTTAACTAGTTAACCTGATTTTTACTAATACCTTGTTAGCATGATTTTTTTATTGATAACTAGTTAACTTGGATTTTTACCGTTAACTAGTTAGTTAACATGTTTTCCGGCGACCGACCAAACTTCGGTGCCTTTTTCGGCGAGAAAAGGTTAACTAGTTAACCAATTGAGTTAACTAGCTAAATCGATTGGTTAACTAGTTAACTAGACTAGATAACTAGTTAACTCGACTGGTTAACTAGTTAACTTATCGAGTTAACTAGTTAACATCATGATTTAGATAACGAGTTAACTAGTTAATCAATCGAGTTAATTAGTTACTAAGCTGTTAACTAGTTATCTAATCGAGTTAACTAGTTAACCAATCGAGTTAACTAGTTATCTAATCGAGTTAACTAGTTAACCAATTGATTTAACTAATTATCTAATCAAGTTAACTAGTTAACCAATTGAGTTAACTAATTACTAATCGAGTTAACTAGTTGATAACCATTCATCAAGCACAAACGGCTAACAATGGTGAGCCGACACACACTCTATCGAACCGAAAACATTACAAGAACACAAACAAGAAGCCAAAAAGCTCTACCCAACGCAAAAATCCCTGCTACCCAGCTACACTCCAAACTTTCAAAAAAAAAATTAATGAATGAATAAATATATTAACAAAAGAGAACAAAAACATACAGCAAATCCGGAAACAAGCACCACACCGGCCCACCCTTGTACAAACAGAACTAATAAACCCACAAAAACAGAGAAAACGCCAATCCCCTGAAACCCAAAACCCAAGCAGCATGACGAATCAACCAAACTTTCAATTATTACTAAGCAATCTCTACAATTTTCTTATTTACAAATCAGTCACTCAATTTTAGCACATAAAAAAACATCCCTCTTCTTCAACCTTTCACCCTCCGTTGCCGGCGACTCCTGGATGGCTGGACTTCCAGATCTACCCAAGTCTCACTAGTTCCTGATTTCATCATTTTACCGGCCAACAGCTTCCGAAGTCTCCTCCGTCGCACCATCTCTCCAGTCAACAATCAAGAACAACACATAAACAATTTAACACCATCTCCTCTCCCTTCCTCCATCCAGACCCTTTCCGCCACCACCGTATCATGAAATTATTTGATTTCATTACATTTCCACCCAAATCTCTATCTATATCATCAGATCCTTCTCCCGATTCATCCTCACCAACACCTCGGCAACCAATTCTACTTTTACCTTCATCGCCGCTGCTTCCGAATCTGAACTCCACACGTCGTTGTCGCCGTCGTCTCCATCACCACGCAACGACTTCTTATGGTGAGAGACGCACCAACGGCCTCACCACCACTCCTCGAAGTCATCGTGGATCTAGTCACGCCTGCTCCATCTTCGCCATCCTCATCCTCTCCTTGGTCTCCCTCCTCTTCGTCTTCCACCTCTACCTCAAATCCACCACCGCCGCTGATTCTTCCTCCCGACACTTCCGTAGCTAGGTTAATTAGTTTCGTTCTTGATGTACTCGATTCTTCCTCGGCGTCCTGACGGCAGCAGTTAGATAAGGGAAGTAGCTTAGGGTTTTTAATTTTTTCAAAAAGACAAAAATGCCCCTCCTGGGTTTGGAACTTTCCAAACTTAAAATCCTTAACGTATATCATTTGCCCTCGTCAGTCCAATAATTCATCTTGCTGGCTTTCCTTTCTTTCTTAGTAAGTAGTTCTGCTACATTCTCTGGCAACACCAGACCAACAATGGCCTCACCGAAGCTCAAAGTTTCATCCTACGCCAAATACGAAACCAGAAAACGTAACCCAGATCCCAAAACCTCTATCCTCCTAGTCATCGACGTCCAGAATTACTTCTCCTCAATGGTCAACCCCATCCTACCCAACCTTCTCTCCACAATCAGTCTTTGCCGCCGCGCCTCTGTTCCCGTCTTCTTCACCCGTCACAACCATAAGTCCCCTGCCGACCACGGCATGCTTGAAGAGTGGTGGGACGGCGATTTAATCCTCGACGGCACCCCTGAATCTCAGCTCATGCCCCAAATTGCAGAGCTCGCAGCTGGGGCAGGTGAAATCATCGAGAAGAACACCTACAGCGCCTTCGCCAACACAGGACTCCACCAGAAATTGGATGACATGGGCGTGAAGGAGGTGATCGTGGCCGGAGTTATGACCAATCTTTGCTGCGAGACCACGGCTAGGGATGCTTTCGTCAGAGGGTTTAGGGTTTTCTTCTCCACCGACGCCACCGCCACGGCCAATTTGGACTTGCATGAGTCTACACTGAAGAATTTGGCTTATGGGTTCGCTTACTTGGTTGATTGTGATCGACTTCAAGTTTCTTTCTCTGTAAAGTAGCTCTATGATTGACTATATCTGCTCGTAATATATGGAATGATAGCATCAGTTTGCAGCCTTGTAATTCAGCATTGAGTGTTGCAGAGATGATGAATATATGGAATAAAATCTGACCAAATGCATCTCATGGTATGGGTCAACTGTTGGAATATATTCTTATGGGAATGAACGACCCTATCCATATCGAGAAGTCGTCTGTAATGCCCTTCAAAACCTCCACACCATTCATCTATAAATAGCCAGCCTATGTGGTTTATGCACTCCACAACTATAACTTACCAAGAGCTGAAGAAGAGTGGTCTAAGATGATGATAAGAGTATTGTTTGGTAGCCAAGAATGACTTGCCTGCAGATATAGACATGGTTTTGCCACACACCAGCATCATGTCCTGTTTGATAGGCAGTCTTCTTGGCTATGCTGACAATCTCTTCTCATTCATATTAGACCTTCTCTTCTCAAACTAGAATTTGATTTCATATGAAGACATAGGTGAATTATATTAGAGTGATTTTTCAGAGGATGAAGGCTCTTACATGAAGAAAAGAGCTTCTGTTTGCTAGCCAAGGATGACTTGCCTGCTGTCCCATTCTGGTTTTGTGGTTTAGCCTAAAATGTAAAAACCTTTTGGCTATCCAGACAAGCCCTTTTATTTCATGCTAGACCTTTCCATTCAACATCACTCTTTAACTAAGATAGCTAGACTCTTCATGAAGGTTGAGCCAACCAACTACTACATTCATTCTCTTCATACGATGCACATACGTGATTTCTTCGAAATCTTTCGAAGACAATGCAAATGTCTTCGCAGTTTCTATGTTCAATAGTATTGTTAGTCTTATAGTGGCTTAATAAAGTCCATCAAATCCTAAGAATTAAGGGTATTCGTGTCGTCATCTTATAAAGGTCTAATTCATTAGTCTCTATAATATTTTCATCGTAATATATGGATGAAAATATAATTGTGGTAATATTTCCAACACCACCAACCTTACAAGAATGGGTTATGTGACAAAATATATTTCCAAATTATTTAAAATGGACATAACTTGATGAAAGAAATATGACCTTATAGTTTTGTTCAAATAGGTTGGTCCACCTAATACGATATGATTTGAAAGCATAGTGTGATTTAGAATTCTACTTCTTCTCTTGGATATAATCAATGAAACTTCTAGATTCACCTCTTAAAATTTTAAAATTTCTGAAATTTGTTGAATGGGTTTGTAATGCAACTATTGACAAATAATATTTACTATTATATTATCTTAGCCACCTTCGGTCCGACCAAAAGGTTTAGAACCTCCACATATTATTAATTTAAAATTTGTTAACTCGTAAAGATCATTTCCATCAATTAGGGTAAATTAAAATCCTTCAAGGTTTTAACAAACGAGGTTCGAAACCGAAAATTTTAAATTTTAACCGATTAATCGGAACCGGGGTCCTTACAGATGGTCTTTCGTTGAGAAATCACAACTCTGTTGGAGGTGAAACAATGGCTATGGAGGTTCAGCTGTTGCAGTAAAAGGTGTAGTTGATATCCTAAAACAGTTTGAGGCTATGTCAGGATTGAAGTTTAATCCCGACAAAAGTGAGATTTATCTTGCTGGGGTTGAGGATGTAGAAGTAGATGAAATCTTGAAGTGTGGTTTTAAAAGAGGAAACATGCCTTTTAGATATCTTGGTGTGGTGTTGAGTGCTGGGAAGTTGAAGAAAGAGGATTGCAGACTATTGTTAGAAAGAATTACTGGTAGGATTTCAGATTGGAAGTCTAAATACCTCTCTTATGCAGGGAAATTGCAGTTTATTGAATCAGTCATTGGAGGGATCTTGCAATATTGGATGTCGGTGTTTTTATTACCAAAGAACTTGCTGAAAGAAATTGAGCAGATATGTAAGAGATTCTTGTGGGGGAAAGAAGAGGGTGAACGAGCAAAAATTAGTTAGATCAAAATGGCTTACCCAAAAATAGAAGGTGGAATAGGGTTAAGGAATATGTATGAGTGGAATGTGGCGAATGTTCTTCGTCACTTGTGGAGTTTGCTGCTTAAAAGTGGTTCACTGTGGGTAGCATGGGTCTATAAGTACAAGATTAAGAGCAAAGATATATGGTCGGTTAATATGCAGAGTGGATCTTGGGTGCTGAGACGTGTGATGAAGCTTAGACCTATAGCTGCAGGATTCTGCTCTTTGCACAGTGATGGAGAGCTAATGTGGGATGGATGTAGTATGCAGAAGTTCAAGCTTAACACGGTGTGGAACTCTATAAGGGTTAAATTGCCGACTGTAGAATGGTATCATCTGGTGTGGAAGGGAATAAGTTTCCCTAAGCACAACTTCCAAGTTTGGCTTATTATCAAACACAGGCTGGCTACTAGGATTAATATGGTTGATTGGGGCTTGTCAGTGGATGTGAATTGCCTTTTGTGTGCAGATGGACTGGACAGCAGGGAGCATATTTTTGGCGATTGTACCTTCACTGCTGCTTTACTGAATGCGTTCATTCCAGAGTTCCCTAAGTGCTCCTGGGATAACCATTTTCAGTATGCCTTAAAGGAACTGTCAGGAAGCTCGTTGAAAAGAAAAAGTCAAGCTCTTGCCTGGAAGCTTGTGTTAAGTTGTGTTTGGAAGGAGCGTTGTAATAGGGTTTTTACGAATGATAGTAGAGATGTAGATGATATAGTGAGATATATTAGAGAAGTAATTTCTCTGAAAGTTAGTAGACATGGGGAGTATAGAAAGATTTTGAGAATTCTAGGATTCTAGATTTTCTTTGATTGTATAGAGTCTTAGATAGGAGTTTGTACTTCAAAGTTTTTGATGAAATGAAACCACTAATTAATCAAAAAAAAAAACAATGGCTATGGATCTGTTGTGGTTTCTGGTGAAAAAAAAATCCTAAAACGTAAAAGATGACGGAGATTGACGAAGAGAGAGAAAGGAGATTTGACGCATCTCAGATGGGCCCCACACTTTCCAGCGCCTTATGCTCATTTTTCCCGCCGAAACGCAGATGATACGGACCTGCGATGCGGGTCCACTTAATTATCGTATCAAAAATGCCCCTCACACCTTTATATCCGCATCTCTCCTCTTGCAACAACCAAATTTTGTTCGGTTCCATCTGATGGCTGTGCACATTTCAGTTCCATATGGGATATGAGGCTCTCAACCCAATAGTCGCACTGCATTACTTTACTGAAAAAGCTATGGCCATCATCTGGTTTCATCTAACCAAGTAATTAACTAATTATTAAATATTAAAATTGGTTATAGGTCATATAACTAATCATAATGAGACTGACATCGCTAGTGGACGAGTTTGGTTTTGGTTACGTTGGAGGAGGAGGAAGAGGGACGATGAAGACATCAAGAATGAGGCTAAGAGAGATGATGATGGCGAGGAGGTAAGAGGATGGAGGATTGGTGGTTAGGGGAAGAACTTGGGGGAGCCGGGTCGAGTCCTGGCTCACCTCATTCTTGGTCACAAGCGCTGAATTCGAGGGTAAATTTGTGATTTATTCGAATCCGGCTCAGTGTTATATTAATTTGGCTCAATTCATTGTTACAATTTCAAACTTAAAAACCAAATATATTTTTAAAACCCTTGTTTTTCTAAGAAAATCATATATAGTTAATATACTCAATCATATTAACCATACCCTTCTCTAATACTAATATTTCGTCAACATGTGTAGATAATTGAGTAAGCCCAATATCATTTTATTAGGAGTTTTCACCTAAATAAATAAAAAAATTAAACTATGTACCAAAATAAATGTGTTCCGAAACTATGTACATTTGTAGGTATAAACGCGCAGGCCCCAGGCAATATCGCCCAACCCATGGACTTTTCCACCCGTGACTCTGAAACGATTCTCTGATCAGATTCCTGACCAGTTTCAGAGTCACGAGTGCAAAACGCCCACTGGTTGGACGATCTCGCCTAGAGTAAGGGCGATATCGCCTGGGGCCTGGGCGTTATCGCCTGGGTCTGATTAGTTTACATGGCCTATAAAATACCTTGTTAATTTCGTGTTAAATGTCACGAAAACTAGTTTCTTCAACTTCTAAAGATGGCAGACCACACTAATTTACGAGAATTCAGGATCCAAGTTTTCTGGGGGGCCGAATCGTCCAGGATTGGACCGGCTTAACATACGAAGGGGGACATAACGTCCGTTTCAAGATGACGAAGTGAACACTCCCTTCACCCACGAAATCTTCACTGACTGTCCCGTACAACTCCTAGCTGGGGGTTGGACACCCAACAACTCCTCACATACAGCACCCGGAGGACGTCTGTCCACCGCTACGGTAACCGAAACTCCATCGGTAGGAAGACCCGTAAGCACCTCAACGTCCTCCAAAGTGATCGTCACCTCGCCCTGTATCAAGTGGGAATGTGTTCGTCTCTGGCCGCCACCTCTCAATCAGTGTTGTGACGAGCTCCTTACACGATGTGGAACCGAGTAAACGAACAACAGGAATGAGTCGACACTCTCTCAAGAATCCCTCGTACTTTGAACTCCACTCCAAGCAAGAACTACGCTGTCGTAACTTCAGCGCCTTGCACGACTGAGGGTCACGCCACTCTAAAGTAGCCCTATGCTTGTTCTCCCCCCACAATAGAGAACAATCACCAGGTTGAGGCCTAACACCCTCGAGAGTCCGATCAACCAACGGTTCAGCCCATTCATAGTTCGACATCTACTGTATAGTAAATTGTTAGGAAAACTATTTTAGACTAATTCTCTAACCTCAAAAGTATACTAGTTCTCTAACCTCAAAAGTATACTAGTTCTCTAACCTCAAAATTATACTAATTGTCTAACCTCAATATTATACTAATTCTCTAACCTCAAAATTATACTAATTCTCTAACCTCAAAATTATACTACATAAATTCATAAAGAATGACATAGTTCACAATGACATAAGAACAATAAATAATGTATGTACTACGTACCTTGTGTAACGGTGCGAAAAAAGGTCCTCTCCGTTTTATAAAAATCCTACAACGTCAATATGACAGTGTTAATAAATTACTCCGTAAAATTATCTACCATAAAAACCCTAAACTAATTCTCTAACCTAAATCCTAAACTAATTCTCTAACCTAAATCCTAAACTAATTCTCTAACCTAAAAACCCTAAACTAATTCTCTAACCTAAATCCTAAAATAATTCTCTAACCTACAAACACTAAACTAAATAATCTACAACAAAAAAAAGGAGACTTACCTTGGCTCCTTAGGCAAGTGAGTGGCGTGTGTGGGAATGGTGGGGGAGTGGAAGGGGTATATATAGGTGTCAGACGAGATCGCCCAATCAGGTACGTTTCTTCCAAAGGGCTTGGGCGATCTCGCCTGTGCCTGGGGCGAGAAGGACTGTCTCGGAAACCCCAACATTTAATCGGGTGGTTGGCCCGAATTAACTAAGGCTGGTTGGTATTCAGGGGTGCTGGGGCGATCTCGCCTAGGGCACGGGCGATATCGCCTGGGGCCTGGGCGTTTATACCTACAAATGTACATAGTTTCGAAACACATTTATTTTGATACATAGTTTCATTTATTTATTTATTTAGGTGAAAACTCCATTTTATTGCAACTTATGAATGAGTAAAAATACAATATTTGATGATAAATCATTCAAATAAATAAAAAATCACCGATGTCACATTCCAATTTTTTTTATTTCGTCAAGAGTAATACTAATAATTTTAAGAATAAATATACTGAATACATTGAATTAGTGGCAAATAGCATAGCATATTCAAAGTATATCATGGACTCAAACTCTAAATCGTACCCCTCTATATCATAAACGGTAAATCTTCACCCGTAAACACTATATCATACACTCAAACTCTAAATCATACCCCAAACTCTAACATTTGACGATATGTCCATATTAAAAATTCATAAACCCCAAAATAAACTCAAAACTCCTAACACTATATCCTAACCTCTGAATACTATACCAAAGCCATCAAACTCCAAAGTTCAAACACCAATATGACAATATTTTAGTGTGATAGGGTACTGATACCCTAGGGTACCCAAGTGTTACCCATATATATATATATAGGCTCTGTTATATCAATTATAATTATCAAAATTACATAATCAAATTAATTAATTTCAAAATATACCTAAAATGGTGTTTAGTTGTAAATTAAAAAATTCAAATTAATAATTATATATATAGGCTCTGTTATATCAATTATAATTATCAAAATTACATAATCAAATTAATTAATTTCAAAATATACCTAAAATGATGTTTAGTTGTAAATTAAAAAATTCAAATTAATAATTATTACATAATTTCGGCTATATTAAAAAAGTAGAAAAAAGTTACTTATCAAAATTGTAAAATTCAAATTGTATAATTAGTTGTCAACTCAACGTAATGAACACAATTATTATTTTAAAATTAAATAATTTCAATTTTTACAAAACATCAAGTAAACAGAATTTCAATTATATATTATAATTACGTAAATTTTAAAATTCTCCCATTATAAAATTTAAGATAATTGTTAGTAAATAATGTTGTAGTAATTGTATTATACTACTATTAAAATTTATGAAAAAGTTTGTTCTAGTTTCGGCTCAGTACATCTTTGAATGCTGGTTTCGCCCATCTTGGTGGTCATGTTCACGACATCCAAGTCTTATTATTTAGAAAAAAATACACTTTTGCCCCCTCTACTTTGCCAATTTAACAGATAGCCCCATATACTATAAATCGCTTTTTTACCCTCTCTTACATTGACCACTTTGCCTTTTGGGTCATTTCCATTAACAATTAGAACTATGATTTAGTTTGGATATTAGGAACATGATATTCCTGCAATTAATTAGTTACCAAAATAAATAAAAACAATGATCTGATCCCTAAAAAACTGCTATACTTTATTAAAAAATTAAGGGGTAATAGGTCGAGAGGCCCCTGTACTATTGAAAGATAACAAACAACCCATCTACAATTATTTGCGCAAAACACACCTCTCTAATTAGAATGCTTAACAAAGAAACTCTCTTACATTGCGCAAAACACACCTCTCAAATTAGAATGTTTAACAAAGAAGCTCTCTTACATTGCGCAAAACACACCCCTCTACTTAGAACGCTTAACAAAGAAACCCTTCCATTAGAATTTTGATAAACTCCGTTACGATTTTGCTGACACGTTATGCTAACTTAGCTTGTAGGTTGTCAGATTTAACATGTCAGCAAACCGAAACGACTCATTTTCTCCATTACTAAAGCTCCCTTTCTCAGTAAAATCGTAACGACGTTTATCAAAATTCTAACAGAAGGGCTTGTTTGTTAGAGGGGTGCGTTTTGCAATGACCACGTCTACGCATTTGATGAAGATTGATTCGTGGTTGGCAGACCTGGGTTAGCTAGCTAGCTTGCTTCATGTAATTACTAATTGGGAACAGATAATAAGGAATGGTGTTCACAATACTTATATGATCATCAACAAAGTATTACATGCCCTATCTTGTCTTGTCTCGTGCGACTTTATTCTTACTTCCTTTCTAAACTAAGGTCAACCGTTATGTTATGCACACACTCACTGGAGATATGAAGGGAATATGTATGTATGCATGGGTCAACGGATATATTCCCTTTCAGCAGAATTTAACAAGAAATGGAAGGTCCTGGATTGGACAGACAGTATCCTGAGTCTGGTTTTGGCCAACTCATCCTAAGAGATGAGCATTGCTTAGTATGACATGGCTGCTCCTGCAGGACATGGGATTTCAACTCCACTTGTACTCGAATATATTCTTATGGGAATGGACGACCCAATCCCATATCGAGAAGTCGTCTGTAAAACAATAATCATCTATAAATAGTTAGCCTCTGTGGTTCATGCACTCCACAACTATAACTTACTAAGAGCATGAAGAAGAGTGGTCTAAGATGATGATAAGAGTGTTGTTTGGTAGCCAAGAATGACTTGCCTGCATATATAGACATGGTTTTCTCACAAACCAGCATCATATCCTGTTTGATAGGCAGTCTTCTTGGCTATGCTGACAATCTCTTCTCATTCATATTAGACCTTCTCTTCTCAAACTAGTGTTTGATTTCATAAGAAGACATAGGTGAATTACATTAGAGTGATTTTTCAGAGGATGGAGGGTCTTACATGAAGAAAAGAGCTTTCTGTATGCTAGCCAAGGATGACTTGCCTGCTATCCCACTCTGGTTTTGTGGTTTAGCCTAAAATGTAAAACCTTTTGGCAGTCAGGCAATCTCCTTGGCTATCCAGACATGCCCTTTCCTTTCATGCTAGACCTTTCCATTCAACATCATTATTTACCTAGATTACAGTTCACCGAATGTCAATTTGTGTTTGAAGCACTACATAATATATATACTATATGTCAAATACACAAATCTAGCCAAACGTTTGTATTTATGTCAAATCTGTCCACTTCTATTTTAGTGACACTAAATAGGACAAACCTTTAAATTTTGTGTCAAATCTGGCCAGTTGACCAAATTGACCGTTAACTTTCTAACACCGTTAGTGATGTGGCAAATGCAGCTGACATGTCAATCATTTGACTAGTCATGTGTATGCCACATCATCTTCCACGTCAGAATATTAATTATAATATTACGAAATAAAAATTAAATTAAATAGAAACTTAAAGTAAAATAATTAATAGAATTATAAAAATCTAATACACAAATCTAGCCAAATCTTTCACAAAAATGTCAATTCTAGCCACTTCTTTTTTAATGACATTTTTTATGCCAAATGTTTTATTTATATGTCAAATCTAGCCAATCTCCGTTAAATTTTTAACACCGTTAGTGACGGTGAAAATAGAACTGATGTGGTATCTATTTGACTGGTCAATTGATTGCCACGTCAGTTGCCATGTTAGATTTAAATTAAAAAAAAAGTAATTAAAATAAAAATAAAATTTGTATTAGAAAAACTAGATAAAAAATAAAAAATAAAAATGGGCAAACGCCATCCCTAACTTGTACCCGTTGCATCCATGACCGGTCATCTTTTCCCCCCTTCCTCCGCCGTCGCCGCCCCTGTTTCTTCCTCCGGCGAATGGAAACTAAACCAATTTGTTATTACCAATAGATTGGTGGTGTTGGTTTTTTGTATGAATCAATAGATCAAATTGTTCATATTACCAATTTGCTGTTTCTGAACCATTAGAAACGATGAATCTAATCAAATCAGATTCTAGTCATTGCAACTTCGGTCCGCCATCGCTGTGGAAGACATCGGCCACATAACCCACCTCGCTCCCACTCTCTCTGACGACATTCCCCAAACCCTAGGTGGAGAAGCGGAGCGACGGTGGTAGTTGTGGTTCAAGAAGGGGAGAGGCAGACCGGCTGTTGTGGTTGAAGAGGGTGGGAGGTGGAGCTGCGACGCCGGTTGAAGATGGGGAGAGGCGGAGCGGCGGTGGCTGAAGAGGAGGAGAGGCAAAGCGGCGGTGGTGGTCGTGGTTCAAGTAGGGGGAATGTTGGAATTTTGGATTCCATAAAATAAGTTACATGGATGACTTGTTTGGTTAAGTTGACTTGTGGTATTAATATAAATTCATAGCAACACTATTACTATTAGTGAAGGCTTGAATGGTCAATTGTATTAATAAACCAAAGTTTCTAATTTAAATTTTAAATCTTGAATTTTCAATATTCGGATTATATGCTATTTGAAAATTAGGTTAGTTTCGAAATCCAAATGAATTGATTCTTGGTTCGGTTTTAAATCGATTTTGGGCAGATATTTTGGGTCACTCTTGTGCTGATTTTTGGTTCAAAATCAGGCCCATATAGCCTTATTTGGCCGGCCACATAAATATGAAATGGAGGGAAATTTTTTTTTTTTTTTTTTTTTTTGCCAAAGATTGGTCAACTAAATTTGGTGGGAAAATTAGTTGATTTGATTTGAATGAAAGGGTGTCCATTCTATATAGGGTTAATACACAGTTTCATCCTCCTACTATGCAAAGTTAACAAACATACCCCTGTACTAATTTTCAATCAAATTAAGACCTTCTACTTTAACACTTTTAACAAACGTACCCTTTTGTTAACCTTTTCATCCATTTTCGTCAATTCTTCTTTGAATTTGTCATTGATTCTTCTTGTTTGGTTTCCAGTGATATGATTTGAGTTTATTTTCACGAGATTTCATGTGTTTGATCATCTCCTCCTTCTTCTTGTTGGGGTTTCTTTACGCTGTAGCAGGTTCATGAATATTCCTTAATTTGATATGTTTCTGCTAAACTAATGGATCCCTTCTTGATCACTAAGTAAAAAACAAAGTATTCCTATAATTTCTCTAGATATTCATCGCTGATTTTTGGCGGAAATGGACAAAAAAGTTAACGGAATGGTACATTTGTTAAAAGTGTCAGAGTAGAGGGTCTTAATTTGGTTGAAAATTAGTAGAGGGGTATGTTTGTTAACTTCGCATAGTAGGAGGGCAAAAAGGTGTATTGACCCTTCTATATCTCTATATATAAAGGGAGAAGGGGAGTTACTATTGAATGAATAGTGTTTTCTTTCTTCCATTAAGGTATTTAAGGCTTGAGTCATTGGTTTTGAAGGGGGCCTTTTGTGGGTCACTTGTGTTGGGTGGGCTTGTGAGAGTAAGTGTTTGGGCTTGTAGGATTCTTATATCTACAATTGAGAATGACAAAACAACACTAATCAATCAACACTCTTTTTATTTATTTGTGTTCTTATAGGGGTAATAAAATTGAAAGACTTTTCAACACTCTTTTTATTTATTTGTGTTCTTATAGGGGTAATAAAATTGAAAAACTCTTATATAATGTATTGTATACTGTATAGGCTTTATCACTAGACACATGCATATTTCATACAAAACTTTCAACTTTATCGTAGTTCTGCTTGGAATAAAAGTAGAGATCATCAACCCCAAACTTTTTCTAAGGTATATAAATGCATAATCATTGTGCCAAGAAGAGTGATTACGCTATGGAAACTAATTAACATCATAATAGGCAATGTCATGTGATGGATTTTGGATATGAGCAAAGAGGAGATGGAGAGAAAAATGGTGATACACTATAATAAAAATAAGTGGTGACTATTGAGAGGATATTTAATTATTCTATTTTATGTTACTTTTATTTTGTTTGAACATCTTTTGTCAACATTTTTCATTCATTTTAATTATAATTTTTCTATATATATTTTTTCATTTTCATTTTGTCAATTATTTCACTCCTAACATAGTCTTTCCTGCATTTATATTTTTCAACAAAATGGTTCATATCAGCTTTCATAGCTGTTCTTCTGAAACTTTCTGCTACATCGTGCGGGTAATTCTAGTGGACTATAAAAGGAAGCCTTCTCCTCACTTCTAAGACACACCAAAAAAACACACATCTCCATCTCCTCTCAAAGGTCTTAAAGGTTCTTCAATTTCATAAGCCTTGATTTTGAAGGTGTTAGTAGTTTTATCCATAAAGGAATTCCTTGTAACCCTAGGCTTTGGAAAAGGGTAGGAATGTTCTTTACGGAAAGTGAGTTCGTTTACGACTCTACTATAATCCGAGTCACAACTTGGTTCGAGTTGATTACAAGCCAAAGCCTCTCTACTTTTCGACTAGAGTGTCGTAAGAGAGCGAATTCTAAGGTTGAAGGGACTTAAGTGATCATGCGATCCGCTTTCCAATTTGGGTACACGAACTTGCGTCGTGTATTGTCAACTAGAATTCGTTCTTAGGAAAGTCCTCACTTTCCGTACTCGGTAAATCGAAGCGTAGGTTCCAACAGGAAAGTGGTGCGGCTGTTGTAGTTGAAGAGGGTTGGAGGACGAGGAAGGGGAGAGGCGGAGCGGCGGCGGCAGGTGAAGAGGGTGGGTGACGTTAATGGTTGTAGTTTAAGAGAGAGAGGGGGGCAAAGGTGGAGATTTTAGGGTTTAGGATTAGATTTTTTTAAAAAAAATTACTATGTTTTTTTTTATCTATATGTTATGAAGCTGACTAGGTAATTATTGTCATGTTGGATGACACGTCAGCATTTATTTGGATGAAAATTTTTGATGAAAATTGCTCAATTGGCTAATTTGGAATTTTCGATACTAGTGGCTAGATTTGACATTTTCGTAAAACGTTTGGTTAGAATCGTGTATTAGCCCTAAAATAAAAATATGATTTCGTTCTCAACAATCTACCATAACCTTATTATCCCTTTCCCGACATTCCAACCCATCTTCCCCCCTCCCCGTCGATAAGGACGAATAGAACACTGCCGCCGAGCTACTACCTGTGGATAGCTTGGGGGGGGGGACAAAACCTTCACCTTAATTGACGTTTATTTTCCCTTTCTCCTCCTCACCTCTTCACCATTCTTCAACCCCACAAATTCCCACCAAATCCTCACCTCAACCCTCTGATTTTATACCGAATTCAACATCTAGACCCAAAAACCGACGACGAAGAACAACACAACAAATCCCCTAAACCCTTCTCCAACTCAGCAGTGAACGAGAAGGCTAAATCACACCAGATCAGCACCATTGTTGCTAAACTAATGGCATGAATCAGCTGAGCATCTCCCTCTGTTTCATACACCGAAGTTTCTCCTCTTCCATATCACCAACCACATCGTTCCCATTTCACGAATTCAGAGCTCTCTGCTATGGTGGACGAATCAAAGAAGCCTTCAAATGATTCAACTCCTTCATATGGGAAGACCTAGATGGCCAGATATCTTCTCTCACCTTATCCTCGTCAAGATTCATTCTCTGGTCCAGGCTACCGCAAAGAGAAATTTGTCACCAGTCACCATTTCAACTTGTACTCTAAGCTCGGCGATCTGGATTCAGCTCGTACTCCCGATCGTCGGCCGATTCATCTACTACGCAGTCCTTTTCTCCACTACGAAAACCCATCTACCTTTGAACATCGATTCATCTTCCTCTATTGAATCCCTAGGAGAAAGATGGAACAGAGTGGCGGTTTCTCTGAACTGCAGAGTCGATGTCTACGACGGCGAGCATTGTACCTTTGAATCGACATTTTTTTCTCGGTTGAGGAGATTTGAATGAAGAATAAGGGCAGGGGATCAAGAAATCTCCTTTTCGCCTATGTTCGCTTCCTTGTTGTCAAGCCATTTGTTGGATTTTGGTTATCATCGTCGGATTGATGTTGTCGGGAAGACGGAGGAAGCGGTGGTGAACGGCGATGAGTAGAGATTTTGGGTAGATGAGGATTTTGTTTGTAGGTGATTTGGAGGTGTGATTTGGATGAATACACTAATTCATGGATGAAACTTTCGTTTTTTCAGAAAAAATGGTTTCACAAAACATCTGTTTTGGGCATCCAAAATGGCTGATTTCAAAACTCAGCTTTTAATTGAGTTTTGAGTGATTTGATATGAATGAATTGAAGCATTTGTACATTTATTTTTTTATCCAACTACTAGTTTATATAATTACAATCATTGTCATTATTTTAATTCACATACCTAACATTACTGCTTCAAACTTCTCTTTTTTGAAGCCTTCTTTCTCCTCTTCAAATTTGACAACTTCCCTCTCATGAAGCAACAACCTTCCCATAACAAAATCGCATTGAATTTTGATTTTTTTTTTAATTTTTAAATTTTTTTTCCGGATATTGTTGTTCAAATCTAAACTAAGTGAGACAATACCTCATTCGAAATCTCTCTATAGCAGCTGTAATATTTCCTCCGAGAGTTGGAGAGATTCGTAACTTTGTAGTTCGAGAGATTTGTAACTTTGTTGGAAGCCCACACTCGCACCAAGTATAAGTTTCACAATCATTGCTTGGCCGAATTTTTTTTGCCTCCAACTGCGGCCACAATATCCTCATCGACATCTCAACCACGCATGTTTATCTTCAATCTTCTTCAAAATAAAGACGATAAGCTTATTAGATGGCATCAGACCCTAAAATAGAGTTCACAAAAGACAATGACCCAATGACACAATTGAGTTTTCACCTTCTCAGCTTTTTCCCCACATCAATTAATATGGGAACTAGGGCTGGGAATCGGTCGGTGCGGTCAAAAACCGATGAAATCGGTTAACCAATGGTTAACCGCCCTTAAATTTATTTTGACCGACTGACCGACCGATATTTCAAGGTTAGTTTTTTGACCGATTTTGGTCAAAACCGAAAATTGACCGACCGATTTTTTTTACATTTGGCCGACCGAAAAGTTAACCGACCTAGTTCTGATCGACTGACCGATTTTGACCGATTGACCAAAAATCGATCGATTTTAACCGACTAGCCGAATTTCGACCGACTGACCAAATTTCTGACCGAATTTTGACCGAACCTATTTTGACCGAACCTATTTTGACCGACCTAATCATTTAACCAAGCACAAAAATCAACTGAATAAAAGAACAGAACTGTTGACAGTTGAAAATTACACCAGGCTCCATTACAGTTGAATTTCCTCATAATAGCTAACACGGTCTAGTTTTATGTAATCATAAGAAGACCTTTGATGCCCACAACTTGAACCAATTTTAGGGTCATAAACCCAGTTACAGATAGTGGCTCCGTTGCTGAAGGGATGCCCATCAACACATGAGATGGAACCTGTTAAAAAGAAAGAGGTAAAACCCTCAACATTTTAGTTAAGAACTACAATGCAGGCTGCAATTTGAACAGATTTAACCAAGTTAATGCAGTGGAACTCTACCTCAGTGTCTTTCTGGAGTGAAATGAGGGAAGTGACGAGGTTCTTTGCATTTGGCCTCTCGCGAGCTTCAAGCTGTAAGCAACGAGGAATGTGTTTGCCACTCAGAAGATCCAACAAAAGTGTTCCAAAGCTGTAGACTACACTCTCTGGAGTCACTCTACCTGCCAAGAGTAGCAAATTTCTGGTCAGTAGTTTACAACAACATGTAGCAAGTAGTAGCCTAAAAGTCCGACAAGCCAGGAAGCTGGATGAATCAATTCAAAACCAGGCCGAACGACAGTAGCAAATCCAATCACGCAGCATTGGTAAAGCACAACAACTTATCAACCCGGTTCATGCTGCAGATCGACACAATGATTCAAATACCCTAAAGATGAGGCAAAGATCTTCAATGGACATTTACCAGTTCTCAAGTACTCAGGAGGGGTGAATGCCAGATTGGTACTGTAACTCTTGCCATCTCGGCTGTTCTTCATCATCCCAAAGCAAGATAGCCTTGGATTCCCATCCTACACTCAAACCATCATCAGTCAGAAGATTAAGAACCAAAATTGGAAACATATGGAAACTGAATGAGAATAAAGATTCAACCTTGTCAAAGAGAACCCTATAGGCGTTGAGATCATGGCAAAGCCCTCCCTTTGTTGCTGCAGTACTCCAAAGCTTGGGCTAGATACAGAGCCACTCTCAACCTCATTGCCCACTTCATCGGCTGGCTCTCCCCTATATAAATTCCCAAGAGTTCCAGCAATTTCCCTAGATGCCTTAATCCTCCTAAGCTCAATCAGCCCCATGCCAGCCTTAGTGGTTGCCTCAGAGATGAGCTTAGCAGCCTCACTTTCACCGTCAGCCCTGATAACAGCAGCCCTCCTCTCCTCGCAACGACCAAACATAGTAACAGATCTCAGACGGTCAGATCTAGATTCGTATGAGGGAAGAGATTTTAAGAGAAGGAAGAAAAGTGAAGAGAAGAAGAAACAAGAGCAAGAGGGAACCTTACCGTCGTTGGCACCTGGCAGGGGAGAACCTCGTCGGATCGGCGGCATTGCGGTGAGTCGGCGGTGACCATGGCATAGAGAGAAAGCATTAGTTGAGAGACTACCTTTTTTGGGGAAGGGAACAAATGAACCCTAATTTTTGTATTTCAATTCTTTTGCAGAATCGGTCAACATCGGTCAACATTGGTCAGCTCGGTTAACCGATGGTTAACCGTCATTCAACCGCTGATCGACAAATTTAAAAATCATTAACCGCCCCCGACCGACATTCAAATCGGTTAACCATTGGTTAACCAATTTGGTCGGTTAATCGGTTTTAGCAATTAACCTTAACCGATTTCCCAGCCCTAATGGGAACAACCAAACGGTGGAATTCAACAAATGAGCTATTTTCAAAACCATGTATTTTAAAACCACAAAATTGATGAAATACACTATTTTTAATTCACTAAAACCAAACGACCCGTTGGTGTATTTTGTTTTTAAATTATTTTCTATTATATTTTATAATCAATATATTTTTGTTAATTATTTATAAAGGAGTGATGATGTGTTAAATTTTATTATGAAATTGTGACCTAAGCTGACACATCATATTTTATATTTCAACTTCCGTTAATTCGGATGGAAAAGCTAATGAAAATTGACAAAATGGCTAAAATGGGGTTTTCAATACAAGTGGCTAGATTTGACATAAACTGAAAAAGTTGGGCTAAATTTGTGTATTTATATTTAGGTTTATCTTTAATAGCACAAATTAATGTTTCAACCATCTTACTCACGAGAGTAAATTTGGAACATGATATCGATAATTCATGAAACATAATACCCATGGTTCCTATTTTTCATTTAGAAACAATGTCATGGACATGATACCGATAATTCAAGCTTTGATTTGATCAATTTTCTTAGATTTGTTACCATCAAGAAAATGACGTGGTTCCAAAAATATATATTAAAATCGTAAACGGAGAAAACGAGATGATTCAAAAAAATATAGAATAGAACGTCAAACTGCTAAATACATCATTGGTTCCATGAAATAAAAAAGGAATCTTTCCAACAAATAAAAGATGAATAGTTCTAGAAAATAAATAGGAAACATTCCATAAAATCTTAATCTTCTTAATAATCATAATGGTGACATGGTATATTTGGGTTTGACACATGGGTAAGAACTCTTCTCACAAATTTCCACATCATCATTCAATTTTTAAATAAAAAATCATTTATTTTCTCTCTTTCCTTTCATTAAATGTTGAATGCTTTAAAATTAAATACCTCATGAATGAAAAATAATAATTAAATAATTATATTAACATAAATTGATATATGAATAAGAAATTTAAATTTCGAATATATTTACATTTATGAAATAAATAGTATACTAATTATATACAAATATTTCATTAGAAATCTTTCTTAATCACTTCTCTAATAACTATTCATTTTATTATATTTGTGTTTAACTATTTATATATTCTATACAAGAAAAAAATAAAAATGATATCTTATAATTTTTCTCATAAAAAATATTTTATAAATATTGACAGGTTAAATAAGATTAACTTCAAAAAATATACTTTTACTAAGATTACACAAAGATAATAAGAACAAAAAAGGATTAAATACTAAATAAAAATTATCATCAAAATTTTTAGAGGTGTCAGTGGTCCATACTTGCCCGATGTTGATTGTTATAACTACGATATGGATTTTTATATTCATATGTTACTAAAATTTTAAGTTCTTATTTGATAGGTCGATGGTCTTGATCATGTACAATGTTGGGTCATGTGCGAGTTTGTTTGAAATATTTGGAAGAATTATATTTATTTTTATACCATTAGAGTATGTTGATTTAGGAAAGTAGTTAGGATTCACTAGATCACGAATTAATACGATTATTTGAGTTCGACATGTTGTGGGTTCATTGATCGGTTGGAGGAAAATCATTGTGTAGTAAAAATGTACTTAGAGTTTTTTCATAGTTCATGTTGGATTTAGAGGTTGTATGCCAGCTAAATGGACTAGGTTTGAGTTTAGTTTAATAAGTATGTTAGTCAAGTCACATGTTGGTCAGATTTTGAGTTGAATAGTCACATGTTTGACCAACGACTTTGATGGTAAGTTAAGTGAAATGATGACAGATAGCAAGAAATGGTATCTAACTAAGGAAGTAGAACGATGTTCAAACAATAGTGACGATTACACATGCCCGTCCTGTTACCCACACATATAAACAATTTTTAAAAATAAAAAATAATTAATATCATTAAAATAACTAAATTAAATTAAACCGGCCAATGGTCGGGTACAAAACTAGTAATAAAGAAATTGTGAATCCATGACGCCATCGACAAAAAAACCCCTAAAATTTTGATATTTTTTAAATTAATTAATTATAAGGTTACACATTCGAAAATTATTGTGATGAATTAATTATAATACTAAAAGAGTAATTAAATAATGTAAGAATAGTTAATTAAAGATAATTAAAAATAAAATTACCCTAATGGTTAATACCCATCTAATCATAATAATTAGATCTTCATTAAAGAAAAGAATGTTGCATATTAGTGTCTTCCATATGAGGGATAAACCTAGTGTCCTCGTCTCATACTAGGAATGTATACAATTTATATTAATTTTGTACAAACCTCATACTTGATCGTCAAAAATTGTCTAAATATAAATTTTCTTTGAGAAACATAAAGTCAGCAACAGTGACCACTTGAGTGAAGATATTTTATTGTAAACAAATGTCCAGGTCTTCAGAAAATTAATCGAAAACTTTTTTTGTGTGTGTCATAGGTAGCTTCCGTGGAAGCTAAGAAGATAGAACAATAAAAGCAGCTAGGTATCTACCCAAGTCTACCAAACCCTGACCTGGGACATATAAGAGTCTTTTTAGCCATAGAGTGGACAACTCTATTTGTAGACCTAGGGACAACAGTTTACCGTAAGAGAAGAGTCATAAAAAGCATTGAGCAAAGATCCGAAATTATAAAAATACCACGGTTTACAAGTGGCATAACGACACCAGATAACAAGATGGTGGAAAAAAAAAAAATTATCATCTTACTTTAATTTATTTATTTTGGTTTGTTTATATAGTATCATCACCATATTGAGTGTCAAATAATTTAGATTCGAGGATTAGTTCAGTGATTACTTTTCCAATCCCCCTTCCAAGTAGATGTGGAAATTTGAACCACAGTCGTTTCTGTAGCCTAGTGCACCATCAAACACCAGGCTATTGGATCATTTAAAAATCCAAGCCAATGGCCCATATAAATGCTGGCAGCGGTTTATGGGTTTGGCCGCTGTCCGGAGTCCCCACTGCAAAGACTAAGAAAATTCGAGACGTCGCAGTAAAGCAAAAGATAGAACCCATCACAGCAGATTACTAACACTCCACTGAGTCCAGTAATCTAATGAACTAAGCTGAAAGCTCATCAACATTCGGCAGCAGCAAAATCTGATTCAGCATCCTATCTTCATGAAACAAATTGAAATTCTAACAAACCCATTCCTTCAAAGCTAACCCAATCTCGAAATCTCTATCTTATTCACACCATCTCCACTCTACCTCTTCACAGTTCTCAGCTTCATTCTTCAATGGAGACTCTGACTTCTCTCTGTCCTAGCCAAGCTCTTTTTTCCCACACTGCCCGCCCGGTGATCTTGACCAATGCGTACTCTTGCTCTCTCAAGGTTCGAGGTTTTCCTCCGAAGACGCAGAGAATGAGTGTCATTAAGGCCTCTGTTGCCGTCGAGCAGCAAACCGAGAAGCCCAAGGTCTCTCTCGTCAGAATTGGAACCAGGGGAAGGTGCTTACACTCTGTCCTCCTTTCCCCACTTCTTCTTCTGTCTCGCCTATGTCTCTTTTCTCTGAATGTGTCTTCTTTCCTTGTTAATTTTTATCGCTACGAAATGATGATCTAGGTTTGGATGGCAGAGGGTGTATTATAGAACATCTTCATTTGCTGGCTTCATTTCTCCCATCTTTTCTAATCGCGTTGTTAGGTTTAATTTTGGAATTCATGAACGTTAATGTGATATGTGTACATGTGTGCTCCTCTACTGATGCATTGGAAGTTATGGATGCAGTATGGTATTTCGCCTTTGCTGCTTCTATTTTGCATATCAGCATCAACTACTAGAAATCCTGTTCAATCTTATATATTTGTTTTGTCAAGGAAAGCCCGCTAGCTCTAGCTCAGGCTCATGAGACGAGGAACAAACTCATGACTGCACATTCCGAGCTTGCTGAGGAAGGTGCTATCCAGATCGTGATTATAAAGACTACTGGAGATAAGATCCTCAGTCAGCCACTTGCTGACATAGGAGGGAAGGGCTTGTTTACCAAGGAAATTGACGAAGCATTGATCAACGGTGACATTGACATTGCTGTCCACTCAATGAAAGACGTGCCAACCTACTTGCCTGAACAAACAATCCTCCCTTGTAACATGGAGCGAGAAGATGTTCGAGATGCGTTCATCTCATTAAGTGCATCTTCGCTTACTGAGCTTCCGGATGGGAGCGTAATTGGGACCGCTTCCCTTAGGAGAAAATCACAGATACTCCACAGGTATCCTGCGCTTAAGGTAAGCATGCTTTTGAATGGGAGTTGGATTTCTGTCGGTAGTCTTTGTCAGATATTAAGTTGTCCACTAAGATTTTCATGTTTTTGTTCATTAAGTACATTGCAGGCCTCGTTGTTTTATCGCTAATAGCCGTTCCATTTTATGCATGCTAGGTCATGTAGCAACTTTGCTTAGAGAGCCATGTATAGCTTTTAAGACAATATGATATATGATGACCACCAACTACACTTGATGAATTTTCCAAGGTTACTACATTGTATGACTTCCTGGACTTGAACGTTATTTTCATGTGGTGACCAAGCTGACCAATTATGCTCATTGATCAGCATGGTTTGCTGTGTATCCTTCTTGGTGAGAGGATTCAAGTAAATAGAGCGATAATTTGTTTGGGAATCAAGCACTGCAGGGTTTATCGTTGGAATGAACAGTTCCCTGACCAGTTATGCTCATTGATCAGCATGGTTTGCTGTGTATCCTTCTTGGTTCGAGGATTCAAGTAAAACAGAGCGATAATTTGTTTGGGAATCAAGCTCTACAGGGTTTATCGTTGAAATAAACAGTTCTCTTCCCCCTTTCCAATGTCTTTTGTTGCGAAAACATGCATTATCTTTCTTCTGACATGCCCTTGGGTTAATTTCCTTTCTCAGGTGGTAGAAAATTTCCGTGGGAACGTGCAGACGAGGTTACGTAAACTTAACGAGGGAGTGGTGGATGCAACATTGTTAGCATTAGCTGGCCTAAAACGTTTAAACATGACAGAGAATGTGTCGTCCACACTATCGATAGATGACATGCTCCCAGCTGTTGCTCAGGGAGCCATTGGGATCGCCTGTAGGACCAATGATGACAAAATGGTAAGTAACGACTAACCAATGAAATCGCCCTGGCATGTCTAATTACATGATTTTATTAATGCCTACCTGTAACCATATGATGACAGGCCGAGTACCTAGCTTCACTAAACCATGAAGAGACTAGATTAGCAGTTGCTTGCGAGAGAGCCTTCTTGTTAACACTGGACGGGTCGTGTCGCACTCCTATCGCTGGATATGCCAGCAGAGATGAGAATAGAGATTGCATATTCAAGGGACTAGTAGCATCTCCTGATGGAACCCGCGGTGTGTATATTTTCCTTCACATACAATCTGCTTGATTCTTGTAATGATATATGTTGTAGTCTGATCATTGGGCATAACTTTTGTCTGGATTCCAAGTGCTTGAGACTTCGAGGAAAGGTCCATACGCCATCGATGATATGATAATGATGGGAAAGGATGCGGGGAAGGAGCTGCTTTCTCGTGCAGGTCCTGGATTCTTTAACTCGTAAATCGGCTGAGAATAGCTTTGAGAGTAAGAGCAGAAACGCCAAGGCTAGAGTTTAGGAATGCTGGAATTCTTTTGTTTGCATCAGGATGCAGGGCTATGAGTTCTGTTTGTTTCATTGTAGTAACATGGAAAGGAACATGCAATTGTTTGTTGTAACGTTTATGAGGAAAAGAAATGTAATTGATTTTGGTTTTGGGCTGAGTGAGATGGACAGCAGTCAATTCTAATAACATCAGTACAAGAAAGAAAAGCTAGCTTATCTGCTTATGATCACAATTTCTGTGCTCTTACATTTTTTGTATTACGAATGAGATGATCTCATGTTACTAATAACTTTGGAAATTGTTATAGCTATTACGAATAAGGGTGTTGTGGCTATAACTATTACGAATGAGAGTGGACGTATTCCGAAACGAAACAGAGAGATTTGAATTCAGAGAGAGTAGCAGCATATGCACAAGGAAGCAGGAATGAATTGAAATCGTACTTTCCAATTATTAGTAGATTTATATCAGCTGAAAAGACACTAATGAACGACGCTGCACGGTTACCAATACTGCAACTCTACAGTTGCAAGCCACCTGTCCCCATCAACCGTTCCCGCCCATTCCCCATCAATCCCCCTTGCAAAAACCCAAAAGTACCCCTAAAAGCGTTGGCCAGCCAAAATCTAATCTAGACCGTCCAAATGTGGGTCCAGGCCAACGACCGATCACGATCACGATACCGTTCAACATGGATTCAACATAAATCGGTTCAGCATCTGACGAATTTCCCTGCATTCTGATTACTGCACTCATACCACATGTAACTAATAACTGTTCTCTAGGCCAATCTACCAGCTTTAGCCTTGACAAAGTTACCAGCAGAATGAATCTTCAAACCATCTTCCTAGGAAGCAGCATAAATCATATCAGATCCAAAGGCTAAACTCGTTAGTAAACAATATAAGATTAATTCAGAACTCTCTCATATTATGCTTGGAATAGAAGACTTGTTCCTTACCAGATCACACCAATTAAGCACTGGATTCTTAACTCTTATAGAAGACCAAAATTTTGTAATTGAGTAATTTGACATAATCTCCCTGCCATAACAGCTCTCCATTGACTCCTCTAGATATAACACTATTAGCGGTAGAACGAACGAACCTCGAGTATTTTACGCTAAATCCAAGAATGATCTGGTCTACTCTTGCATTCTCATATAGTTTCCTGTTTTAATCCTTATAATTATGCTCATTTTGATGAATAATATATTTGTACTATATATTCATAAAAAGAATTGATTTATCTCATTTTTAGAGCACAAATTTGAATAGTATCATGGTAGATACCAATAGAATAGGCTTACAAATTTGTTTATTTTTTATTTTCTTCATGTTGATATATAATATGTTATTTTGTAACATGTATAAACATTAAAGTGGCAGATCCAAAGGGCGAGGCCTCTATCGTGTCAAGGCCTTAGTCCTAATTCAGGTCAAAAGCAACTAGAGTATTAGTTGGATTATTTTTTATAGATTTGTAGTGTTTTTCTTAAACATTGATGTGATTTTACGTTTAATGTTGGCAAACAATACTTGTTTTTTTGTAATAATGTGTGCTCCTGAAGTTTTAACGTTGGATAGAATTAGGAAGCAAGGATCACCTAACTGTTGAAAACCTAACGGATGTTGGGTAGCTCATATAATTTCCTTTTTTTGCTATACAGAAGCTTGATAATGGGTACCTACGAGTCCGGATATCACATATCCACTATCCACCCGTTTATTAAACGGGTATTACCTGTACCCGTCCGCCAAGACTAAACGGGTGCAAAATCTCTCTGCATCTGGATTGCAAAGAGATTTTCGAGATGGAGCTACGATTTTTAGAGTATTATCGTTTCGTCATGGAATGACAAACTGCTTGATCGATGAGTGAAAGTGAAAAACTGAATGACTGAAGGAAAAATTGAGTCTGGTCCATTAAACATAGATGATATATTATGGCTAATACTACATTGTTTCATATTGGGTACCCATCAGGTTGGGTTTGGAGTAGATACCTTGAAACCCGTCCCCACCCGTTACCCGCTCTAACTGGGTACCAAGTTTGCCCATACCCGTCAACTTTACCGAGTCAACGGGTAATTCCCACCCAATTTGTCAGGATTTTGGGTGGGTACCTTTTTTTGGATACCCATTGGTGCAGGGTAGTTAGAATTTGAGTGATTCCGACTGTTGTTAGATGCCTTAATTAATATATATATATGTAGTATATTTTAATTGTTTTGGGCCAGATAAATCTATGTCTTTTGGTTTGATGGTTCATTATAATGGACCTCACGTTACACAAAAAAAAAAAAACAACCTCTATAGCATAAAGTTGAATGTATATATATATGAATGATGATGTGACTGAATTAATAGTTTAAGGCTCTTTAACCTCTAATAATACCTGTCTGCTATTTGCTGGTGGCAGCATAAATTATTTGTAGACCAGCAGACAGAAACACAAAATTAGCTTAAAATTATCACTTTAGGTTAGCAGTCGTACCCACTTGAACCAAATTCTAGTTTCTTTTTTACTACTTGTTTTGTGGTAATTTAAGGCAAACCCTACATAAGCCCGCCAGCCCCAACAATACTATTCAACCGCCGGCCCCATCAGGGTCCACTGAAAAATAAGACAGAAGGGTGATATTTATTCGCCAACTTCTGACAATTTTATCAGGGTTAATACAGTTTTGCCCTCCTACTAGCAAAGTTAACAAACATACACCTGTACTAATTTTAAACCAAATTAAGACCCTTTACTTTCACACTTTTAATAAACGTACCCTTCTGTTAACTTTTTCATCAATTTCCGTCAATTCTTCCATGAATTTGTCACTGATTCTTCTTGTTTGGTTTCCAATGATCTGATTTGAGTTTTTTCACGAGATTTCATGTGTTTGATCATCTCCTCCTTCTTCTTGTTGGGGTTTCACTACTCTGTAGTGTGTTCATGAATATTCCTTAATTTTATATGTTTCTGCTAAACTAATGGATCCCTTATTGATCACTAAGTAAAAACCAAAGTATCCTTTAATTTCTCTCAATGTTCATCGCTGATTTTTGGCGGAAATGGACGAAAAAGTTAATGGAAGGGTACATTTGTTAAAAGTGTTAAAGTAAAGAGATTTAATTTGGTTGAAAATTAGTAGAGGGGTATGTTTGTTAACTTCGCATAGTAAGAGGGCAAAAATCTGTATTTACTCTAAATTTAATTGCCCAACTTGTCTCAACCACGGTTCACATTCAGAGACGAGAGTGGTGTCTCTCTTCATCTCATGTGTCTCTATTTAGTATGCAATTTGTATTGTAGAGTGCCCAAGTGATGCCTTTGTGAACAGAACAGCATATACTGAGATTACAGAACCATAAACCGTGAACAGACTCAGCTTCCAAGGAGGCAACACCATAAGCCAAGGATCGTCGATCCAGAAATCCCCAAGCACCAAGAAACCCTAGCAGAGCAGTTCATTACTGAATTTTGTCAAGTGTCGATTCTCTCTCCTGGGGCAGTTAACAAGAGTTTATATACCCAGTCAACTTTAAGTGAAACGGTGCAGACTAGCAAAGGGGTCAAGAGGCACGAATTCTTGATCCGAGTAATAACCAGGGACCGGTCCAACCAGTGCATCTCAGGATTAAGTAACAACATTGGTACTACGTACTCTTAGTTTACACAATCCAGAAACTTCCATATCGTTGGTTGAGCAACAGATCTTGATGTGATACATCTTCGTAATGAAAATAGAGTGGTTGGTTGGTTGGTTGGTTTGAGTAGAGTATAGAATGGATAAGAAGAAGAATGAGGAATTAGATGAAATGTAGCAACACATAAGATCCACGAGGGCATGCCCGTACGTACACTCACATAAATATAGCACTAATGCATTTTACCAGATTAGGCAGGCCACCTCTGCAATTTGCCCTTATTTGAGCGTATATAGCACTCGACCACAATAATGCCACATGAAACGACATTCAAGAATCCATTGTAGGTTGAAGGTAGCTGAACTCAGTAATGGTGGCTCATGGGTCATGGTCATGGTGCCCCCCTCAATACATTTAATTACACCTCCTGAGTTATTATTGCTGGTAAAAAAACTCTGCAATTACCACTTTCAGTGAAACTCTGCTATCACTAGAATTTCTACCAACTTGGGTATCTTGATGGAAAGGGTTGGTAGCCATCGGTTGCTTATTAGGTCATTTTGGTTACTTCTCTTGTCGCCACACTCTTTCATTCTGTTTAGGAGGGTGTGTTTGGATTGTTAATTATAGTGACTAAACTGTAACTAGTTATATAGTATGGGGTCATTGTGTTATAAACCCATCTACTATATAAACAGAGGAGTAGTGCTGTGTAGGGTTTTGGGCAATTCTTTTCTTTCTTCTTCACCGTTTCTCTTCCGCCGTAATAAGATCGGCTGCCTCCTTTCTCCCGTGGATTAGCCGATACTCTATCGGTGAATCACATTAATTCTTCGTGTTCCTCTCATTTAATTTCATGGATAAGTTAATTTGATTTTGGTATTTTAAATTCAATTTTTTTTTGGTTAGAAACTAATTTGTTGATGTATTTGGATTTGTTGTAGTTTTAGTTGTATTTCAAATTCCTTCTTAAAAAGTAGTGATTTCAAATTCACAAATTTCAGATACCAAATCCATATACGGAATACTAAATTCAAATCAACCTATACAAACTATTACAATTATATATAGATATTAGGCCTAATACCCTCAAATAGCACCAACTATTGCATAATCCCCAAAACATACACAACGTTTTAAGAAATACTCGATTAGCACCATCTACCGGGACCCAAGTTTTTTCATAGCACGCCGTCAAAATTTTCCGTTAATTTGTAGAGATGGCAGAACGGTGTTAATGACGGTGCAAATAAGCTGACGTGGGTTCTACTTGGACGATAAAACTTGCCACATCATCAATAAAATAATTTTATTTAATAAATAAATAAATCTTTTACTCTCTCTCTCTGAATCCTTCCCGTTCCCAATTCCCTCTTCTCTTTCCACCTCACTCCCCATGACCGAACAAATCCCCCGTCCCCGCCTTTCCGATTCTGATTCCGATTCTCCTCCCTGCTTCTCTTCCAGCTCCACGAGTTGTTCTCGACAGCAGTAACAGTACGAAGGGGGAAATCCGTCGGTGGTGTACTCTCAGCTCTCGTGGCGTTGTTGCTACAGGGAGATCTAGCCGAGATCTGGAAGAGAATCCGGCATGGCTGGTATTAGGAAAAGGGGGTTGAGTACAGAGCACGGCTGAAGACTAGAGAGAAAGAAGAACGACTTCCTCCGCTGCTCATGAACTCCTCTTTCTTTCATCACGGCATGGCTGGAGTTTTGTTGTGCTCTGTTTCCAATTGGGACTCAATTCTCGGCCGATTTAGATCCGCGGCGGCGGGGGAATCTTCAGCAACCTCAATTATTTCCCTTCCTCGTACGACGTCGTTTTCGTTTTCCCCAATTTCGTCCAATTGAGGCTACGATTTCTTCTCCAGCGGATTTGCATGCTTGTCTTCACCCATAAACGCCATTTTTAAAATTTGCTGGAAGTTGGATGAATTGGATATTTATTTCATGGTTGAAGAAGGTCTCAAGGTCGTAGCTCCTCGTTTCTTGCAGATTGTCTGCAGAGTTAGCGATGGTGGAGAGTAATGAGGCAGCGGATCATACCGTAATTTCAACGGAAACAACATTCTAGAGCAGAAGCTGGCAGCGGATTATACGATGATGGGGAAAGGACGCGCTCCACGTGACCGGAGGCGAGGCAGAGATCGGAGAATCAGAATCAGAATAGGAAGGGCAGGGAACGAGGGAATCTGCTCTGCCATTGGGAGCCAGCTAGGGCGTTGTTGACTGCCGGGATGGAAGTTGTGAAGAAGGTAGAGCTGTTGGGTGTACAATAAGCATGGTTGGTCGGGATGGAGCTGACGAGGCCGTTGTTGGCCGACTACAGTGACGGTGGTGAACGGAAAGTACAAAGGGAATGAGATAAGAGAGAAAATATTTTTATAATTTATTTATTAATTATTATATTTTATTAGTTAATAAAAAAAGTTAATATATCATTGAAAACTTATGTGGCAAAAGTTGTCCACGTCAGCTGACATACTTAATTTATATGCCATGTGGACTGGTTTGCCAACTAGACTAACGGAATATGAAAAGAATTGACGGCGTGCTATTTAAAACTTGAATTCCGGTAGATGAGGCTAAATGAGTATTTCGTAAAACGGTGTGTATATTTTGGGGATTTCGCAATAGTTGGTGCTATCTGAGGGTATTAGGCCTAGATATTAAGAGTATGATGTATTTTTAAAAGGGTCAAATACTTAAGTGGTCACCTAAGTATGAGTCTTATATCATTGTTGTCATTTAAGTTTAAAATGGGTCAACTCAATAACTTAAGTTCATACATTGGGTCAACTCAATCACTTTGACCAATTTATTGATAATTTATGATAAAAATACATGTTAAGGTGTCATATCATCATAAAATATTATTTATATTATAATTTTGACCACATCAAGTTAGAAGTGTTGGTGAACAAACACTACGAAGAAGATAAAAGAGTTAGAGGTTGTTTGATTTTGGGTTAAATTAGCCCAATTAATTTTTAATAAGAACTCGATTAAGTGGTCCGGCTGAAATTAGAATGCTAAATAATATTTTTAATGACATAGCCTCTTGGCATGTCATTTTAAACATAAATTCTAAAATAAATTATTAAAGTGACTGAGTTGACCCAATTTTCAAACTTAAGTTACGGAGTTGACCCAATTTATATTTAAGTGACTACAATGACATAAGACCCACACTTAGGTGACCACTAACGTATTTAACCCATATTTAAATATAAAACTGCATTGGCCATTTTATATTTAAATTAGAAAGGTGATCACAAGAGCAACAAAATATAATATAGAATTATGTATTAATTAGAATATATATTAGAGTTGTTGAAAAATTTGCCGACACATACAACCAAAATCTGACTACTACTGACTAGAAATGATATAACCCCTTGTACTTGTTAGCAGTAAAATCTCACAACTGAGTGTCAATATTATTATTACTATGATCCATCCACCCACGAACGCCCAGAAAAAAAAAAAAAAAAAAAGTAAAAACAAAACCCCCTCATGACTCATGAGCTGAAACCACACAGCAAGCAAACAGATATTAATGCAAACTAAGAGACATATAATAATAATCTGTTTTCCAAGAATAGACATATAATTAGATTGCAAATGCACAGAATAGAAGAAACAACAACCTGTTATGAAATATGAATACTTTGATATATGTAGCATTAATTTGTTCTTTGTCTATGATGAACAGCAAGCAAGACATATAAGTAGACTGGCCCGGTGACTTTTTAGATTGAGCCTAGTAAATATGAAATGACTCAGTGTCTTGATCCATCTTAGATCCGCCCTTGCAACAACATGAAAATTTAGTAGCAAATAATTGATGTTAGCAACGATAATCACTATTTTCTATAGAATTTGCCGATCCCGTTGCAAATAGTGGTATCGTAAATATAATAGTATTTGTTATAGCAAATTAATCACTATAGAAAATAATAATGACCATTGTTAACATCAACTATTTTCTACTGCATTGTTGTAATTTTGTAGTAAATAAAGTCAAACTTTTTTTTGCAATGATATAAGTAACAGGCTCAGTCGGCATAAACATTTCAGCTCACCAAATTAAACCAATACACTCCCGATTTGGCATCAACCCTAAACGCACACGCCAAGTATATATCACCTCCTCTGCTGCCACATCAGCATTATTATTATCATATATTATTATTAAAAAAAAATCCCCATAATTCCCTCCTTATAACCACCACCACCATATCTCCGTTCTCAACCTACTCTACTCTCAAACACACACAATCTCTCTCCCTCCCAAAAAGTAAAAAATAAAAAAGGAAAAAGAAAATAACTTCTGATCAAATATTGCATGGCCATTCCGTACTCCCACCATCCTAGCCCAATCATGCTCAACTCCTCCTCCTCCTCCTCACCACCGTCCTTCTCTCCGGTCAGCCATAGGATCCTATACCTACGAGACATCCAGCTACTTGAGCTCCTCCTCGCCCTCTCCGTCTTCATCACCATCCACACCTTCCGTCAACGTAAACTCCACGGCCTCCCAATATGGCCCATCCTCGGCATGCTCCCTTCTCTCATCTCAGCTATCCATACCAACATCTACGACTGGCTCACCTCCCTCCTCACTCTTCATAACGCCACCTTCATCTTCAAAGGCCCATCCTTTAGCAGCCTCAACTGCGTCATCACCTCCGAGCCTCGCAACCTCGAGTACCTCCTCAAGACCAACTTCTCCAACTTCCCTAAGGGACATTACTTCCGCAACAACCTCCTCGACCTCCTTGGCAACGGCATCTTCAACGCTGATGACAGTACTTGGCAGACTCAGCGTAAGACTTCCAGCATTGAGTTCCACTCAGCCAAGTTTCGTAACTTGACGTACTCTTCCCTCTTCGAGCTTGTCCATGCCAGGTTGTTCCCTGTCCTCGACGAGGTTGACTCGAGAAATGGGAGTATTGACCTTCAGGATGTTTTGCTGAGGCTGACATTCGATAACGTGTGCATGATAGCCTTTGGGGTGGACCCTGGGTGCTTAACCCTGGGATTCCCTGAGATATCGTTCGCAAAGGCTTTTGAGGATGCGACTGAGGCTACCATGTTCAGGTTCATGATGCCGACGTGCATGTGAGGGCTATGAGGTGGTTTGATGTGGGTTCTGAGAGGGTGCTTAGGAGGTCGATACAAGGGGTGGATGAGTTCGCAGAGGGAGTTATAAGGGCTAGGAAGAAGGAGCTTGCACTGCTCGAAGATGACGAGGATGAGAAGAAGAGGTCGGACATATTGACGGTGTTCATGAGACTGAGGGACGAGAAAGGGAGGTCCTATTCCGACAAGTTCTTGAGGGACATTTGTGTGAACTTTATACTAGCAGGGAGGGACACGTCGTCGGTGGCATTGACATGGTTTTTCTGGTTGGTTGATGCTCATCCCGAGGTTGAGGACATGATTTTGAAGGAGATTCGTAAGATCCTCGACGATAGATCATCTGAGGAAGAAGAAGAAGTGGTATTCAAGCCTGAGGAGATTAAGAAGATGGACTATTTGCAGGCTGCTCTGTCGGAAGCCCTACGCCTCTATCCTTCCGTACCTGTCGATCATAAGGAGGTAATTATTATTATTATTATTATTATTACTATTAAGTTCATTCTTCTGATTTATTACTATTAAGTCCAAGAAATAGAATCCATTTTTCTGATTAAAAAAATAGAAAATAGCAAAATTAATTGGGTATTGTTGTCTACCTACCGTGGTCATAGGTACAGTTTGTCAATGAGAATTATGGTTAGTGTAGTCCACCTAACAAATACCAATACAAATAATGCTTACCAAGTTAGCTCTGTTTTCGTACGTTGCATTGCATGGCTTTGCATTGCATTGTGGCATTGTCTTTCCATATATAATAGAAAAAGGTAGGTGGTTAGCTGTAGAAGTCACATTCGTTTGAGGTTTGTACAAAATCATCTCATACCTTTAAAAATAAATTGATGAATCTCATGTTTCCATGTGTTTAAGCGTCATAAAAAATCATCCCACCATCAACTTTTTCGGTTGAATCGTCTTGTCAGAATGATGAGTCAGCAATAAAACATACATCTGGAATGTCCAACTCGACTTTATTAACTCAGTCAGTCATGTATCGAACCCTACCCAAACCAACTCAATTTTGGTTTTTTTTTTTTGTTCCCTCAACTGTTCAAGAAAGGTTTGATACACAATTGATTGGGTTAATACTAATAAAGCTGAGCTGAACATTCCACATTTACATTTTTTGGTGACTTCGCATGCTGACAATGTGATTCAGCCGGAAAAGTTGACGATGAGATGATTTTGTACAATTCTGAAACGTATGAGATTCATTAGTTTATTTTTAAAAATATGGCACGATTTTGTACAAATCCTAAACGAATGGGACTAGAATTTTAGTTACCTACTTCTCGAATGAAATAACCAAGTAGGTGACTGACCTTTTATTCTATAAACGAAACATTCATTCATATTTACAACAATCGACCCTACTTAGTTATTTTTCCTCCAATTCAATTCGCATTCTTATGGGTCCATTGAAATTTACTACAATAGACCCTACCCTTTTCCCCTCTGCCTGTACGTTGCAACATTAAACGCTCCTAATGTACGTAAGTTCATGGCATCACACGGAATACAGGTTGTCGAGGACGATGTTTTCCCAGATGGGACTGTTCTTAAGAAAGGAACCAAGGTCATCTACGCAATCTACTCAATGGGGAGGATGGAATCCATATGGGGAAAAGACTGCAAAGACTTCAAACCTGAAAGATGGCTGAGGGATGGACGCTTCACGAGCGAATCCGCCTACAAGTTCACAGCATTCAACGGTGGTCCTCGACTATGCTTGGGTAAGGACTTCGCTTACTACCAGATGAAGTTTGTGGCTGCTTCTGTCATGTTTCGATACAAGGTGAAAGTAGTCGAGGATCACCCTGTCATGCCTAAGCTAGCCTTGACCATGTACATGAAGCATGGCCTCAAGGTCAATCTCTACAGGCGTGCTTCCACTCGTCATGTCATCGACGGTTGAGATCGTATGAACTAAGAAACGACAACATACACAGTGTCTGTCTGATAAATAAAATTCTGCATTTTGGGTTTGGATTTTATTGTTTTTGTTGTTACAGGTATAGTATGGTACTACTATGGTTTGTAGATGATGAAGTGTTGTTATTGGATCTGGATAAATGGGACAGAGAGGTAGATGAAAGTAGAAGAAAAAAATGACAGAGGTGAGCAGTAATTAGTAAATCAGGGTGGGGTTTGCAATAATGGGAGGTGTGTCATCAGTCATGTGTTCCTTTTCTGCCAATAAATTGCAGATTTGTGCTAGTTTGGTTGGTTCATCTCTCTTTGTAATCTTCAAATTGTTGGAATTAATGCATTTTCGATAAACAGTGTAAGACGTTGTAGTTTACTGGTGAAGTAACTACACCTCCGGAAGAGAGGTGATTCAAATTCACACCCAATACACCATGGAAGTAGCAGTTGACTGAGAGGATCAACATTAAGAAATAAATACAGAATAAAAGAGCCCAAGATATGACACATACCCAGACTTTATCCTTATATGAGATGTAACCATCCTTCTTCCTTGTTTGCTTGCTTGCTTGGAGACTGAGCATCCGAAAGTTCTGAATCAAGCAGTTTACTGTTTACTCTCAAGCAAACGCCAACACACAGGACAATCTTTCTTGCTTGTACACAGACACTTTTCCGACTGCATTCATGAAGTGTAAACCAGAGAACTAGAATTAACTTACCTTGTTTAGGCTCGGCCATCCCACTCATCGTAGAACTGCTTTAGATACTCGTTCATGAACTTGTGCCTTTGCTCAGCTCTCCTCTTCCCAGCCTAAGAGTGCGATATTCGTTCTAAGCTTTGTGCTGGCTGGACAGCTTCAAAATTGTTATGATTAGTTAGGGGAATTGCAGCGTACCTCAGTTTTCATCAAGTCTTTAAGCTTGACAAGTTTCTCGTGGAAGTGGTTAATGGTTGTCTGCTCTTCTTTCTTCACGTATTGTTCCTTGGATAATTCTAACCGGGGATGAATGGCAGGATCATGAAGTACTCTGTTCCTACTTCCACCAAACGTGAAGCACCGTGCAATTCCTGAAAGTAAATGTAAAATGATGTTATTATCCACCTTGTACATAGGTCAAGGTATCACATTCTCTGCCATTCTGCTGGATAATAAAAATTTCTAATCACATCCTCATTCATCTAGACTTAAAATGTTGATAAGAGAAGTAGTCGGTCAATGATAAGGATCATCGAACATGGAGGATTACCAATTGCACCAATGGCATCAAGGCGATCAGCATCTTGGACAACTCCAAACTCTTTACAATTTCTACTGTTTACATCACCTGCAAGCTCATCTTTGAAACCTGGAACGATGGACAGCATTTAAAAAACACTTCAGTATTGATCGAACATTTCCAGCCATGATACAAGTAGACACAGAGCTATTCACTTAAGTCAATTTGCAGCCCCTGCAGAATTGTCAATACAGTTGCTTGCTTTGAACCATATATGGATAACATAAACGTACAAGAAAATCCTGGAAGTTACTACATATTGCCTAACAAAAAGAATCGAAAGAGTAATCATTAAACCTTATTTTGTATCAGTTCTTACCAAAACAATACACATCAAATACTTTAATTACTTGATTGAATCACAATGATTAGTATCAAAGCCACCTTACCCATCCCCTTAATGATTGATAATATCTTCACTTTCTTGATCTCATCAATACCCTCTTCCTCGAGAAACTTCTCCACAATTTTTTCTTCAGATGGATCCCTGGATGAGTTTTTCAAATGAATGGCACAGAGAAAGACAATGGCCGAATAATAAGCCTTAGGAACCCTTCAGACGTATGCTTTAAGCTCGGCAATGGGATGAAAAGGACCGACGAAGCTTAACACAAGAGACAGGTGAATACGATCGATGACAAAGGTACCCCTTGACACATACCTTAAGTACTTGTAGTCACCTGCAATCATGAAAGAGCGGAATAAGCAAAGTCAAGACCTGGTAGATGCTACCAGTGGGACTGCAACAAACAAACAATCATCCTAATATGAAGATAAATCAAACCAAAGGCAGAGAGAAAAGAAGAAAGGAAGAGCTGGAAATGCTACTTTCAATTGTCATCCTATTGGAACAATAAAAGCTGAACAACATCTAATAGGTCAAATTGCAGCTATGCCTAATGCCCAGTTGAAATGAAAGTATCCCACAGTCAAGCAAAGACTTGGCCCTCATGTATGTATCAAAGTGCATCATTAGATTGAGGGAGTGGAACAGGGAAAAAGAGGATAACCTATATCGTGGAGAAGTGCAGCAAGTTCTACCTGCAGCAACAATGACACATAACAACATCATCGTCGGCAGAGAGCAAATAAGTAAACATGAATCAAGAATCATTATCTACTACTAAAGTCTAAGTTAGGAAAGCAATACAACAAACAAGTTTTATCATTGTGTTCATCAATGAAAAGGAAAACAAGTTGAGGAATTACGATTTGCAAAGAATCGGAGTGGGAAGAGAGGCCTTCTTCTGAAGCCAAAGAGAGGGCGAGGTTCCTAACCCTCCAGACATGGGAAGCGTCATGGGAAGCGTCGTTATCTTTCATTGTAGTCTCCACGAGCTGCTCAGCCTTCTTCACCGTATCTGCCCATGGCCCCATTTTCCCTCTCTCTTCTCTTCGGCTGAATTGAATTCTTTGAGCTGAGCGATTGAGCAGGTGGGAGTTGAGCCGATGAAGAGTCTTTTGAAGTTAACCAGTCAAAAAGATACGCACTTTTGTCCGATATTATTAATAGGGTCAAATAATCAAAAGGTCCTCAAACTATAGGGCGGGTTACAAATTCGTCCTAAAATTTTAATCCGTTACAGAGTGGTCCTATTACTATGAAACATGTTACATAGTAGTCTTAATGACGTCATAAGTGTACTTTTTCAACCATTTCGCCATGTCACCATTGACATGTCATCTAAAAGACTATTCAAAGTTCAATAATATGATTGAAATCTAAATCTTAACTCATCTACCTGATAATCTTTGGTTCAAAACTAAATCTAGTGAGTTATATTGATATAATTCTAGATTTGAATCAATTTAAGATGAATTTTAAATTATATTTTCGATGACATGTCAATGGTGACATGGCAAAATGGTTAAAAAAGTACACTTATGACGTCATTAGGACTACTATGTAATATGTTTCATAGTAATAGGACCACTCTGTAACGGATTAAAGTTTTAGGATGAGTTTGTAACACGCCCTATAGTTTCGGGACCTTTTAAGTATTTGACCCATTATTAATATGAAGGAAAGTACATTTAATATCCATTTTGGTCATTAATGTATGGGTTTGTAACAGACTGGTCATTAACATTTAATTTGTAACCTACTTGTCATTAACCTATAGTGTTTGTATATTATGGTCATTCCATCAATTCTCCATCCAATTTTTTCAGGGGGTGGATTACTAGCACAAATACCATACACTATGCTACTAATGGCGGGACAGTAATCCCCTACTATCTCATACTATAGCCTTTGGCCTCAACCAGAACTTTACATGTAATACTCGTTAGTTTCCCATATACATATCCGATCTAGTCATATAGTGACTAGACTCGATTACCCTTAATGAGATCATACAAACAGTCAAATACCAATAACCATCTCCGAACCTTGACCTATAAACCCTCGAGCTTGAGGTCAGTGTAAACTGTAAAAACCCTCACCTTACACCGACGTAACCCTTAGCACAGATATGAATCCTGGTTAGTCCTTCTGAGCCCCTCTGAGCTTCCTTGCTCAATTAGAAGAGGACAATCAATCCATAGATACAATTAAACAACGGGAGGCTAAGAAGGGATCCGCTTACCGATCTGGAAATGAAAGGCTTCCTTATTTGATTCCTCGAACAAAAATCGCGAGAGTTGGATGACGAGCCTTTACTGCGGCTCCGGCTTATCCTTCTCTCTTTTGTGTTTGCAAAAACCTAAATCCTCCCTTAATCTCCCGACTAATAAAAGCCTTAAATATGATTAAGTCTGTTAGCACTGACAACAATTGCTGCATCTCCTCCAACGGCCATTGCATCTCCTCCACAAAGGCCGTTACATGCACTCCAACGCTCGTTGGAGTCCTCACCGCAATGGTCGTTGTTGAACCATTAGAACGGTCATCGTGTCTACTTAGGCTTTCGGCCCAACTTGAAGACTGACCCAATCAAGAATTGGTTGAACTTGGGTTGTTACACATACATACCAATCCAATGACATAATCGATGAGTAAACATATATTGAGTATTTTTAGATTCCATCAACATCCAATGGATATTGCTAACCTGGATTACTTTTAATTCTCGGTGCATTTGAATTTTTCTTTGGTGGTCTCTTATTAGATTTGGATGCACTACTTGCCATGATCAAGTATATAAGTAGAAATTAGTAAGGGGTCGTTTGGTTGCAGTGATATTGATATTGATAACTGCAGATATCATGATATTCAAAATATTATCGTTTTTTCTGTCCTGAATATCATGATATCTGGGGCCAAAATGTGATATACAATATCACTCTTTAGATATTCTACTCCCCCCTAGAATATCTGTAGAGTGATATTGATATCACTCTTTGCAGACTTTTTTGCCCCTGTTCTATCCTCTCAATTACAGTGCCATTATTTATTTTCCTCATTTCTCATCCCCCGATTAATTCTCTCTCACCTCCTCACCATTTGTCGATTGACGTCCGCCGATTCCATTGTCCAACTAGTTTTGGACAATTGATGGGTGTCCTATTTTCTTAGCAAATAAGCTAAACCTCCAAACCTTTCATTCATCTAACATAAATTCGATTTCATTATTCGAGACTAAGCTGAAGACAATGAAGACCTTGCTATTTCTAGTGCTTCTTCAACTGATTGGTGTTTGGTGAATTAGCTAGGATAAAGTTCATTCAATTATGTTCTGAACAAGTGTATTATATCCCATAAAGTTGAGGGCAAATTGGTCAATTTCTCATTAAAGTAACTTAATCACCAATTATTACAATATCACTACACCAAACAATGTTATCTTGCTAATTGGTTTACTAATATCAATATAATAACATATCAATATTCCCTAATATCAATATATCTACATATCATCCAACCAAACGAGCCTAAGTTATAAGTAAATTGCATCAGACGTTAACAATATCAAACTAGTAGATTAAATTTCTTCTACCTAATTTTAACTTGCTAGAAAGTTCTAAAAATAATCGTATTATCTCTAGTGTCTATTCCAGTTCTATACTCACCAATAATGAAGAACTAACTAGGGGTTTCAAGGTTTGGTTTGAGATTGTTGGAATGAATTAAACTATAGGCAAAAGTAACAAGCAAACAAGTTTAGGTTTCTAACTATGATTAGGGAGGTTGTCTAGACTCGAATCGACTCTAGTTCAGTTAAGATAGATAGATGACATGTAATATTAGATAATTAAGTATGATGACTTGCACTACAAGAAAATCGACATTCAATGACGGGAAAAAACCGTCGCCTAAAGTCCTCATAACCGTCGCAGAAAGGTTTCAGCGACGGATTATAACTGTCGCAGCGTTCGTGTCGCCGAAGGTAACACTATCGGCGACGGATATTATCGGCGCAATTACTGATAAGGAATTTATCAAGGTCGTATTCCTCAGGGTTCCCTCATAGGCTAATACTCACAACGTTCGTAAACGGTCCATACATTTAAATTGAAGTTTGGTTTTGAAAGGAGACAAGTTAAAAACATAAGCAAACAAGGTAAAATTGACAAGTGAAAATTGAGGATCAAACAAGAGAAAGGAGTTTAGTCTAGCAAGGGATTTCTTCAAGCTCAAGGTTCATGAAAGCTGGATTGATTCTCAAGCAACGATGTGTAATTAATGACCATGCATCTCACTCAAGTAGAATCAACGAACTCTCGCACAATTGACTCTCTATTCCTAGACCAAATGCACCATGCTCTCGCTATGTGAACAAAGGGAATGGAATGCTTTAAACTAGCTCAATGAAATGCTTGGAACTTGAATTCTATGCTAACAATCATCTAGCACAAGGTAATGATGCAAGACACTCTCATGTCAATCATATAACACTAGTCTAACAATCACAAGGGTCTTTCAACCTTCAAATGAAAGAAAACTAAATGCACACCAAGTGTTTGATAAAATGACAACAAGGAAAACAAGCTCAAAATGGTTGTAACTTGATAATCCAATCTCTCAAATCATCCAATTACAATCCTACAACCTTAGATCAACATCAATCAAACATTCTCATGTATTGAAAGACATAACAATACCAAAAGAACAAGTCAAGCTCAAATGGCTACAAAGCACAAGGTCCAGGATCATCATCTTACACAAATGGCTATAAGAACATCAATCCAAACAATCAATCACCTATCCTAGCTTGATCCATCCCTCACTAAACTAAACCTAAGTTTAGCCTAGCTTAACCATGGAGGAAACCTGAAATTGAGGAGAGGAGATCATCCTTGCTTCCATGGAGGATCTTCTCACTTTGCTCTTCAAGCTCCAATCCAAGGGTGGAAGGCTTCACTTAGATCTTCAAGTTGATCAACAATTGAGGGAGGTTGGTGTGTGGTTGAGGGAGAGGAGATGATGGAGTTGATGATGAACAATTGAGAGAGAGAGAGGCGGACGGCGATGATGTAAAATTAGAATGAATTGATGCCTTAAACTCACGCCTCTTTCACCTTTATATAGCACGCCGGACTTGCCTGATATTTTCAGCGAAAATTCTGTAGGATTTTCGCCGAAAACGCCCTTGAAAACACGCTGCTTCATTCCTTCTAAAGTTTTCGGCGAAAACTTTGAATGTTTTTGCCGAAAATGTTGTCAAAGCGCAAAGGCCTTCTGTCTGCTTCAAGTTTTCGGACCGAGGACTTGAACACTTCGCCGAAAGCTTCTTCTTCGGTGAAAACTATGTGATAGTTTCGCTGAAACTGTCTTCAGCTGAAAATCGTATTTTCTTCGATTTTGCCACGTCCATATCTCCTCCGTCCTAGCTCCGATTGACCTCCCGTTTGATCCCACGTGCTCCTTGTCACCAGTACTCCAATGCCAAGACCTGAAAATACAGATAAAACAGCTCCAATAGACAAGGAAATGGCCTCAAAGTAGCAACCGGACAACAAATGGACACTTAGCACAAAACATCAATAAAAGCGTATTAAGCATGGCATTTAAGGATCAAACACGGGCATTTCATAGGTCAAACAAGGACTTAAAATGCACTAAATATGATCACATCAAATTCCCCTACGACTAAGCTTTGCTTGTCCTCAAGCAAAAGAATCAGAAAACATCCAAGTTCACAAATGACAAGATCGGCTCCATTGAGATTCAAGCGATAACAATTCGATTTAAACTGTTCCACGAACAAACTAAACCTACACATGCAAGAACGTCAACCAAACAAGTCTAGACCTCACTATTTTCTGCACACTTCAAGCAGTGGTTGATTGGGACACAGCAAAACCGACCACGACAACACCAATTCTAATCAAAAGGACTATTTTTTTTGAAAGTGATGATTGATCATGATGTGGCTATCGACTCGACTTCATCCGCTTCTAGATCCGCACTTTACAAACTCTGGCTAGGATCAAGGGCTACATTTGAGAACTCTTTTTCTTTCTTTTCTTTTCTTTTCATTTCCATTTTTTTTCTTCTCTCTTTTTTTTTTCTTTTTCCTTTTTTTCTTACTGCATACTAGTGCTCGATTCAACACTTCACTTAGGTGTTGAACCTGCCTAGCTCACAGCCTTTGCCCTCTTGCTAGTGCTCAACCCGACACTTCACTTAGGTGCCGAGCTTGCCTAGCTTTTCTTTTGAGCATTTTCTCTTTTTTTTTCTTCTTTTCTTCACAATTTAGCACTTGATCCTTAGCCCCTTACAACTTCCACACAAGATTTCGAATTGGATTCCGTCTAATCTCAAGCCACAATCACGAAGGATCAAAAAGGGTAAAGAAAGACATGGAAAAGGGGTGAAAATTTTGCCTTCATCATCTTAGACCGGTGTTATCGAGCGGTACAAAAACACGTATCAACCAATCAACCAACACACAAGAGTGATAAAATCTTTGTTCTGGCCTAGACTCATTTGATATTAGCGCTAACACGCTGGTTATAGGTTCTAAGTGGAACAATCTAAACGTCATTATGAAAACTTGAAGTCAATTAAACACCAAAAGTCAAGAACCGAATGGTTCTTAAGTAGAGGGAATCGACATTCAAATAAGATCATGCAAATCAACCAAGTAAAACATTAGACTTCTACCAACAAATAATCACACCAAACCTCAAACTCCCCTACGACTAACATGAGCATTGTCCTCAATGATCAAGAGAGAGAGGGTAGGATGGAACGAAGTTACCGCATTGGTAGAGAAAAGCTTAGGAAGCTAAAGTAGTGGAAGAGTCCCATAGCGCACATTGTGAAGAGTGATCCGCCTCATTTCTTGCCAACAACCAACTCAAAGAACTAAAACAACACAAAAACATAAAATCGAAAATGTGAGGAAAACATGGGTTGCCTCCCATGAAGCGCTTCTTTAACGTCTCTAGCTAGACGAAACCAAGAGCACTCAAGGCATAACCAAGGATAAAACCTCAACCGTACCAATAGTATCATTAATCACATAATGCTTAAGTCGATGGCCATTCACCTTAAAAGGCTAGGTTTGAGAGGGAGAGAGTACCTCGATGGTGCCATAAGGAAACACTTGAGTTACCGTGAAAGGTCCGGACCAACGAGATCTCAACTTCCCGGGAAAGAGCTTGAGCCGAGAGTTGTATAGGAGGACTTGGTCACCAATTCTGAAATCCTTGCCCGACTTCAAGCGGGAGTCATGAATAATCTTCGTCCTCTCCTTGTATAGCTTGGCACTCTCATAAGCATGATGGCGATACTCTTCGAGCTCATGTACCTGAAACTTACGCTCTTCTCCTGCGAGACTCATATCAAGGTTTAGAAATTTCAACGCCCAAAGAGATCGGTGCTCAAGCTCTACCGGCAAATGGCAAGCTTTGCCATAGACCATCCTATAGGGAGTAGTGCCTATAGGGGTCTTATAAGCCGTGCGGTAGGCCTAAAGAGCATCATCAAGCTTCGTCGACCAATCTCTTCGTGATTGGTCGACCGTTTTCTCCAAAATTCTCTTAAGTTCCCTATTGGTTACCTCGGCTTGGCCACTAGTTTGAGGGTGATACGAGGTAGACATCCGATGAGTGACACCAAACCGTCGGCACACCCTATCAAATTGTCCTTGAAAATGAGTACCTCGATCACTAATAATAGCATGAGGGGCACCAAAACGAGTGAACAACTTAACAAGAAACTTCCCTACAACACGGGCATCATTAGTAGACAGAGCTTGTGCCTCCGCCCATTTAGACACATAATCAACCGCAACCAAAATATACTTGTTACCATGCGAAGTAGGGAACGGTCCCATAAAATCAATACCCCAAATATCAAATATTTTGACCACTAACGAGACATGTTGAGGCATTTCATTACGGGAAGAGATGTTACTTGAACGTTGGCAAGCATCGCAAGACTTGACAAAGTCTTGACAATCTCAAAAGATCGAAGGCCAAAAGAATCCGGACTCAAGTACCTTGCGAGCCGTGCGATTTGCTCCATGATGTCCACCCGTAGGTCCGGAGTGGCAATGAAGCATGATGTCCTTCGCTTCGCCATGGTTAACACATCTTCTAATTATCCCATCGGAACCAACTCGAAACACAAAGGGATCGTCCCAATAGTAATGCTTCAAATCCGCAAAGAACTTCCTTTTGTCTTGAGTGGAGAGGCCCTCCTTCAAATATCCACTAGCAAGATAGTTAGCTAAATCCGAAAACCAAGGCTCCTCGAACTCCATTGTCGCTAAAGCGAATAATAGCTCATCGGGAAAGTTGTCGTTGATTTCCTCATTACCATTGTGTACCAATTCAGCTTCTTTCAAACGAGACAAGTGATCGGCGGCTACATTCTCGGATCCCTTCTTATCCCGAATTTCAATGTCAAACTCTTGTAACAAAAGAACCCAACGAATCAATCTCGGCTTAGCATCGGTCTTGGATAGAAGGTACCTCAAAGCTTGGTGGTCCGTGAAGACAATAGTATGAGAAAGCACCAAGTAGGACCGAAACTTATCAAAGGCAAACACTATGGCCAAGAGCTCCTTCTCCGTGGTTGTATAGTTCCTTTGAGCTTCATTGAGAGTCTTGCTTGCATAGTATATCGGATGGAATCTCTTGTCAATTCGTTGGCCTAGAACCGCTCCAATAGCGTAATCACTAGCATCGCACATCAACTCAAATGACTTGGACCAATCCGGAGCAATGAGTATAGGAGCATTTGTGAGTTTACCCTTTAGGAGTTCAAAGGCTTTCAAACATTCTTCATCAAATCGGAATTCCACATCCTTCTCGAGAAGCCGAGTCATAGGGGTAGTAATCTTGGAAAAATCCTTAATGAAACGCCTATAGAAGCCGGCATGCCCCAAAAAACTTCTAACGGCCTTCACAGAAGATGGTGGAGGAAGTTGAGAGATGGTCTCTAGCTTCGCCTTATCAACCTCAATGCCCCTCCTAGAGATCTTGTGTCCTAGAACAATCCCCTCATTGACCATGAAATGACACTCTCTCCCAACTTAGTGCGAGATTGGTCTCTTCACAACGGTGCAACACCTTCTCGAGATTCCTCAAACAAAGATCAAATGAATCCCCAAATACCGAGAAATCATCCATGAACACCTCCATGATGTCTTCCACAAAATCATCAAAGATAGCAAGCATACATCGTTGGAAGGTGGCGGGAGCATTGCACAATCCAAATGGAATTCGGCGATAAGCAAACGTACCAAAAGGGCATGTGAACGTGGTCTTCTCGATGTCCTCCGAAGCAATCGGTATTTGGAAGTATCCGGACATGCCATCCAAGAAACAATAGTACTCGTGACCGGAGAGACGCTCGAGCATTTGATCCATGAAAGGTAGAGGAAAGTGATCCTTCCTAGTGGCCTCATTGAGTTGACGATAATCTATGCAAACACGCCATCCGGTGATCGTCCTTGTCGGGATAAGCTCATCCTTGTCATTAGCTACCACTGTGATCCCTCCTTTCTTGGGAACAACTTGCACGGGGCTAACCCAAGGACTATCCGAGATAGGAAAGATAATCCCCGCATCCATGAGCTTTATAACCTCTTTCTTCACAACCTCTTTCATGTTAGGATTCAATCTTCTTTGAGGTTGCACAACGGCTTAAAATCTTCCTCCATGAGGATCCGATGTGAGCAAAATGTGGGACTTATACCTCGAATATCCGAGATGCTCCACGCAATAGCTCTCATGTACTTCTTGAGAAGCTCCACTAGACGGTCCTTTTGCTCGGGTAGAAGCTTAGAATTGATGATGACCGGTAGCTTAGAGTTTGGCATGAGGAAAGCATACTCCAAATGTATGGGAAGAGGCTTGAGCTCAAGAGTAGGTGGTTCTTCATAAGAGGTCTTCACCCTTTCCACCTTTGGAAGAGCAACAAAAACTGTCTCACTCTCCAACTTGTCTCTCCCTTCATCAAGGTAAGCCACCTGAGCTTTTAACTCTGGGATGTCTAAATGTTCCTGCACATTCATTCTAAGGCAAACATCCAAAGAATCTCGACACACGAAGTTAGAAATACTACACACACTAGCCGAAGCGATAGTATCACATGAGTATTCTAAATCATCTTGTGCGTGAGCAAACTTCATGCCATCGGCTATGCAAAACGTGACACTCTCTTGTCCTACTCTCAATGTCAATTTCCCATTATGCACATCAATTAAAGCACGAGAAGTAGCAAGGAATGGTCTACCAAATATCAATGAGACATCCACATCATCGGTATCAATGACCGCAAAATCAACTAGGAACACAAAAGGACCTACTTTAACTAGCACATCATCAACAATTCCCCTAGGACTCTTGGTCGACTTGTCCGCAAGTTGAATGTACATACGAGTAGGACGAAGATTAGACAACCCTAGTTTCTCAAATATGCAATAAGGCATGACATTGATACTAGCACCTAGATCCGCAAGACCATTAGCCAAAGAGGTATTACCTATAGCACAAGGGATAGTAAAAGTACCTGGATCCTTAAGCTTTTCCGGTGGACTCTTGAAGAGAACGGCGGAACATTCCTGGTTGAGGTGGACTAGAGGTGTCTCCGGTAGCTTCCTCTTGTTGGTGTAGAGTTCCTTCATGAACTTAGCATATTGAGGCATCATAGTCATAGCTTCGGGAAACGGAAAGAGAGAACTGCATTTGACTAAGCCGCTCCACAAACTTCTTAAAAACCTTCTCAAGGCCATCCTTACTCACTCGAGAGGGGTATGGGAGCTTAGGCTTGTATGGAGGTACAACCGGTGCGGGAGGAGAGACCGGTGGTGTACTCGATGTAGCCTTACTAGGTTCCTTAGCAACCTTAGTATTCACATTAACCGAAGGAGGTTCGACTTCAACCTCAACTTCGTCCGAAGGATCTTTAGTGTCATCATCATCGACTATTGGGTTAGGAGCTTGTACCTTTTGGGAGACACTTGAGGAAGAGGTTGTGTCTTGCAAAGGTTTACCGCTTCTCAATGTCACTACCTTGCAATGCTCCAGGCCCTTGGGATTGACCTCGGTATTGGAAGGTAAAGTGCCCGAGGGTCGCTCCGAGAGTGCCTTAGAAATATGTCCCAATTGGTTCTCCAAATTGGCAATTGAAGCTTGTTGATTCTTGATGAGTTGGATCATTGCCGCATTGGTGTCTTCTTGAGAAATCAAAGAACCACCCTCCTTGTTTTGAGGAGGCTTGTTGAAACCGGGTGGTCCTTCACCTCTATGGTTGTACATTCCCGGTGGGGTAGGACCTTGGGAACCTTGACTTGGATGTCCACTTTGATTCCATTGATTTCCCCATTGGTTCCCTTGACTACCTTGGTTTAGGTTACTTCCTTGAGACCATTGGTTGCCTTGGTGCCCTCTATAGCCTTGATAACCTCCTTGATTTCCTTGGTTGTAACCCTTGCTATAACCACTACCTTGACTCCCTTGGCCTTGGTAACCTTGGTTAGACTTGTTGTACCAAGGTCGGTTATAGTTACCTTGGGGGCTGAAATTACCGTGGAATCCTTGACCTTGTGCGAAACTCACCTCCTCATGGTCCCTTGGCCAAGCTCAGGAGTGGCGGAAGGACAAGCACTAACATCGTGACCTTGACCCCCACAACATTCACAACAATATATAGAAGCCACTTGAGGGTTACCCACATGAGATGATTGAACCTTGGAGGGATGCTTAGGCATGCTTAGGTTACTTACTTGGGATGCCATAGCATCGATCTTAGACATGAGGAGCGCAAACATAGGGTCATCTTCATCTCGATGTCCCGGTAACTTATGCTTCTTCCCATAGGTAGATGAATCCTTTGGTGCATCAACACTTATAGCTCTAGAGTCATAGTGCGTGTCGCTTCCATACTTAGAGCTTGGAGGTTGTTGTCGAGACCAACTCCTTGTCTTGTTGGCCATCTCCGCAAAGAGTTCTAGAGCATCCTCGGGAGTGAGCGTCCTTAGATCACCTCCGGCGGCTTGGTTGATCATCCTTGTATTCTCAAAGTCAAGGGACCTAGCAAAGATATCCGCCAAGCTCCATTCGGCGAAGCTGTGATGAGGACAAGACCGAAGAAGGGCTTGGAACCTATTCCAAGTCTCATGGAAGAGCTCTCCCTTGTGTTGTGTGAAGTGGTTGATTCGATCCCGGATTGCATCCGTCATATAGGGGGGAAAGAACTCCTCGAGGAAGGCTTCGGCTAGTCCCTCCCATGTAGTGAATGTTCTACTAGGTTGGTTCTCCAACCAAGACTTGGCTCTACCTTTGAGTGAGAAGGGGAAGAGTCGGAGTCGTACACAATCCGGGTGAACTTGATCGTTCTTCACCGTATCGCATATCTCAAGGAAGTCCTTCAAGTGTCTAGATGGGCACTCTCCATCTATACCGTTGAACACCACTCCGTTCTGCACCATCTGAATCATATTAGGCTTCAACTCGAAGTTTCTTGCATTTACCGGTCTTCGCACAATACTCGAGGCTGCCCCTTCGAGGGTCGGGCGAGCATAATCGGCTAGTGTGCGCCTCGCACCTCTTTGCGATTGATCATCTTCATTAGTGTGATGTGAATGTACCGATTGGTCATCATCATCTCCGTGTTGAGACATAGTGTGGTGTGAAATGCGTTCAGCTTCTTGTTTTTCAACTGTAGGAGGTGGGGAAGTAGTTCGTGGTTCGAGCACTTGTTCTAATCCTTGGAGTCGTGCTTGAAGACGAGCTGAACGCCTCATGCACTAACCCAAATCTCCTGCAAACAAGCACAACAAACACACCCGAGTAATACAACGATGCGGGATAACAAAGTAAACAAAGAGTAACAAGGAAGCAAAAAGGAAAACGGAAGGAAGTGTAAAGATCGGTTCACTAATAATTGCTTTCTTAGGAATGAGAGGTCCCCGGCAACGGCGCCAAAAACTTGATAAGGAATTTATCAAGGTCGTATTCCTCAGGGTTCCCTCATAGGCTAATACTCACAACGTTCGTAAACGGTCCATACATTTAAATTGAAGTTTGGTTTTGAAAGGAGACAAGTTAAAAACATAAGCAAACAAGGTAAAATTGACAAGTGAAAATTGAGGATCAAACAAGAGAAAGGAGTTTAGTCTAGCAAGGGGTTTCTTCAAGCTCAAGGTTCATGAAAGCTGGATTGATTCTCAAGCAACGATGTGTAATTAATGACCATGCATCTCACTCAAGTAGAATCAACGAACTCTCGCACAATTGACTCTCTATTCCTAGACCAAATGCACCATGCTCTCGCTATGTGAACAAAGGGAATGGAATGCTTTAAACTAGCTCAATGAAATGCTTGGAACTTGAATTCTATGCTAACAATCATCTAGCACAAGGTAATGATGCAAGACACTCTCATGTCAATCATATAACACTAGTCTAGCAATCACAAGGGTCTTTCAACCTTCAAATGAAAGAAAACTAAATGCACACCAAGTGTTTGATAAAATGACAACAAGGAAAACAAGCTCAAAATGGTTGTAACTTGATAATCCAATCTCTCAAATCATCCAATTACAATCCTACAACCTTAGATCAACATCAATCAAACATTCTCATGTATTGAAAGACATAACAATACCAAAAGAACAAGTCAAGCTCAAATGGCTACAAAGCACAAGGTCCAGGATCATCATCTTACACAAATGGCTATAAGAACATCAATCCAAACAATCAATCACCTATCCTAGCTTGATCCATCCCTCACTAAACTAAACCTAAGTTTAGCCTAGCTTAACCATGGAGGAAACCTGAAATTGAGGAGAGGAGATCATCCTTGCTTCCATGGAGGATCTTCTCACTTTGCTCTTCAAGCTCCAATCCAAGGGTGGAAGGCTTCACTTAGATCTTCAAGTTGATCAACAATTGAGGGAGGTTGGTGTGTGGTTGAGGGAGAGGAGATGATGGAGTTGATGATGAACAATTGAGAGAGAGAGAGGCGGACGGCGATGATGTAAAATTAGAATGAAATTGATGCCTTAAACTCACGCCTCTTTCACCTTTATATAGCACGCCGGACTTGCCTGATATTTTCAGCGAAAATTCTGTAGGATTTTCGCCGAAAACGCCCTTGAAAACACGCTGCTTCATTCCTTCTAAAGTTTTCGGCGAAAACTTTGAATGTTTTTGCCGAAAATGTTGTCAAAGCGCAAAGGCCTTCTGTCTGCTTCAAGTTTTCGGACCGAGGACTTGAACACTTCGCCGAAAGCTTCTTCTTCGGTGAAAACTATGTGATAGTTTCGCCGAAACTGTCTTCAGCTGAAAATCGTATTTTCTTCGATTTTGCCACGTCCATATCTCCTCCGTCCTAGCTCCGATTGACCTCCCGTTTGATCCCACGTGCTCCTTGTCACCAGTACTCCAATGCCAAGACCTGAAAATACAGATAAAACAGCTCCAATAGACAAGGAAATGGCCTCAAAGTAGCAACCGGACAACAAATGGACACTTAGCACAAAACATCAATAAAAGCGTATTAAGCATGGCATTTAAGGATCAAACATGGGCATTTCATAGGTCAAACGAGGACTTAAAATGCACTAAATATGATCACATCAATTACCATCACATTCAACGACGGTGTGTGTCGTCGCCGTTGGTCTCCACATTCAGCGACGGATGATGCCGTCACCGTTGGTCTCCACATTTGGCGACGGTTCTTACCATGGCCGTTGGTCTGAACATTCGGCAACTGAGATTTTCGTCACCGTTTGTCTACACTTTCAGCAACGGAAATTTCCGTCGCCGTTTGGCTTTACATTCGGCAACGGATATTTCCGTCACCGTTTCCCTTCGCATTCAGCGACGGTTTCACCGTCCCCGCTGTCTTTATGGTCGACAACGAGCGTTGTACGTTCCATTTGTCTAATAACCGCTAGTTAGTGCTGGTTAACGATAATCCATTATGCTTAAAACAAATTATATGAATACCATCAATTATATTATATCCAACGGACTACATTCTTCATAAATCCAACGGACTACATTCGTCATTACAATCCAAGAAAAATCATTCATAAACTTCCTACTGTTGCCATCACAAAACAAGAACACGATTCATTCGTACTTTGGTCACAAGTTCAATAACTAAAAAAACTAGCTATAATAATCAAACCCCAAAATGAAGATGCATGAACTTCCATCTATCAGCATCCAATCCCTCGCTATTTTCAGTCCAGTAACCTATAGTGACAATAATCAAGCAAAGAATACAAAGTTAATGAAATAAATAGACGATAAATACTTTCAAAACAAATTCAAAAATACAACAGGACTTCATGCCTTGATTAACCCAAAACTCAATTGCAAATATTAGGGAAACAACATTGATGTGACTTTATTTAGTGCATCTTGGGCTTATGATTGACCTATGAAATGCCCGTAGTTGATCCTTAAATGCCATGCTTAATATGCTTTTATTGAAGTTTTGTGCAAAGTGTCCATTTGTTGTCTGGTTGCCACTTTGAGGCCAATTCCGTGTCTATTGGAGTTGTTTTCTTTGCATTTTCAGGATTTGGAGTTGAAGTACCAGTGACAAGGAGCACGTAGGATCAAACGGGAGGTCAATTGGAGTCCGGACGAGGGAGTTATGGCTGTTGCAAGTTCGAGATTTATGCAGAGTGCAGGGGTGCACGCCGTGCACTGCCCCCTGCACTATAAGTACCCACGTTTTTTACTCTTTTGAGGCATTCTTTCATCTTCCTTGAACCCCAAACACATACCCACGAACCCTCAAACCCTAGACACATTTTTGGAGCAATTTGAAGCCATTGGAGCTAGGATTGAAGCCAACAAACCTTGGGAGAAGTGCTTACAAGTGGAGAAGTGAAGATCATCACAAGGATTCATCCATGGTGTTCTTGGTGACCATTCTTCCTTCTCTTCTCTTTACTCCCTTGGCCATGTGTGGCTGAGTTTCTAGTGTTCATTCTTGGATGGGTAGATTAGTTGTGCCATGATAGAGGCATGATTGTATAAACTTGCCATGATTGATCTTGGTTGTATGAGGATGATTTCTAGACTTGTTCTTATTGCCAATTTATGCCATGTTTGCTTGATTTGGTCCATTCAATGTGATTTAATGCATGAGAGTGCTTAAATTACATGGATTGTAGGTCTAGGGATTGAAGAGAGTATGTTCTAAGAGATTAGATCATCTCAATTCAACCATAGTTGCATGATTTCTCTCTTGTGCATTTTATCGAACACTTGGTGTGCATTAGGTTTTTCATTCAATTGAACTTTGATTAGTCTTTTGATGATCCTCTTAGTGTTAGGACATTGACATGAGAGTGTGGTGTCTAGCTAGTGGTCATAAAGTCATAGGAGAGGGTCTTGTGTCTTGGCATTTCATCAAACACTTAGAATGCATCCATTTTCACTTAGCTTGAGAGCGAGAGCTTAAGTTGAGTGGTTCTAGGATAGGAACTTAGTGCTACGAGAGTGCATTGAGTCTTAGAAGGGATTTGCGTGGTCATCCGATTGCAACCTCGATCATGTTTGGCTTGTTTGTGCATTTGTTCCTCTTGAGCATGATGAAGCTATCTTTCCAAGTGAACCTCCTTTATCTTTGATTGGCACCATTTTGTTTTGCTTTCTTGTTTAGTTTCCTTTATGTTTTTGATTTCCTTTTCAAACTAAAACTCCTTTTAAATGAATAAACCGTCCATGAACCGTGTGAGTAGTAGCTTTTGAGAGAGCCCTCGTGGAATACGACCTTGATTGTTGTGAGTTGAAATTCACACATCAAACATGTACAGCGAGTAATAAGATTCAAAGAATTCCAATACATTAAAAAATACAACTCACCCTACGGCAACGGAAGCTAAACGTCGACAAAGACTACTCACCCTACGGTGACGGAAGTTAAACGTCGACAAAGATACTCAATCTACGGCGACGGAAGCTATACGTTGACAAAGAACTATAACCCTACGACGACGGAAGGGAACCGTCGACAAAGAGCTAGAACCCTACACGACGGAAGGGAACCGTCGACAAAGAGCTATAAACCTACGGCGACGGAAAGAAACCATCGACAAAGAGCTATAAACCTACGGCGACGGAAACAAACCGTTGACAAAGAGCTATAACCATACGACGACTGATAAGCTTCCGTCGACAATAGATTTTAGCCCTAGGGCGACGGATTAGCATATCTTTCGGCGACAGATATTGTCGTCGACGTAGGCTGAGTGCCTAGAGCGACGAATTTATAAAATCATCGCCGAAAATTGAATTATTAGCGACGGAACATCATCCGTCACAAAATGTCCGTCGCAGAAAACTGGATTTCTTGTAGTGTTGGCTATTCCATTGGAAATCCCAACTCCTAGATTGGGCCGAAGGACTCTTATGATCAAGCTAATCTTTGAATCTTCAAGAACACATTAAAGGTGTTCAATGAAATGCCACAACGAATTGTAAGGAGATCAGGTCTTTCAAGGTAATGATAATCCTAACATTTTCTTAAGTTGGCTCCCATCCTTGGTGAGGCATGCACAATCAACGATAGAAAAAGAAGCAAGCAGACTAAGTTCGATTTAGTAAATTGGGGTTTAGGATGAATGTCATCAATCACAATCAAAGAGATTAAACTTCCATTATCACCCACACAAAAACCTATTTAGAGTGTCATATAATCTGAACAACACAAGGAACTTAACTGTCATAGTCGGGGGAAAAAAATTGCAGGGGAAAAAAAGATAAAACAATTGACGGAGAGGACATTTTTGGTCGAATTATCTTCATCTCTCATTAATCTCCAATCCTTGGTTGATTGGGAGAAACCTCCATCTTCTCACCTAATATCACTCCAAGAATTCACCAAAACGTTTCTCTGGGGTCTAAGGTTTGTCAAAACCGAGTTGGGAATGAAAAATGATGAATGAATGTTTTTCCAAAACTATTTGGTATTAAAATCCTAACAAAGAGAAACACACGGCCGTGTATCACAAATACACAACATGTGTCATAGAAATACGACGTGTTTCAGGTCAACTCTAGAAAAACTAACCTCCAAAGTTGTTCCAACCTCCCACCCATGTATCGCTTTGTTCCCAATCGTCGTGGATCACCTCAAATGCACAAAAAATGTGCAAAAATAACATAAAATGGCCTCAAAGGCCAATGAGACTTGAAACTCATGCAAAATCACCCAACGTGGTTAAAATGTTACAAAAAATGTCATCTAATAAAGGATCAATGTCACTAATAATTAGGTTCATTAAGTGGTTGTTCAGCAAAATTGATCTGATGAGCAGTTGTTGAATAGCTAGTTGTCTCAGGCATGCTTTCGATGTTGGGTTAAAATTGTCGTACCACCTCAGTGTTGTTGGCAGGTTTTGCTACCTTTCCCTATTTCCACCCAATTTTCAAGATTTACATGTTTCAAAGATGTTTGCCCTTTTCATCTAGACCTCTACGAACTTGTGAGGTGATTCCCTTCTGCATTTTTTGGGCTTAGTGGATCGTCAATTTTTCCACCCAATGAGGTCCGGGTTAATTGCTTTGGGGTGAAGGGTCGCATGGGTGGGTCCTTACTCGGGTTAACCTCACAAAAGGGATAATGTGTAGTAGTGAGCTCAGGGATGACGTAAGATAGTGAGAAACAATAAGAGAAAAATTATAGCGTACTGAGAGAATGTTCCTTGTCAATGTTTACATATCCGAGCTCAGGGATGACGTAAGATAGTGACAAAGAATAAGAGAGAAAATATAGTGTACTGAGAGAATGTTCCTTGTCGATGTCCGCCTATCCGAGTCTTAAGGCAAATGCAACATTTATATTCTACAATCTGAGCGTGGTGGATACTTCTCATTAGTAGATGAGACCCACACAATCTCAGCCGAAGAGCGAACCCAGAGGGGACAACAAACAAAAAGTAGTTACTGTTTACACACACACAAATTTGAGCAAATACTACAATGGAAAAATACAAGAAATCAAATGGATTTATTAGGCCATTAATTATCTTAGTAATTAAATAAGATAATTTGGGTCATGACGTCGTCTTTTTTGCCCAATCACTTATCGACTTATTTTTTCATGCTAATTTTGTCCAGTGTAGTATTTTGGCTAGACCTGGCAAATCGGGCGGGTAGGGTTGATTTGGGCGTGTCACTACGGGTTGCGGGTTATTTCGAGTCGACTCATTCGGGTCAAGGGTCGCCATATTTGAAAATTGACCCTAGTCTTTAAACTTTCGGGTCGGGTTGCGGGTCATTTCGGGTTACAAGCGCTTTGAGTCATAAAAAATTAAACATCATTATCACAATTTTTTTATTTTTATGAATACATTATCTTATTAAAAACAAATAGACTCAAATTTAACTGAATCAAGTTAAACTAATAAATGATGATTATGACATGTAGAAATAGGTATAAAATTATAGTTCATAGCTTATACAACATGAAACACATATTAATGATGTAAGTTATACACAATGCACTTGAACCGATGATGTAAGATAATGTACGAGGATGTTAAAAGTAGTTTTGGAACATAATTTAATATCAAATATGTAACATATTATGATTTTGTGAAAATTTTACAACCAGTAATGTTGTAATTACTAACAACATCAATGATTTCTAGTGACATTCGACATGACTTGTGTTGGGTATAATATTTGTGATATGTGATATTTATGATTTATGTCTTACATGATAAAAGAATCAAAATGACAAAAGTTATAAAATCTAAAATCATAAATTATAAATAATACTACATATTAAAAAAGCACATAACTTACATAAAAATAGTAATATTTATAGGTACTATAAAGATTTTTTGGTTCAACGGGTCGATTCTAAACCCGGCCCTAACCCACCCAAAAAATTGTCGGGTTTTCAGGTTCGGATCCCAAAATAGCAAACCCAACCTTGAAATTTCGGGCGGGTTCAGGTCAAGTCACCGCGTCGGGTCCAATATTTTCGAGTCTAATTTTGGCCATAACTCCTTCATACGGACTGAGAATGATGCAAGGTTGGTGCGTCGATGGAAAGATGATTTCGTTATCTTTCCATCCATATGTAGTGTCCAACACAATTTGACTAGACTAGTGAGATATGTCCTTTGCAAAATGACGACCACAATACCACATTGCTTATTTATTGAGGTATGTGGGAAAATATTAGAGTGCAGAAACTTCAGCACCAAAATGGTGCTAAAGCCGCCTACGTGTAGATTCATTCAACGTTTGCGATTTCAGTTGAATGAATCTACACGTAGGCGGCTTCAGTTGAATGAATCTACCATTCTGGTGCTGAAGTTTCAGCACCATAAGCTGTTCCGAGGTATGTGTGACTTATAAAGCCTTTGTTGACTTAATAATTTAAAAGTTTCAAATTAGGCCATGAATTTACTATTTTGACCTAACATGTTCTCTCCATCATGTCGACCCCCAAGAGGGAATCTCTTGTCGACCCCCAAGAGGGAATCTCATGTCGACCCATCACACATGGGGAAGGTGTCGTCATGTCAACCTTCTCATCATAACAAAACCCTAGCCGACGTGGTCATATCAAACCCTACTAATTAAAGGTATTATCATGAAGCCACCATCGATCATACAATGGACTCTTTCATGTCAAGGGCATACATTACCATGGCAACCAACCTCACAATGAGAGCTCCAAGAATAGACCTCTCAATGGACAACATCATCATCAAGGAAACCCTTCTTCATGAATCATGAAGGCAAGCTTCTGACACCATCACTACTCCACCAAGGCAGTTGACACTACAAAAAAAATGACATTTAGCTACTGCAAAATTACAACAGCATGAAAATGCAGTAGCAAATAGTTAGTATTTGTTACAGCAGTCACTATTTCATGTAGTAATTTGCAGTAGCAAATACTATTTGCCACACCACTATTTGCGACGGGGATGCTGGGTGTAGCAAGTAGTGGTGTGGCAAATAGTATTTGCTACTGCAAATTACTACATGAAATAGTGATTGCAGTAGCAAATACTAACTATTTGCTACTGCATTTTCATGCCGTTGTAATTTTGCAGTAGCTAAAGGTCAATTTTTTTGTAGTGTGAAGAGAGAAAACCGTCACCACCACGATGATAGCCACGTTCAGGAGAGGTATTCGATAGAGAGAGGGTTCGCACAACCACACAAGTAAACACTAAGTCCAAATTTCAACTTTCTCTGTAGTTTCAATTTCAATAGTTATAGTCGTCTTTTCTTTTGGAGCTCTCTCACAACCTCTATAGGAGTAGTAGTATAGTATCAGTAGAAGTAAGCATAGCCAAAAAAACATCAAACACCCTTGTTCGAACATTGTTTAGATAGGTGTGAACCGTGTAATTATTCATTATTCCAAGAAGTGAAAAACAGCATTAATTGTGTTGAAACACAAAAATTTCTACCACCGTAAACAGTAGTAACATAGATTAGAATAGTAGTACTCTAGGCCTTCACGTACTTCATGGTAAGGGAAACGACACCGTTTGAACTCAGATGGGCTTGGTTAGCTAGCTCGATCCTTCTGGGCGAAGAAAACAGATATTTTGTCCAATATACTGGGGCGGGGGCGGAAAAAAACCAATGGCCCTCATTTTGTTGGGTTGGGCATAAATAATGAATTAGTTAGCTATCACTTTCAACTCTTTCCAATGATAGTGTATTAAATACATCGTGTTGTATTAGTTATTTCCCATATCACTGCTCCAAATCTCGTTCATACCTGCATTCATATAATCTAACGCTTATATAAAAGCATTAATAAATGTTTGGGAGGTAAGCTAAAAGCATCTATCCCCGTGATATCTGGATTATTAATTATACACTTCTAAAGCCATAACAACCCACTTATATAAATGAATCATTAATTAAGTTATTAATCTATTTTTTTTTATTATTTCTTACAATAAAAACAATCTTGTTTTAAGATTGTAGTTAACTGAATAATTAAGCCTGGATGTTCATTTTATGAATAATTTTTTTAGTGGAAGTTGGTTGTTGATATTTTAAGAAAAATCGAGTGGAATTTTTATTTGTATTTTTTTTATTCGTCAATATATACAAAACTTCTAGTAGTTTCGAATAGAAAGAATTTGGTAACATTTAAAAGACATTGATTTAAACTTATAAAAAAAATTAGATTACATATCTAAGCATAAATAAATTTACATATTCACATAACTTTGGATCGGGACCAATTAAATTTTACCCTAGATCAAACATTGATCTGTAATCAAGTATCTTTCTTGACATATTAGTAAAATAAAACCAACCTTTAACTAAATTCACATAGTTAGATTATATGAATGAGATATGATCCAAGACATGCAATTTCAATTTGAGCTAAAGTTATTAAGAATCCAAGTATAATATAACATGATTACGAACTTTCGGTCTATTAGCAAGCATTAGTTACACAACCAAAAATATTTGGATCATATGCAGTCCTCATTTTTGTTTATGGATGCAGTCCTAGTTTTAAACATTGCTATTTTCAAACTTTTTTTTTTTTTTTTTGTCACAAGCAACTCTAACGGAATAAAGAGAGATAATCATAAATTTAAATTTAAAATTAAGTATACTTAATCATTTAATAATTTACAAACCCCTACATGTCAAACAAAGAGGAAAATGTGGAATTGAAGGAAACGTGTAACATCAACGGCTGAGAGACTAAGCCACGATTAGGGCCAAAGTATTCCCGTGCCCTTTGGCCCTCTTCCCCAAACCGATTCGATATTATCCTTAATTTTCCCTACAAATCTCCCCCCTTCCATTTTTTAATTAATTAATTAACAATTAAGATTGTTTTTTTTTCTTCTGTATATTCAATTATCCAAAGTCCCAACCGCTCCACCAAATATTCAAAACCTTCATTCATATGTCGACTTCTTCTTCTTCTTCCCCATGGACGCCCAATCCAACAATCCCACTCTTCCAACCAAACCCAAACAACCCTCCACCGTCTTCTCCGGCCGCTGCTTTCGCTGTTCTTCATTCACTGTAATCGAAGTGCCAGCTGGCCATAAGAAGAAGAAGAAGCGGTGGTTAATTTTTCCTAGTTTCTCAATGAAAAAAAATCCTCCAACTTCCACCGCCGCGAAAACTTTCCCACTCGAATCTTCCTCTCCGGCCGACGAGTCCCAGAGCCTAAATACTAAAAAAGAATTCCCCAAGAAGTCAAAGTTCAACAGCTGGAAAACAAACTGTATGGTCTCCAAGAAATTCCGTCATCCTCCGGCCGCCGTCACGTCGGAGAGGATTTCCTCCGCATCACTAAAAGAGGTACAGAGTTTTCCGATCGGTTGTTTCGAAAAAATTAAATGTCAGTCAGATTTACTAAACTCTTCCATTAATCATGTGGTTATCGGAACAGAGTAAGAACATCACGGCCGGGAACGGAAAAGCTGGAGAAAATGGTAAAGATGTGGAGGCCATAAAGAGCGTCACATGTAAAAAGCGGTTATCCTTTTGCAGGAAAACTAGTGTTGACAATGACATCAAAATCAAAACCCAGAGCAGCAGCGGATCGTGTAGGGCCCACCCGGCATCCACGTCCAATCTAAAGGCGCTAAACGGCAGCGTTTTAGTTACGGAACCGTCGCCGACGCTGACGGCCCCGAGAAAGAAGGAAGAGAGGAAGTTGGGGTCGTCGGTGGTGGGGATATCGATTATTACGGTGACGCTTGTGATAATGGTGGTGTGGGGTCGATTGTGTGCCATTGTTTGTATGTCAGGATGCTTGTATTTCGTTCCGCGTTTGAAGAAGGTCAAGGTTAAGCCGAGCCGTGGTAGGAATAGCCTGGACGAGTACGAATTGGGTGGTTCCATTCCGGATTTGGATTCAGCGGAATACAAGAGAAGAGTGGTGTTGGAAGGGTTTCTTGATAGGAACCGTCGTCCCATTACTTGAACGATTAACAAACTTTCTCCATTTCTTCAGTATAGATTATAGAATAGTTTTGTTCTTACTTTTTAACCATTTCGGTTTGTTCTTACTTATTAAAGAAACTTCAGTTACTGAGAAATTAATATAACCTATACAATGTTTTGCTTAGGCTATGTGCAGCCCTTGTGGACCCCTTGAGAGACACATTTTAGTTTTTTTTGGACAAATAAACTTGCATTTTTTTTCGAAAGGGAGTACCAAAGTCGCCTAAACTAAAGGAGAATGGGAGGATGAGAGGGAAAGAACGATTGTGGGGGGTGAGGGCAAGAATTGTGACAACGATTCAAAAGAAAAGCTCCAAATAATTAGAAAACAATTTCTCAAAAACCTAAACAACCTGTAGAAGACTCTGGAAGTGAAATGAAAAACTCCAAAAATTAAAATTTAAAAAACAAATTCTCAAAAAGTCATAATAGAAAGTTGCAGAATTGAACGATCAGAAAAAAGTGAAAGAGAAAGGTCCAGGAATGAGAGGAACTTGTGAAGAAAGATTGTTCTGGGAGTGGTAAGTTGCTTCGGTTAAAAAGAGAGAGATTGGCCCAACAAGAGTTAACTTGGAAAACAGCTACTAAACATCCCTAACAACTTGAGAAAAAGATGGGGGATAAAAAGGTTTCCCAACAGAACAACAACAACACCGGAAAAAACGGACCAAACCAAAAATCAATGAAAATTGAAAAATCACTCGAAAATCAAGCGAGTAACCAACCAACCGAAATTTGGGGGGAATGGGAACGCTCATCGAGGATGAATCGAGAGGACTTTCAACATTCCTCCGGCAGCCTTCGGCTCGATCTGCATCGGAGATAAGAGGGGGTCGTCGGAAATGGTTGGGACGTGACTTTGAACGGAGGTCCGACTCCCCTCCTCCAAACGTCGATCTGGATTGAACCAAGAGTGAAGGGGAGGTCTCGGGATCGGTTGATTGACGATTTCATGGATTGGGAATTCCATTCGATCCTCAACAAGAAACCAGCAGCAAGAAGGTTCTTCGGAATTGGCTTAGAAATTGGTCAGGCCACAAATCATCGAGCAAGCAAACGTCCAGAACCTGCACCAAAGATGAAATAAAATAGCCATAAAGGCGTACTCAGGACTCCGACGAGCCTGTAACTCAAACAACGGAAAACCCGTGACTGTCATCGTGCTGCAACCGTTTGACCCCAAAGACCAACCTACAGAAGGGAAAACACAAAAAAAAAAAACAGAGAGGAGGGTGGGAACAAGAAAACGGACAAGCAAGATGCGAGAAGGGGAGGGGAACGTCGAGAACAGCAAACCGAAAGGTCACCGGAAACGTAAGAATCGACGAAGAATTTTGGGAGAGGGAATCGACGGTTTTTTTTCCTAAAAAGCCCCAACCCTGCAAAGTGGTTGAAAATAATAAACTTGCATTCTCATTACCCTGAGAACCAATTACAAAGAAGAAATCCAATCTCCACATTGACGGTTAAGTCTAGCCGAGCGTGCAATCCAATTGGCCTTAGTATTTTTGGCACGCGAGGTAAATAGGAACCTTAAATTGGATCTATCTTTGGACAATTCAATTATTCGCCCTAAATAACCATAACATTCCCAAGGCCAGCGATGTTTGGGGCCATTGATAGCAAGGATCAGATCTTGGCAGTCCGAAAAAATCGTTACTGGCAAGCTTTGGTCAGTAGCTAAAATGGTAGCCTCTAAGATAGACTTAGCCTTAGCAACAATAGGGGAGAAGCAGTAGAAAGTCCCCGCTTTCCCGTCGACAACTTGGCCAGTGGAATTGTGTATCACAATTCCATATGCCGCCTTCTGGGAGTCATGTAAAAACGACCCATCACAGTGCACAATCAAAGACCGTGGGATTGGTGGTGGACAAACTGGTCGCCGGGGCTGGGGGCGGGGGCATGGATGGAAGGGGAGGACGAAAGTTGGGGAGTCCAGTCGGAGAGATCGGTAAGGAGCAGGGTGGAGGTATGAATATTATTAGGAGTAACACCTTTGAAACACATCTCGTTTCTAGCTTTCCAGATATTCCAGCAAGCCGCCACACTTTTTGAGATTTTATTGTTGTCTGTGTCTTTCAGCGAAGTGAACCAATCCAAGAATGAGGTAGAAGGGTCTTTCCGATGGGCAGAAGGAAGGATGAGATTCCAGATTTTGAGCGCGTGAGGGCAAGAAAATAGACAGTGATTCAGCGTCTCTTCAACCCTGGTACAAACTGGACACGTAGGCGATGGGGCACACTGTCTATAGGATAAATTCGTATTTGTAGCAAGTGCATTGTTGCAACACCTCCAAATGAAGAAAATGATTTTTGGTGGAAAAGGAAGGTTCCAAATCCAAATCCAGTCTTCAGAGCGGTCCAGAGCGATTGCCAAGGAAGGGGGGGGGGGAGAAGTCATTTGTATAGCTTCGTGGTAACCGAAAAATCCCTTCGTTTATCGAATTTCCATTTCCATTCATCCGGCATGCCTTGAAAACCAATAAGAATTTGACAAATCAGTTCCTGAGATAAGAAGGGCAGTATGCCTCAGAAGTGCTTCTCATCCATTCTCTCTTTTCTTGGTTAATCCAATCTGCCACAACATCAAATGGTCCAACATCTCTGTTAATCTTCATGTCCAGGAAATGGGGGGATCCAAGTGTCTTGGCAAAGCGATATAGATTCCCCATATCCAACAACTTTAAAAGCTCCTCTAACTACAAGATCTCTAGCTTGAAAGATACTTGCCCAAATCCAAGAAGGCCTTGCATGTTTTTTAGCATTCATGAAATCTGTTTTCCGGAAGTAAAGACTTTTCAGAAGATGTGACCATAAGGCATATGGGTGCTTGAGAAGTCTCCACATTTGCTTCGCAAGAAGCGCCTTGTTGAAATGGTGAAAATCATTGAAGCCGAGTCCTCTCTTCGCTTTAGCCTCACACAATTTATCAGCATTAACCCAATGAATCCCTTTCTCTTCAGAGACCCCGACCAGAAGAATTGTCATAGAAGGGAATTCATTTTTTTCGCAATCCTTTTGAGAGATCAAACAGGCTCATAATATACGTCGGAATTGCCTGAATAACTGCTTTAAGCAAAGTTTCTTTCCCTGCGTGGGACAGAAGTTGACTTTTCCAAGACTGGGCCTTGTTATGCATTCTATCAATGAGAAAAGAGAAGGTATCTTTCTTTGATCTCCCCCAATCCGTGGGAACACCCAAATATGTAGATTTAGGATTTGAAGGGGGGAAGCCAATGGAAGTGGTGATAGCCAGGCTTTCTGTATCTGACACGTTTTTGCTGGAAAAAATAGCAGACTCACTACAAAAAAAATACATATGGCGTCGGTCAGACCGGGTTTTTAGCGTCGGTCATAGCAGACGCCAAATACAGGTTGCGTCGGGCAGTCCAACCGACGCGAATAACGACGACGCTAAATGTTGGCATCGGTCGAAACTACTGCCGACGCGAAATTATATCCAACCGACGCAGCATTGGTCCAGCAACCCGCGGATCGGTTAACCGGTCGGGTGGTTTAGGGCTTTTTTTGCGTCGGTCGAGTCCGACGCTATATACTACCGACCGACGCAAAAGTATGGGTCAATGTAGCATCGGTTACATCCGATGCTAAATGCCAACGACCGACACCAATTTATGGGTCCATTTAGCGTCGGTTACGTCCGACGCTAAATGTTATTGACCGACGCTATTTACAGATTACAATTCACCTATTTTACTTATTTCTTATCATTCTCATACTCTTCTAGTGCCAAAACCTGCATACAAAGCACATTTTTCGCTATCCCATTTTCATGACAACCCATCACAAACGGGAAATCTTAAACGAAATTTTACTAAAACAACTAATATACCGATAACACATCCAACATGTGTAAATAACATCCATCCAACACTAAATAAGCAACACAAGATTATTCATAGTGTTTAGTCCTAGTTACTCATCATCGGTGTCATCCTCCGCATCATTGGTCGCATCCTCATCATCATCGGTCTCATACAACCCCTCATCCTCGTCTGCATGATCATCTGGCCTCATCTTCTCCTTCCCCTTCCCCGTCCTCGTGGATGATGAACCTCCATCTGCAACCAACTGGCTGAGGCGCAGAACCTCAGCCTCCAGCCCGCTCAGTCGCTGAACCTCAGCCTCCAGCGTCCTCATACGATCCTCAGCAGGACAAAGACCGAAGACATGAGTAGTAGTAGTTGAACTACTACTCTGACTGGCTCCACCACGCTTCCTACTCATATTAACCTACAATGGAAAGTAGAGATAATCAGAAAATTACTATTTAAATGTTAGTTTCAAATAATTTCCAAGTATATACCACAATACATACCATAGAGGGGGTGACACCAGATCCGAGCCCGCGAACCCGACCACTATGCTCTTTCGGATAGACCAGGCCTAGTGCATCGTTCACTGAAGGCTCTATTGGGACGGAGGGATCACGGTGTACTCTAGAATTTCAGGCTACATATTGAAATGAAAAGAAAAAAAATTAAAACCCGTAATCTGATTAGATACACACCACTTCAGATAGATGAAACAGGACTTACCACTTTAGGATCGGTATAAGTGTTGTCCTTCCTCGTGTGAGTGATAGCATACAGCTCACCTCTAGATGGCACCCTCCCTCATTCTTTTGCCTACTTGTGCACGAACTAAACATGTTTAGTAACTTTCTATAAACATAAAGACATAAATAACTAGCAATTTAAATCTGGATTATTACCAACTCAAACCCTCTAACCCGCAGCTTCTTCGAACCTCCAGTGTGGGGTGACTTATGGTTCCTCTTAGCGGCAGAGTTCTTGCGAGCCAACTCCTGCAATTTGATCCCAAACAATCCATATCAGTTCTGCAACAGACTCAAACTCCTGCAATTCGAGCCAACTCTACTTACCACCATATCCGGTCGCAGTCTCAGATCCACGAGCTGTGCCCACATAGGAGGAGGGATCCTAGACGGCTTGTGCTCTAGTGCCCAGGCCCTCGTAGGCACTACAAACTCGCTCCTGTCGAACTCCTCGCCAGCGGCGTCAGCATCCTCCTGCATCTTTGCCTTAAGCGTGTTAACCGCATGTCCGGTCCACAATTTGGTTTTGAAGTCCCGCCACTTCTTGTTTAAATCTGTCAAGATGTACGAACTGGCCCATGATTTCATCTCTGGCGGCTCAATCACGATACATCGCTGCATCAAATTCAGTATCAATTCATTAATAGTATTCAACTCAAAGTAATTGACTAAAGGTTAACAAGTTCAGAGTTTATCACTTACCCATACGATCTCCGTCAAATCATTCTTCTCTTGATCTGTTACTTTCTCCCACGACTCGTAGGTAATCGGAATGTAGTTGGGATCCTTAGCCAGCGCGCCTAAGAACCCGCCCAACAACGAAGCTGGACCAATACCCTCAGGTCCTAGGCGGCTAAAAGGGATGACAACCTTCTTACCATCTCGAAGGCGGCTCAACAACTGGCTCCCGGAGACCTCATCTACAGTCTTAACTCCAGCAGGATCAACTAGCTCAACCTCCCACTTATCTCTATGTGCAGTAGCCATGTCTGCATAACAAAAACAAACTGAATTAGGTCAAACATGCAATCATTATTTAGAGTTCAATAACTTTGTAAAAAATGTAATTAACGAACCCTAATTAATCATCAAACTCTGTAGTTCCAGGCCTGGTTAGGGGTACAATAGTGGCATTATCAAAATCCGAAAACTCTGGATTCACAAGCATATCATATTCATGAACGGAGCTTCCTTCGTGCTCGCCCATGTCATACACTTCTCTAGGTTTGATATGTATAGGAACACACCATCCCTTCTCCACTTTATCTTCGACATAGTAGACCATTCGAGCATCCTTTGCTTCAATATATGGCTCGTCGTCTAAACGACTTCCAGTATAAAGCAAGTGTGATTAATTAAGCAGTGTGAACCCCAACTTATCTTTCTTCACATACCTAGGATTGTGTGTATTAGCCCATTTGCACTTGAATAATACCACACGAAATTCACCATAGTAATTCAACTCAACTATGTCTTCTAATTTGCCATAATAAGCTAGTTCGCTTGTATGAGGTCGATTGTCCACAGAACTTGCGTAACTGTGAGTTTCATAACTGTCGTACACACCACTATTCTGAGTGTTGAGACCCTTATCACGAGCACTGGTTCGAAACCGATAACCATTAACATCATAACCATTAAATCTGAAAGCATTCCGAAGAGGACCTCGAGCCAACAATCTTAGATTTTTTTAATGGACTACTTGGTCGTCATGTAGAATCTGTTGAAAATGAAATAATAACATCCTAAGTAGATGATATGAAAATAATAACATCATAACATCCTACGTACTTGGTCATAACTGAGGTTTGGAGAATACTTAATCGAGTCCTAAACCATTGCACGAAGTCCCTATGAACAGCTGATGACACTCGAATTGACGTGATTATCAGCCTCATTTAAGCGACATTTCATTGCTTAAGACACAGTTTTTAGGGTAGAATAGTGAATATTCACTCAATCGATCCATCTCATGCTTTTGTGTTACCTTGGCCCTTTTCGGGTCTATTTGATGGTTTTCTAGTATTTTCGGGTTAGCACAGGTGTTCGCCATCAAATACGGTAGCCAAGGACGTGTCTAAGGCACTGGAACCCCGACGAATCACACCTGAATCAACCAGAAAAGTCATTCAACTCAAAAGGAATTCCTGCTCCATTTACACACAGATTTTCGGCGAAAATACCCTTGGGTTTTCGCCGAAAATGCAAGAAGGAATCCACTGTCCCGATCAAGAAGAAGTTTTCGGCGAAAACCTTGGGAGTTTTCGCCGAAAACCCTAAGCCATTTCAGCCAGAAGAAATAGATGAATTCAGCAGATATTTTTGTCGAAAATTCCCTTGTATTTTCGGCGAAAATTCAAGCAAAAATCAGCAGTCGCTCGGTTAGGTTTAAATACAAAAGCGGCGGCTAAAATTAACACAATTTTTTGACACACAATTTACACGGGACGAAAAATCCCAAGACTGAGAGAAAAGGGGGAGAACGAGTGGATAGAGTTCAAGGAGTCAGGAACGGATCGTGACGCCATCCATCCATCTCGGAGAGCCAGTGCTAGGAGTTGAAGATTCAGCAGATTGAAGCTGCAAGGAGTCGTCGAAATTAGGTTTTGCAGTTCTTCTCTATTTACCTACCTGAGATGTATTCTTTGTCTGTCTTCGATTCTTCTGTATTGAATATGAGTAGCTAAACTCGTAGAGCTTAGATTAGATGAACCCTAAGTGACCCAGGGCTTTAAAGCGGTCACGGATCGGCAGTGATTAGATTCGAAATTCAGTCAGTTTCTTCTTCATGTTTGATTTGTTCTTCGTTGTTCATGTTTCTTGTCTGGTTTGGCCACCTAGATTATATTCTCGTTAAGCTAAGGATAGAAGCGAACGCTCGCCTTACTTTAGAACATCAAGTTGAACAATTAACCTTATAATTGGAGTGTGCCTTTCGTAGGAACCGATTAGGGTTGATCCATTGAAAGAGTAACTCATAAATTGTTAGAATTTGCACCAGTTAGTTAAGTCATTGCGAGAGGCGACCGTACCCGGGCGACTAATTAATCGTGGTAGCTAGATCGGATAGAGCGAACGTTCGCCATTCTTAAACCTAAGGGTCAGGAGTTACGGTGGTGTCTGAGAACTGAATGAACTAGAATCGGAAATCGCTGGTCTTGTGATTGCCATTGCTCTGGTGATCTAAGGGGGATTCGAGATCTAAGCTTGTTTCTCGTCCGTCTTAGTCTTTCAATCAACCTTTCTTCACCTTAATTTCATTTCAAATAATCTTTGCATTTTTAGTATAGAAGTCGTGGAACTCACACCACGCACTAAGTGTTTAACCTTGAATTTAATTGCCAACATATTTGAGTAAGGAAGTAGAGGAGCTCGTGGAATACGATCTACCCTAGCTTCACAGCTGGGTAGTTATTTGATTGACCGCTATTCTGCAGCTCATCAAATTGGCGCCGTTGCCGGGGACTCTTCTATTTCGTTGAAAGAAGAGTTGGCATTTTTTATTCTTTTACCTTTCCATCTTTCATTTCCCATCACACTTCGATTTTACACCGGTTATGTCTGTTTTTGTCTCTTGCAGATCATAGCAGGTACAGAAACGGATCACTTCCGTTCCATCTTCCCTTTCCGCAATGGCTGCTCCTAAGAGTGTTGCGGACTACAGTAAGCCGAATGCATCCAACTTTCGATCCCCCATCACCGTGCTTTCTAATGACGATGATCCTGACTATGAGATTAAGATTCCTCTCCTAGAACTAATCTCTAGGGACATACAATTCGAAGGGAAGCCAGATGATAATCCCTGCACACATATAGCTGACTTTCTGGCTGTCTGTGAAACCTTCAAGTCTGAGAACCTCAACAAGAAGCTTTATGTCTCTGAGCTTTTCCGTTCTCTCTCAGAGGTGCAGCTAAGCAATGGCTTGGAAGCAAACCACCAGGTCATTACACTAACTGGGAGGCATTAGCTCAAGATTTTGTTGAGGAATACTTTCCTCCCGCAAGGACAACTACTTATAAAGACCGCATCTCTAGGTTTACTCAGAGAGAAGATGCAAGCCTGTACGACACTTGGAATGAATTCCAATCCCTTATCTTCAACTGCCCTCATCATGGGTATGAACAGAGGCACCTGGCTGAATTCTTTGCTCGAGGTATGTGCGAAGAATCTGCAAAGTGGGTCAACTCCTTAGCAGGCGGAGACTGCACCGCCCTTACTCCTCAAGATGCTCTTCTGCATTTTGCTAGCTGTGCTCTAAAATTTAGAAATTGGGAGAGGCAAAGAGAAGGAACCAAGGGTCAATTGAGCGTTGTAGAGCAGATCAAAGCAGAAGTTCAGAAACATCTACAAGCAGCTGGTATCCCCCGCCAGCTACCATCTTTTCGGCTGAATGTAGATGGTGTGGATCCTGCGCTCATAACGGTGGAAGCTGCCTCAACTTCGGTAAAACAGAAGTCTGGTCTGCAGAAGACGTAAACTTCGTTGATCAAGGCTTCGCCAACAATAAAAAGGCTACACCGGTTTTAGGAACCTCGTACCGCAGAACCAGTACAAACGGTTTGCAGATCCGTATCAAAGACCTCCGGGACTCATTGGAGGACAGCAACAGTTCCAAGCAAAGCCGTATTACAATAGAGACATGGATTATGAGAAAAAGTTCGATCAGATCATGAGCAGACTTGACGACCACGACATTCAATTAAAAGCTCAAGCCGCACTCAATCAAGGACAGAGAGCTCAAAGCCAGAGGATAGAGGATGCTATAAGCAATATGACAAGACTTTTTACTAGCAATCCTCTCCTCAATCCAGCAGCATTTCAAGCAGACTCTGGTGCAAAGAGCGAACACGCTCAAGCTATTACCACCAGGAGCGGTAAGCAAACAACTGATCCAAAGGCTCCAGAACCTGACGTGGTACCAGATACCAGTGTTGCCATGGATATGCCAGAGATTGAAGATATCATAGAAGAGGAGGAAGAAGCATCTGCTCCTCCCCTTCTCCTCCAAGACAGCTTCTAAGCCCGTCTTGGCGCCATACATACCTCGGATCCCCTTCCCAAAAGCTGCAATGAGCAAGGCTAAGGATCACGATACTCAGTACAAGAGGTGGTACAATGTTCTTAAGACTGCAGAGATCAAAATACCAGTAACTGAAGCTGTGGAGATCATACCACCGTTTGGGAAGTTCTTTAAGGGTCTCGTGAAGAAAGTGAAGAACGGAGAGGCGTACTCTGTCATGCTCACTAATGAATGCGCTTCTCTTTTCGGTGCACCATCTCCCATAAGACAGCCGTCACCACCTCCAGCTCCCGGTCCTTTTACATTACCGTGCATCATTAATGGTATTAAAATTGATCGTAGTCTGGCTGATTCTGGTGCGTCTATTAATGTTATGCCTGTTTATCTATATGAAAAGCTAAATCTAGGGAAATTAAAACCGATTACTTTGCATCTCGTGTTAGTCGATAGGTCTGTCAAACTACCTAGGGGTATAATAGAAGATGTAGCTGTTTGCTGTGGTCCGTTTACTATAATTGCAGGTTTTATTGTTCTAGATACCTGTGAGTTAGACGGAACACTTATCCTAGGTCGACCTTTCTTAGCAACTGCTGGTGCAAATATTAACTGCAAACAAGGCCTGTTAACCTTAAGTGTAGGACAAGAGAGTGTTGCATTCCGCATTAAAGATAGCATGAGATACTCTGTTACTCAAGATGATAACTGTTATACTGTTGATCCCCTAGAGTTGGCCTCGACCAACTTCGTTACTAATGCCTTATCTAGTGATCCGCTAGAGTTGTGTTTGATTTTAGGGATTGACAGTGCACTAGAAGACCGAGAGGAGCGCCTATGGCAAGATGAGTTAAGACGAGCAGAAGGTGACATTCACACCCATCACTGCGCCCACACACATCGAGCCAGCATCGAGTCGGATTACTACCTCATATGAGAATCCGCCAGAACTTACTTTGAAGGAGCTGCCTGACCACCTAGAATACGCATTCCTGGGGAAGGAATGCCAGCTGCCTGTAATCATCAATTCGAACCTATCTTCCGAGCAGAAAGAGCAACTGATCAGGCTACTCAAGAAGCATGTCCGAGCTATTGCCTGGCAGTTGGCCGACATCAGAGGCATCTCTAAAAATTTTTGCAAACATCGGATAGTCGTTGATGAAGAGTTCAAACCAGTCAGACAACCACAACGCCGACTTAACCCACTGATGCAGGAAGTTGTGAAGAAGGAAGTACTCAAACTCCTAGATGCCGGTATCATCTATCCTATTGCCGACAGTCCTTGGGTCAGTCCGACTCAAGTCATCCCGAATAAAGGGTGAGCTCATTCTGACTCGCACAGTTACCGGATGGAGAGTCTGTATCGATTATCGACGACTAAATGATGCCACCAAGAAGGATCACTTTCCACTGCCGTTCATTGATCAGATGCTTGAACGATTGGTTGGTCATGACTACTATTGCTTCTTAGATGGGATGTCCGGTTACTTCCAGATCCCTATCGAGCTTGATGACCAAGAGAAGACGACCTTCACCTGCCCGTTTGGTACGTTTGCTTATCGTCGCATTCCTTTTGGTTTATGTAATGCTCCTGCCACTTTTCAGAGATGCATGCTGGCTATATTTGGAGATCTGGTTGAGAATTGCGGTGGAGGTATTCATGGACGACTTCTCTGTCTATGGAGATTCATTTTCAAAGTGTCTGGCCAATCTGGACAATGTGCTAGCTCGTTGTGAGGAGACCAACCTGGCTCTCAGCTGGGAGAAATGTCACTTCATGGTTACCAAAAGCATTGTTCTGGGCCATAGGATCTCTAAGACCGGTATAGAAGTCGATCGTGCCAAGCTTGAAACCATTGCCAGCTTGCCGCCGCCATCCTCAGTTAAGACAGTTCGAAGTTTCCTCGGTCATGCTCGGTTCTACCGAAGATTCATCAGAGATTTATCCAAGATCACTCTTCCAATGACGAAGCTTCTTGAGAAAGATGTTCCTTTCGTGTTTGATAAAGCTTGTCTTGAAGCCTTTGAAACTTTGAAGACTCAACTCACCACCGCACTGATCCTTACAGCACCAGATTGGAATCTTCCATTCGAGATTATGTGCGATGCTAGCGACTTCGCCGTTGGCGCGGTTCTTGGTCAGAGAAAGGAGAAGAGATTTCATCCTATCTACTTTGCTAGCAAGACGCTCAACGATGCTCAGAGGAACTACACTACTACAGAGAAGGAGCTACTGGCTATCGTCTTCTCTTTTGACAAGTTCAGACAGTATCTGGTCCTTTCACATACCATTGTCTACATAAATCATGCTGCCCTGCGCCATCTATTAGCCAAGCAGGACTCGAAGCCACGCCTCATCCGATGGATCCTTCTCCTCCAAGAGTTCGACATAGAAATTAAAGACAAGAAGGGAGCAGCGGATCATCTTTCCCGATTGGAGGAATCACAAACAGGTAAATCTACTACCCCTATCAATGATTCTTTCCCTGACGAGCTGTTGCGTGTTGAAACGTATGAACAGGTTAACAGCATAGCTATCGAGCCCTGGGCAATCCCTCACGCTCAAGATCTGAGTAATGCAACCGACTCGGAAGAACCATGGTATGCAACCCTGGCTAATTATCTCTCTCACGGCATTGTACCACCTGAGTTAGATTTCAATGCACGCAAGAAGCTCTTTAAAGAAGCCAAGTCATACTTCTGGGATGAGCCTTTCTTATACCGCATCAGCATTGATGGGATGATCCGGAGATGTGTTTCTTACATCGAAGCAACCGACATCATGCGTAAATGCCATGAAGGACACTTCGGTGGCAACCACACTGCGAGAAAGGTACTCGAAACAGGTTTTTATTGGCCTTCAATCTTTAGTGATTGTGACATCTTTGCTCGTCGTTGTGATGTGTGCCAGCGATCAGGTAACATCTCTAACCGTAACGAGATGCCCCAAATTTTTTCTTTAACTGTTGAGATCTTTGATGTTTGGGGAATTGATTTCATGGGTCCGTTCACACCCTCTAACGGAAACAAGTACATTCTTGTAGCCGTTGATTATGTCTCTAAGTGGGCTGAAGCTGAAGCTTTACCCACTAACGATTCAAGAGTGGTGGGTCGTTTCCTTACCCGTCTTTTCACGCGTTTTGGCTCACCACGCTTTATCATAAGCGATAGGGGTACCCATTTCCATGGACATTTCAACCGGGTGTGCAAGCGCTTTGGCGTCACCCACCGTATGTCCACGGCTTACCATCCTCAAGCTAATGGTCAAGCGGAAGTGACGAACCGTGAGCTCAAGCGGATTCTTAATAGGACGGTTGGCCGGTCCCGCAAGGACTGGTCATCTAAGCTCAATGATGCCTTATGGGCTTATCGAACTGCCTTCAAGACTCTCATCGATCCGTATCAGCTGGTCTATGGCAAGGCATGCCATTTGCCGGTTGAGCTTGAGCACAAGGCATTCTGGGCTAATAAAGAGTTGAATATGAGTTATGCAGTATCAGGTAACAACCGCCACGACCAAATCGCTGAGCTTGAGGAGCACCGTCTCCACGCATATAAGAGCACGAAGTTATACAAAGAGCGAACAAAGAGGATTCATCACTCTCAATTAAAGACGATCAAACAGTTCTACCCCGGAGATGAAGTCCTCTTATATAACTCTCAGTTGAAACTCTTCCCGGGTAAACTGAAGTCCCGTTGGTCTGGACCTTATACCGTGGTGCGGCAGACATCTTTAGGCAGCGTCCTAATCAAATTGCATGATCAAGAGCCATTTATTGTCACCGGGCATAGGCTTAAGAAGTATCTGCAAGGATTAGCTGTCTCTTCCATAGACGTGCACTACTTCACGACGGACACGTGACACGGATCCAGGTATCGTCTGGCTCAAAGATGTTAAACAAGAGCGCTTCGTGGGAGGCAACCCACGGCTGGAGTCAGTTGTTTTCATTTCGAGTCGTTTTGTTTTAAAACCCTTCTTTGAAAAAAAAACTTCCGACCAATTTTCAAGTGATTTTTCGGCGAAAATTCACCATATTTTCGCCGAAAACTTTTGTTGTTAAACCGCCTGTTTCTCCTGTTTCTCTCCGCCGCCACTTTTTGCCGAAATATACCACACTTTTCGCCGAACCTGTTTTTGTTTTAAAAGAAATTTTTGCCGAAAATGTTCCAATGTTTTCGCCGAAAATTTTGATGCTTTCGGTCGGTATAAACCCCCCCCCTTCGGTTTTTGTTTTCGCAAAAACCTCCACCTCATTCTTCTATTTTCGCCGAACCACTAACCGCGCCGCCGCCGCCTCCCTGTTCGCCGACCACAGAAGCGCCGCCGCCCCATCAATCAACCGACCGCCACCGCCCTTTCTCCTTGCTTATCCTTTGGTTCAAACCCTAGAATCGGAGCTTGTCCGCTCCGGTTCCTCCCGACCAAGTTGTCAAGCTTTTCCTCGATTTCTCGAATTTCCAATCGTTTTCTCGAGTCATGTCTTCACGGTTAGTTGTTCAGCCCTTGCTTGTGAATCTTTTGGCTTTTTGCCTTTCGGTTTTCGGCATGGTTGACTTTTTGGTTCTTCCTCGATTTTCATGATTGCTATTTCGGTGTCAATTGGCTAGGTTCTGGAAATTTTTTTTTGACCTTTTCAGGCTCGTGAATTGTTGTCTGTGCATTCGTGTTCATGAATCATTTCATTCCTCATGCTTGCTTAATTAAATGACAGTTCTTTGCTGCTCTGTCTCGATTCGGTGATCTCTCGATTATATCTGCTTGCCCCCACTTGTCAACCTAAGTGTGGGGTAGGATTCTTATCTTCTGATACTGGTTTCCCCTAAGTTCTGTTTTACAGGGCTCCCAAACGATTCAAAACCTCCAGTGCAGATAGAGCGTAGCGATCCTCGGCTCGCCAAAACCGGACTCACCCCTCGCGACCACCCGCACCAACTGCACCAACATCGACGGCTGTGGCCATCATCCCCGAGGATGCCCCGACCCCTGTGACTCCTATCTCCTCTATTCCTGCACCCGCCACTGGGGCCCTACGTCCTTTCATCGCTGCCCTGGAGCCGCACCACCTAGAGGTCTTTCGGAAGATCAAAGACATTCCTCCAGCTAAGGTGGCAGTTCTTTCTCTAGACAGTCTCAAGGACCACAACCCGGCTTGGCACTCCACCATCGACACCGCCCTGCATAAAGCCGCTTTACGAGTGCTGACCGCTTATGATTCCCCCTACCCGCTTGTCGCTCTTCAAGAGTTCTGGAGTTCGTTCCGGCGCCTCACCCCGAAGCTCATACATGATCAGAAATTCGTATCCTTTCGCCTCGGTGGTGTTCTCCACGAGAAGTCCATCCTCGAGTTCGGCCACCTGCTGGATCTGCATGTCAACATCACTACAACATCCGCTGGCTTCAAGGACACATACTCTATCACGAGTGCTCCTTACCCAGAAGTGTGGAAGTGGGCAGCTGGCCTATCCGAGATCGAGCCTATCATAAACCCTACGGTAGGTGATATTGTTCACCCTATTCTTAAGTTCTTACATTATTTTTGGGTGCAGTCTTTGTGTTATTGCAGCAAGACGGGCCGTCACCATGTCTCTCTAGAAGAGCTCGTGCTATTCCGTGCTTTAGAGGAGGATGCCAACCTGCATCCCGGATGGTGGCTTGCATGATTCTTTCACAAGCGCACTACCACCAAGAAGCTTCCTTCTGAGCTTCCGGGGGGACCTTTCATTTCAATTCTGATCGACAATCTCCAGCTCGGTGACAAATGGGGCCCCGACATTCCTCGTGTCCCGGTTGAGCATATAGGTGTCGAACTCGCCATAGCACGGGGAATCAACCTTTCATTGGATTTTGAGAATTGCAACTCGCTCCCTCACCGCATCCCCCAGCCAGTTGAACGCCCACCGTCGCGGGCACTAATCACCGTTGAGATGAATGAGAGGCTGGTACGTATTGAGCAATGGCAGCTAGACTACTCAGCTGGTTCGCTTCAATGGTAGAAGGACCGAGTAGCACATGAGGAGACCCAGAACGAGCGATGGACCATTCTTCGGCAGTTCATGGCTGACCAGTCAGCCAGACACATGGATGATATAGCATGGCGACAGCAGATGGAGCAGCGGCTTGGCATTTCACCTTTCCCAACCCCACCTCCACCCCCACCCTCGAAACAGTGATCAGGTTGTTTCTATCCTTTCCATTTCTTTTCTTTCTTCTTTTCGGATCTCGATCCAATTTTATTCTGTGTGGATCTGGGGCAATTGTCCCGGTATCCTTTTGATCTTTTTGTTGTTTTTGTTTTTGTAGGAACTTGAGTAGCTACTCCGCTCCACTCCGGACTCATCGTGCTCATCCGCTACACCGACCTTCACCTTCCAGGTTCTTCGTATCTCTCTACTCTAGATTAGTAGGGGTAGGAGTCTAGGATTATGCATGATCTTGCTTGCTATCTATGATTTTGTGGTTCAAATTTGAAAATTCTCTAGCATATAATTGCTCAATTCTTGACTTTTGATGTTAAATTGACTTTAATTTTGAACAATGACGTCTAGACTGTTCCACTTAGAACCTGTAACCAACGTGACAAAACTGATATTAAATGAGTCTAGGTCAGAACAGATCACAAATCACTTCGGTAGTTGAAACTTGAATTAATTGAATTGATTGACTTGTTAATAACAAAGCTCGATAGCACCGTTCTAAGATGATAAATGCTAGCTTCTCCCATGTTTTTCCACTCCATATTTGTTCACCTGTGATTGTGGCTTGAGATTAGACGGAAATCCAATTCGAAATCTTGTGTAAAAAGTTATAACTAGCTAGGATCAAATGACTAAATTGTTAAATCAAGTAATAAAGTTGTGCAAATTAATGTTAAGTTCTTTAAAGTGCTGAAAATAAAGTTAGGCAAGCCCAACACCTAAGTGAAGTGTTTGGGCTGAGCACTAGCATAGGCACAAATACTGTGAGCTATGCAGGTCCAACACCTAAGTGAAGTGTTTGGTATCGAGCACTAGTATGCAGTAAATAAATTGAAGGAAGAAGTTTGAATCTTGAAAGAAATTGATGTTTAAATCAGTCCTAGCTAGAACATGTAACGTACAGATCTAGAAACGGATGAAGTCGAGTCGATAGCCACGTCACTGTTCCTACCTCCGCGTCCACATCATGGCTAGAGCTTAAGGTCGTTTTGATTAGAATTGGTGTTATCGTAGTCGGTTAATTATGATTCATTGTTTTGCCAAGAAACGTGCTTTCTTAAAACTACTACTTGAAGTGTGCAGAAATTAGTGAGATCAAAAACTTGTTTGGTTGATGTTCTTGCATGTGTAGGTCACTTTTTCTACGTGGAACAGTCTAAACCAAATCGTTAGAATTGAATCTCAGTTTAATCTCGTGTCATTTGTGAATTTGAGTGTGTTCTAGTTCAGTTTGCTTGAGGACAAGCAAAAGCTTAAGTGTGGGGTATTTTGATGACACTCGAATTGACGTGATTATCAGCCTCATTTAAGCGACATTTCATTGCTTAAGACACGGTTTTTAGGGTAGAATAGTGAATATTCACTCAATCGATCCATCTCATGCCTTTTGTGTTACCTTGGCCCATTTCGGGTCTATTTGACGGTTTTCTAGTATTTTCGGGTTAGCACAGGTGTTCACCATCAAATACGGTAGCCAAGGACATGTCTAAGGCACTGGAACCCCAAGGAATCACACCCGAATCAACCAGAAAAGTCATTCAACTCAAAAGGAATTCCTGCTCCATTTACACACAGATTTTCGGCGAAAATACCCTTGGGTTTTCGCCGAAAATGCAAGAAGGAATCCACTGTCCCGATCAAGAAGAAGTTTTCGGCGAAAACCTTGGGAGTTTTCGCCGAAAACCCTTAGCCATTTCAGCCAGAAGAAATAGACGAATTCAGCAGATATTTTCACCAAAAATTCCCTTGTATTTTCGGCAAAAATTCAAGCAAAAATCAGCAGTCGCTCGGTTAGGTTTAAATACAAAAGCGGCGGCTAAAATTAACATAATTTTTTGACACACAATTTACACGGGACGAAAAATCCCAAGACTGAGAGAAAAGGGGGAGAACGAGTGGATAGAGTTCAAGGATTCAGGAACGGATCGTGACGCCATCCATCCATCTCGGAGAGCCAGTGCTAGGAGTTGAAGATTCAGCAGATTGAAGCTGCAAGGAGTCGTCGAAATTAGGTTTTGCAGTTCTTCTCTGTTTACCTACCTGAGATGTATTCTTTGTCTGTCTTCGATTCTTCTGTATTGAATATGAGTAGCTAAACTCGTAGAGCTTAGATTAGATGAACCCTAAGTGACCCAGGGCTTTAAAGCGGTCACGGATCGGCGGTGATTAGATTCGAAATTCAGTCAGTTTCTTCTTCATGTTTGATTTGTTCTTCGTTGTTCATGTTTCTTGTCTGGTTTGGCCACCTAGATTATATTCTTATTAAGCTAAGGATAGAAGCGAACGCTCGCCTTACTTTAGAACATCAGTTGAACAATTAACCTTATAATTGGAGTGTGCCTTTCGTAGGAACCGATTAGTGTTGATCCACTGCAAGAGTAACTCATAAATCGTTAGAATTTGCACCAGTTAGTTAAGTCGTTGCGAGAGGCGACCGTACCCGGGCGACTAATTAATCGTGGTAGCTAGATCGGATAGAGCGAACGTTCGCCAGTCTTAAACCTAAGGGTCAGGAGTTACGGTGGTGTCTGAGAACTGAATGAACTAGAATCGGAAATCGATGGTCTTGTGATTGCCATTGCTCTGGTGATCTAAGGGGGATTCGAGATCTAAGCTTGTCTGTCGTCCGTCTTAGTCTTTCAATCAACCTTTCTTCACCTTAATTTCATTTCAAATAATCTTTGCATTTTTAGTATAGAAATCGTGGAACTCACACCACGCACTAAGTGTTTAACCTTGAATTTAATTGCCAACATATTTGAGTAAGGAAGTAGAGGAGACTCGTGGAATACGATCTACCCTAGCTTCACAGCTGGGTAGTGATGAACCTAAGATCGTTGTTCGGGTTCAAACAAATAAACTACTAAAGCTAAGAAAAGGCTATAGCAGATCGTATTCCAGGGGTTTCCTCTACTTCCTTACTCAAAGGTGTTGACAGTTTTAAATCAAGTTCAAACACAAGTTGTGCGTGGTGTGAGTTCCACGACTTCTATACTAAGAATGCAAAAATAAGAAGAAATGAAAATTAAAACGAAGAAAGATTGAAGATTGATTAATTGACTAGAAAGATGACAGACAAGCTTAGACTTCGAATTCCCCTTAGATCACCAAGGCAACAGCAGTCACAGACCAGCGATTTTCGATTCTAGTTCATTCATTTCATAGACACCATCATAACTCCTGACCCTTAGGTTTAAGACTGGCGAACGTTCGCTCTATCCGATCTAGCTACCACGATTAATTAGCCGTCCGGGTACGGTCGCCTCTCGCAACGACTTAACTTAACTGGTGCAAATTCTAGTGATTAATGAGTTACTCTAGCAATGGATCAACCCTAATCGGTTCCTACGAAAGGCACGCTCCAATTATAAGGTTGATTGTTCGATTTGGTGTTTTAAAGTAAGGCGAGCGTTCGCTTCTATCCTTAGCTTAACAAGAATCTAATCTAGGTGGCCAAACCAGATAAGAAACACAGAAAACGAAGAATAAACCAAACATGAACGATGAAACTGAATGAATTTCGAATTTAATCACTGCCGATCCGTGACCGCTTTAAGCCCTGGGTCACTTAGGGTTCATCTAATCTAAGCTACACGAGTTTATCTACTCATATTCAATACAGAAGAATCGAAGACAGACAAGAAATACATCTCAGATAGGAAGACAGAGAAGAACTGCAAAACCTAATTTCGATGCTTCCTGGCAGCTCAAATCTGCTGGATTTTCAACTCCTAGCACTGGCTCTCCGAGATGGATGGATGGCGTCACGATCCGTTCCTGCTCCTCGAACCCTATCTACTCGTCCTGTCTCTCTCTCTGTTGTCGTTTGTGTGTGTGTTCAGTTGTAAAAAGTGATTATCCTCCTTATATTAGCCGCCGAGTTCTCTATTTATATCAACCCGAGATTTTTCTGATTTCAACTGGGATTTTCGTCGAAAATAGTAAAGGAATTTCGGCGAAAACTTCTTCATACTCGGGACAGTGGATTCTTCCTTTTGTTTTCGGCGAACTCTCAAGGGTATTTTCGCCGAAGACTTCCTCTCAATCGGCCAGTGATTTCTTCTTCCATTTTCGGCGAAAACCAAAGGGTAGTTTTTGCCGAAAATATATGTATAAACCGGGCAGCAATTTGGTTTGAACTTAATTGGCTCCTTTGATCGATTCCGGTTCAGTTCCTCGATGTTCCAATGCCTTAGACACGTCCTTGGTTACTTTATTTGATGGCAAAAACCTGTGCTAACGTAAAAACACTAGAAAACCATCAAATAGACCCGAAACGGGCCAAGGTAACACAAATGGCACGAGATAGGGCAATCGATTAAATATCCGTTATTCTACCCTAAAAACCATGTCTTACGCAAAGAAATGTCGTTTAAATGAGGCTGATAATCACGTCAAATCGAGTGTCATCAAATACCCCACACTTAAGCTTTTGCTTGTCCTCAAGCAAACTGAATAGAAACACGCTCAAATTCATAAATGACACGAGATTAAACTGAGATTCAATTCTAACAATTTGGTTTAGACTGCTCCACGTAGAAAGAGTGACCTACACATGCAAGAATATCAACCAAACAAGTTTTCGATCATACTGATTTCTGCACACTTCCAGTAGTGGTTTTAACAAAGATTGTTTCTCAGCAAAACAATTAATCATGATTAACCGACTACGATAACACCAATTCTAATCAAAACGACTTTAAGCTCTAGCCATGATGTGGATGCGGAGGCAGGAGAAATGACGTGGCTATCGACTCGACTTCATCCGTTTCTAGATCTGTGCGTTACATGTTCTAGCTAGGACCAATTTAAACAATGATTTATTTCAAGTTCAGATTCTTCCTTCAATTGATTTACTGCATACTAGTGCTGATACCAAACACTTCACTTAGGTGTTGGACCTGCCTAGCTCACAGTATTTGTGCCTTTGCTAGTGCTCAACCCGAACACTTCACTTAGGTGTCGGGCTTGCCTAGCTTTATTTTTAGCACTTAAAAGAACTTAACATTGATTTGCACAACTTGATTACTTGATTTAACAATTTATCCACTTAATCCTAGCTAGTTATAACTTTTTACAAAGATTTCAAATTGGATTTCCATCTAATCTCAAGCCACAATCACAGGTGATCAAATATGGAGTGGAAACATGGAAGAAGCTAGCATTTATCATCTTAGAACGGTGTTATCGAGCTTTGTTGTTAACAAGTTAATTGATTCAATTAATTCCAGTTCCAACTACAGAAGTGATTTATGATATGTTCTGACCTAGACTCATTTAATATCAGTTCTGACACGTTGGTTACAGGTTCTAAGTGGAACAGTCTAGACGTCGTTGTTCAAAATTGAAGTCAATTTAACATCAAAAGTCAAGAATTGAGCAATTCTATGCTAGAGAACTGGACAGGAATCACGAGGCACATACAAAGATATAGGCAATCAAGATCATGCATGGTTATCTAACACCCTACCCCACACTTGAACTGTTCTGTGTCCTCACAGGACCGAACTAGAGTAGAGAGATACGAAGAACCTGGAAGGGGATGGTCGGTGTAGTGGATGAACACGGAGAGTCCGGAGCGGAGCAGAGCTACTCTAAATCCTACAAAACACAAACAACAAAAAGATCAAAAGGACACCGGGACAAGTGTCCCGGATCCACACAGAATAAAATTGGGTGAAAACCCGAAAAGACGAAAGAAAAGAAAAGTAAAATGATCGAAACAACCTGATCACTGTTCCGCAGGAGGGGGTGGAGGTGGTGTGGTAATGGAGGTTGTGGTGAAACACTGCTCCATCTGCTGTCGCCAAGCGAGCTCGTCCTGGTGCCTGACTGACTGGTCGGCCATGAATTTCTGTAAAGTGGACCAACGCTCGTTCTGAGTCTCCTCATGTGCTACTCGGTCCTTCTGCCATTGCAACGACCCAACCGAGTAGTCTAGCTGCCACTTCTCAATACGCGCCAGCCTTCCATTCATCTCCGTGGTGATTTGCACTCGCGACGGTGGGCGCTCAACTGACAGGGGAACTCGGTGAGGGAGCGATGTGCAATGCTCAATAGTCTCTGAAAGGTCGATGCGCCGTGCTATGGCAAGTTCAGCGCCTATATGCTCAATCGGGATATGAGGAATATCGAGGCCCCATTTGTCACCGAGCTGGAGGTTGTCGATCAGAATTGAAATGAAAGGGCCTCCTGGAAGCTCAGTAGGAAGCTTCTTGGCGGTAGTGCGCTTGTGAAAGAATCGTGCAAGCCACCAGCCGGGATGCAGGTTGGCATCTTCCTCTAAAGCACGGAGCAATACGAGCTCCTCCAAAGAAACGTGGTGGCGGCTCGTCTTGCTGCAAAAACACAGAGACTGCACCCAAACATAATGCAAGAATTTAAGAACAGGGTGAAAGATGTCACCGACCGTGGGGTGGACGATAGGTGAACTCTCATCCTCGCAGCAGGCCCATTTCCACACATCCGGGTAAGGAGCACTGGTGATGGAGTATGTGTCCTCAAAGCCAGCTAATGCAGTATCGAAATTGACGTGCGGATCCAGCAAGCGGCCGAACTCGCGAAGGGACTTCTCATGAAGAACACCACCGAGGCGAAAGGAAACGAATTTCTGCTCACGAAAGGGCTTCGGGGTGAGGCGACGAAATGAACTCCAGAACTCCTGGAGGGCAACAAGCGGGTACGGGGATCCACGAGTGGTCAGCACTCGCAATCCGGCTTTATGAAGAGCGGTGTCAATTGTCGAGTGCCAAGCCGGATTGTGTGCTTTGAGACTGTCAAGAGACAGAACTGCCACCGTAGCTGGAGGGATGTCTTTGATCTTCCGAAAGACCTCGAGCTGGTGCGGCTCCAGAGCGGCGATGAAAGGATGCACGGCCCCATTGGCAGGTGTAGGAATAGAGGAAATGGGAGTCGCAGGGGTAGGCGCATCCTCGGGAATGATGGCCACAACCGTCAATTTCTGTGCAGTTGGTGTGGGCCGTCGAGAAGGTGATGTCTTGCTCTGGTGAGCTTAGGATCGCTGTGCTCTATCTGCACTGGTAGTCTTAAAATGCTTGGGAGCCCTGTAAAACACAACTCAGAGATGACCAGCATTAGATGACAAGACTCTTACCCCACACTTAAGGTGACAAGTTGGGGTACTAAGTAACCGAGTGATCATAGAATCAAGATATATCATTGAATAACTGTCAATTCATTAGGCAGGCATGAATAATGGAACGAGTTACTAACACGATCACACAGACAACAGATCACAATCCTGAAAAGGCCACAAAACAACACCGAAACCTAGCCAATTGATACCGATAAAGCAGTCATGAAAAATAAGGGGGAACCAAAAAGTCAACCAAAGTCAACCATGCCGAAAACCGAAAGTCAAAAAGCCAAAAGATGCACAATCAAAGGCTGAACAACTAACCGTGAAGACATGATTCGAGAAAACTATTGGAAAACCGAGAAATCGATGAAAAACTTGAAAGCTAGGTCGGCCGGAACCAGAGCTGAAAAATGCTAGTTCTAGGGTTTGGAACAGGGGCTAGGGACGGAGGTTGGTGACTGTCGGCGGCGGCGGTTACTGGTCAGTGGGGCGGCAGTGGTAAGGCAGTCGTCGGGCTGGCGGCGAGTGGCTGATTCTGTGGACAAGGCGGCGATGTTTCAAAGCAGGGAGAAATTTATTCTGTTTTGCAAAGTTTTCGGATGCTGGACCGAAATTATGAGGATGGGGCCGCTTAAATAGTCGAAGGGGAAGCACAGGAATTTCGGCGAAAATCATGGCTTGGTTTCGGCGAAAATGTTAGACATGATAGGCAGGAGAATTGGAACCAGGATTTTCGGCGAAGATGAGTGGGAATTTTTGGCGGAAATTGTAGTGAAAATGGAGGAAATTGTTTCGGCGAAGGGCTTGTGGTTTTCGGTTCGAAAAGTATGGACAGGAGGATCAGGTGGAATTGAACACATGGTTTCGGCAAAAATTTGGACATGTTTTCACCGAAAATTCATTTAAAAACCGGCGTCGAGGGTTTTTTTTTCCAAAGCAGAGGTTTCAAAACAAAACGACTCAAAATGAAAAATAACTGACTCCAGCCGTGGGTTGCCTCCCACGAAGCGCTCTTGTTTAACCTCCGTGAGCCGGACGATACCTGGAATCGTGTCACGGTTCCGACATGAAGTAGTGTACGTCGATTGAAGAGACAGCTAACCCTTGCAGGTACTTCTTAAGCCTATGCCCGTTAACCACAAACGGCTCTTGATCGTGCAGTTTAATGTAGACGCTGCCTAAGGGTGTCTGTCGGACCACGGTATAAGGACCAGACCATCGAGATTTCAACTTACCCGGAAACAGTTTCAAGCGAGAGTTATATAAGAGCACTTCTTCTCCGGGGTAGAATTGCTTGATCGTCTTCAACTGAGAGTCATGAATTCTCTTCGTGCGTTCTTTGTATAGCCTTGTGCTCTCATAAGCGTGTAGACGGTGCTCCTCAAGCTCAGCGATCTGGTCATGGCGGTTATTACCTGCTACTGCATAGCTCATATTCAACTCTTTGTTAGCCCAGAATGCCTTGTGCTCAAGCTCAACTGGTAAATGACATGCCTTGCCATAGACCAGTTGATACGGTGAGGTTCCGATGGGAGTGTTGTAGGCAGTTCGATATGCCCATAAGGCATCATTAAGCTTAGATGACCAGTCTTTGTGAGACCGGCCAACTGTTCTATCAAGAATCCGCTTGAGCTCACGGTTCGTCACTTCCGCTTGACCATTCGCTTGAGGATGATAAGCCGTGGACATTTGGTGGGTGACGCCAAAGCGTTTGCACACCCGGTCGAATTGTCCGTGGAAGTGGGTGCCCCTATCTCTTATGATGAAGCGCGGTGAACCAAAACGCGTGAAAGGACGGGTAAGGAACCGACCCACCACTCTAGAATCATTAGTGGGTAAAGCTTCATCCTCAGCCCACTTAGAAACGTAATCAACGGCTACAAGAATGTACTTGTTTCCGTTGGAGGGTGTGAACGGACCCATAAAATCAATCCCCCAAACATCAAAAATTTCAACGGTTAAAGAAACAATTTGGGGCATCTCATTACGGTTGGAGATGTTACCTGATCTCTGGCACGCATCACAACGTCGAGCATAAACATCGCAATCACTAAAAATCGAGGGCCAGTAGAAACCTGTTTCGAGTACCTTTCTCGTCGTGCGGTTGCCTCCGAAGTGTCCTCCGAATTGCCCTTCATGGCATTTACGCATGATGTCAGCTGCTTCAGTGTAAGAGACACATCTCCGGATCATCCCGTCAAGACTGATGCGGTATAAGAATGGCTCATCCCAGAAGTATGACTTGGCTTCTTTAAAGAGCTTTTGCGTGCATTGAAATCCAGTTCAGGAGGTACAATGCCGTGTGAGAGATAATTAGCCAGAGTTGCATACCAAGGCTCATCTGAATCGGCGGCATTACTCAGATCTTGAGCGTGAGGAATTGCCCAGGGCTCGATGGCTATGCTGTTAACCTGTTCATACGTTTCAACACGCAACAGCTCGTCAGGGAAAGAATCATTGATAGGGTAGTGGACTTACCTGTTTGTGATTCCTCGAGGCGAGAAAGATGGTCTGCTGCTAAGTTCTCTGCTCCTTTTGTCTTTAATTTATATGTCGAACTCTTGGAGGAGAAGGATCCACCGGATGAGACGTGGCTTTGAATCCTGCTTGGCTAATAAATGGCGCAGAGCAGCATGATCTGTGTAGACAATGGTATGTGAAAGAACCAGATACTGTCTAAACTTATCAAAGGAGAAAATGATAGTTAGAAGCTCTTTCTCCGTAGTAGTGTAGTTCCTCTGAGCATCATTTAGTGTCTTGCTCGCAAAGTAGATAGGATGAAATCTCTTCTCCTTCCTCTAACCCAGAACCGCGCCAACGGCGAAATCACTAGCATCGCACATGATCTCGAATGGAAGATTCCAATATGGTGCTATAAGAATCGGTGCGGTGGTCAGTTGAGTCTTCAAGGTCTCGAAAGCTTCAAGACAAGCTTTATCAAAGACGAAGGGAACATCTTTCTCAAGCAGCTTCGTCATCGGAAGAGTAATCTTGGAGAAATCTTGGATGAATCTCCGGTAGAATCCAGCATGACCGAAAAAACTTCGCACTGTCTTAACTGAGGTCGGCGGTGGTAGGCTGGCAATGGTCTCAAGCTTAGCACGATCGACTTCTATACCTGTCTTAGATATTCTATGGCCAAGAACAATACCTTCTGTAACCATGAAGTGACATTTCTCCCAGCTTAGAGCTAGGTTGGTCTCCTCACAACGAGCTAACACCTTATCCAGATTAGCCAAACACTTTGAAAATGAATCTCAATAGACGGAGAAGTCATCCATGAACACCTCTACCACATTCTCTACCAGATCTCCAAATATTGCAAGCATGCATCTCTGAAAAGTAGCGGGAGCATTACATAGACCAAAAGGAATACGACGATAAGCAAACGTACCGAACGGGCATGTGAAGGTCGTCTTCTCTTGATCAGCAAGCTCAATGGGGATCTGAAAGTAACCGGACATCCCGTCTAAGAAGCAGTAGTATTCATGACCAGCCAATCGTTCAAGCATCTGATCGATGAACGGCAGTGGAAAGTGATCCTTCTTGGTGGCATCATTTAGTCGTCGATAATCGATGCAGACTCTCCATCCTGTAACTGTTCGGGTGGGAATGAGTTCACCCTTTGGATTAGGATGACTGTGATTCCTCCTTTCTTTGGGACGACTTGAGTCGGGCTGACCCAAGGACTGTCGGCAATAGGATAGATGATACCGGCATCTAGAAGCTTGAGCACTTCTTTCTTTACAACTTCCTGCATCATAGGGTTACACTACAACAATATTACTATTTAACATCACTTTTTTAACAGGGGTTTAACAAACCCTTGTTAAACTGCCCATATATAACAGGGGTTTACGGAATTGCTGTTAACTGGGGCCCGCTTAACAGGGGTTTGTTAACCCTTGTTAAATGAGCCACATTTAAGAGCGGTTTCAGTTGAAACCCCTGTTAACCAAAGAAAATAAACCACAAAAGCAGACTCTGACTCCATCTTTCTCATTTACGATCCAATTTTCTCTGATTGTTTCGAACTTCCTCTCAGCCCCATCCATCCGTTTCGTCCCTTCTCTGAACTCATCCCTTCTCCATCGTTGGTGTAGAGTGATGAGAGGAATCTCAAGCCGCTAGTCTGTTCCAACTTCCATGGTTCCCCAATCGATTTCGTTTCGATTTAGCTGTTAAGGTAACGAGTCGAGAATATACCTTTCTCGAAGTTACGCCACAACTCACCTTCTTCCTTATCCATCAACTGAATCGCTAGCGAGGGATGATGGCACATGCTATTCATTTCTTTCAGCTGAACGCTAGACCTAAGATCCCCCCGGTGGGGCTCAGAACTTGGCAAGATGCTCCTGGCATCGTTGGCGATGTTGTCACCACTGCAATCAAGGTAATCTCTGACCTTAATGGAACTCGCTCTTTCCTCTATAGGGTTCCTACGATTTACCAGCCAGTTTTGAATCCTTCCTACGACAGCGTCGTGCTGTTTTTATAGGAAGGTTTTGATTTAGCTTGGTCGGTTGAGTGCCGCGATTGCCTTGCTCGTGGTAGTGGCTGTGTTTTGACTTATTTCGATTCTACTCCTTTAACCTATGAATGTCACTGCCCAGGTAATCGTTTGTTCTTCTTATTTTATAGAATTTCAATTATTGATTTCGGGTTGGGGTTGATTGAACAATCCAATTTTGGTTTTCTCCGTTGCAGAGGATTATTTGCATGCAGTGGTTTCAGCGCTCATCTCTCCTCTTTCTTGATCAAGAATAACAATCTGCTTCCCTACAATGTGATTATGGTAATGTCCATGTTTGTTCACTTCATGGTAGATTAGATGAAAATAGGGATACTCCAGTTTTCTCTTCATCCACATTTGCTTCCACAAGTATCTGTGATAGTTCTGTTCATTCCCCTCCCGGTCATGAAATCTAATTTTATTATACTCTTCAACGATTTGTTTCTAGGTTGAAAGGAAAAACAACGGTAAACTCGACTTGGGAAGAGGGTATGCTGGTAAGAGCTTCTGGTTTTGAAACACTAATATGCTTAATTCTGACCATAGCCATTGATTCCCAATCTTAGTCATGAGCATCATGCAAGATGAGAACTGCTTAAGTTGCTTCAGAAACCGTGTATGTCTCTTTCAGTTTTGAGGATGTCTTCATGATTTTGTTTTGATTGAATGTTAGTCCTGGTACTTATGTTTCCTCATATCTTGATGAAATCTAGGAAATGTCTTGTTCGTTGGATCTTTATGTTGAAGAGTAAAAGCTGGCTGCCACAAGTGACCTTGTAAGTTAAGGACTGATATTGATAATGTTGTATATCTTCTTGGTCTGATCCATCGCTTGTGATTCCTTAGCTTCTGTAACTAAAATGATATACAATCCAGTATTCTGTGATCCTTGTGCTATTAGTATATCTGTAGCTTATTTATCTAAGTCTCAATCCATTTGTATAGCTTGAGTTTCTATGATCAATTATCCATCTCTGAACTTTGAAATTGTGCCCTCTTTTGTGTATTTCAAGAGCAATCAAAACCACAAACTTATAAGAGTTGATAAAGCATCAATTTCGGAACTTACTTGTGTTTCTCTTGCATACAGTATCTAATCATGCACATAAAATTTGTATTCCTTTCCTGTTGTTCCTTGCTGAGTTGGCATCAAGTTTGTATCTTGTTGTTGCTGCTAGTACAGTATGTGCATGGTTAATTTTTGTTTTTGTTTTTGTTGATTGTGTTAGGAGCAGGTTTCTTTCCTCGTGCTAGAGTCTTACTTGCTACTGTGGGAAATTCTTCTTGGGGTTTGGGCCATTGATTCTCGTTACTGTGAGATTTTTCTCTGCTCTCTACTTGGTGAGTTTCTTAATGCATTTTTTTCAAATACATATCACGTGTTGAGGATTTGTACCAGCTGATTGTTGTTTCATTATGGGGCCTAATCGTATAGAGCAATTGATTTTTCACCTGAAAAGGTGTCATGTTATGTAGGTTCTGTTCTATTTAATTGTTATGTAGGTTCATGTTATAGAGCAATTGTTTATGAGCTCCTCAAATATGAAATGATTCTGCTATAACTCGAAAACAAGGTATAGTAAGCAAATCATAAGCATTGTCTCTCACATTTTAATCTATTGAAACATATATGAAAGTGGTGTTGTTTGTGTTATGTGATATATATAATATTAGGCATGTGCTGAATCAAGGTATGGAAGGAGTTGGGATATGAATGGCATTGGTCCAAAAACCAACAAGTACAGTGAAGTTTATGATGGCATTTGGAAGAAGTTTGATCGTCTTTAACTTTAGCACTATCAGTCATCCATTGTTTTTTGTTCGATTTTGATCTTTGAACATCTGTTTTTTTATGATTAGTGATGATGTCAATTACGATATTGGACAAGTGTAGTATCTTGTGTAAGATGATTGATTAGTTATAGTGGCTAAACTGTAATACCTTCTCTTAGTAAGCAACTAGTTCCAGATGATCTTGGATGTCATTGTAGACTCTCTAACACATTATATTCAATGAAAATATACAGCTCAACTGAAGTAGGAAGATCAGAAGTTTAATTGTAGTGTATTTTTTTTGTTAAATAGTTTTAGTTTAACAGGGGTTCTAAACCCCTGTTAGAATGTCTGTTTAGGAGGGGTTTAAAACCCTTGTTAAATGGTTCATTTAACAGGGGTTTCCATTTAATAGGGGTTTGAAACCTCTGTTAAACTACTGTTTTACCAGCGGGTTTTCAAACCCCTGTTGATCTGTTTAGCAACGGACATAATAACAGCTATTTATAAACCGCTGGTAAATAGTTTAACAGGGGTTTAAACCCCTGTTAAACGGCTTTTCAAACCCCTCCTAAATAGCAACTTCGTTGTAGTGTTAAGTCGGCGTTGGGGTTGTCTGACTGGTTTGAATTCTTCATCAACAACTATCCGATGTTTGCAGAAGGTTTCAGAGATGCCTTTGATGTCCGCCAACTGCCAGGCAATAGCTCGGACATGCTTCTTGAGTAATCTGATCAGTTGCTCTTTCTGCTCGGGAGATAGATTCGCATTGATGATGACAGGTAACTGGCAGTCCTTTCCCAGAAATGCGTATTCTAAGTGGTCAGGCAGCTCCTTCAGAGTGAGTTCTGGCGGATTCTCATATGAAGTAGTAATCCGACTCGATGCTGGCTCGATATGGGTAGGCGCAGTGATGGGCGTGAATGTCGCCTTTTGTTCATCTAGCTCATTTTGCCATAAGCACTGCTCTGGGTCGTCTAACGCATTATCAATCCCTGAAATCAAACACAACTCTAGCGGATCACTAGATAAAGCATTAGTAAAGGCCTTGTTTGCAGTTTATATTCTCACTAGCAGTTGCTAAGAAAGGTCGACCTAGGATGAGTGTTCCATCTAACTCACGAGTATCTAAAACAACAAAATCTGCCAGTATAGTAAACGGACCACAGCAAACAGTTACATCTTCTATTATACCTCTAGGTCGTTTGACAGACCTATCGACTAAAACGAGATGCAGAGTAATCGGTTTTAATTGCCCTAGATTCAGCTTTTCATATAGATAGACAGGCATAACATTAATAGAAGCACCAGAATTAACCAGACTGCGATCAATTTTAATGCCATTAATAATGCATGGTAATGTAAAAGAACCGGGATCAGGACACTTAGCTGGGGGTGGTGGCGGTTGTCGAATGGGAGATGGCGCACCTAGAATAGACGCGCATTCATTAGTGAGTGTGATAGAGTACACCTCGCCACTCTTCACTTTCTTCACGAGATCTTTAAAGAACTTCCCAAGTGGTGGTATAATCTCTACAGCGTCTATCACTGGTATCTTGATTTCTGCAGTCTTAAGAACATTGTACCATTTCTTATACTGAGTGTCGTGATCCTTGGCTTTGCTCCTTGCAGCTTTTGGAAAAGGAATCCTAGGTACATATGGCGCCAAGACAGGTTCAGGGGCTGTCTTGGGTGGCGGAGGAGGAGGAGCGGGTGCTTCTTCTTCCTCTTCTGTGATATCTTCTATCTCTGGCATATCCAGGACAGCATTAGTATCTGGTATTATGTCAGGTTCCGGAGCTTTTGGATCAGTTGTTTGCTTGCCGCTCCTAGTGGTAATAGCTTGAGCGTGTTCACTCCTTGTATCGGAATCTGCTTGAAATGCTTCTGGATTAAGGAGAGGATTGCTAGTAAAAAGTTTCGCCATATTGAGTACTGCATCTTCTATCCTCTGGGTTTGAGCCCTTGTTCCTTGATTAAGTGCAGCTTGAGCTTTTAACTGAATGTCATGGTCGTCAAGTTGGCTCATGATCTGATCAAACTTCTTCTCATAGTCCATATCTCTATTGTAGTACGGCTTAGCCTGAAACTGGTGTTGTCCTCCAATGAATCCCGGGGGTCTATAATAAGGATCTACCAACCTGTTGCTCTGCTTTCGTGGCACGTAGTTTCTGTAACTGGCATAGCCTTTCTGATTATTAGCGAAGCCCTGATAGATGAAGTTGATCTCTTCTGTAGACCAAACTTCTGTGTACTGAAATTGAGGCAACTTCCGCCGTTATGAGCACATGATCCACACCATCCACAGTCAACCGAAAAGACGGTAGCTGACGGAGAGTCGAGAGGGATACCAGCTGCTTGCAGATGCTTCTGAACTTCTGCCTTGATCTGCTCTGTAACATTTATCTGACTCTGGCTCTGACTCTTGGTTCCTTCTATGTGCCTCTCCCAGTTTCTAGATTTTGAAGCACAATCAACAAAATGCAGAAGAGCATCCTGAGAAGTGAGAGCGGTGCAATCTCCGCCAGCTAGGGTGTTGACCCAGTTTGCAGATTCTTTGCGCATACCTCGAGTAAAGAAGCCAGCTGTCTTTGTTCATACCCATGGTGAGGGCAGTCGAAGAGAAGAGACTGGAATTCATTCCAAGTGTCATACAGGCTCGCATCCTCTCTCTGAGTGAATCTGGAAATGCGGTCTTTATAAGCAGTTGTTCTTGCAGGAGGAAAGTATTCCTCAACAAAATCTTGAGCTAATGCCTCCCATTCAGTGTAATGACCTGGCGGTTTGCTGCTAAGCCATTGTTTAGCTGCACCTCTGAGAGAAAATGGGAAAGCTCAGAGATATAGCACATTCTTATTGAGATTCCCATACTTGGAGGTGTCGCAGACAGCCAGAAAGGTGGTTATGTATGTGTAAGGGTTATCTTCTGGTCTTCCCTCGAATTGTATGTCCCTAGAAATTAGCTCCAGGAGAGGAATCTGAATCTCATAGTCAGGATCATTGTCATTAGAGGGCACGGTGATGGGTGATCGAAGATTAGATGCACGCGGCTTACTATAGTCCGCATCACTTTTAAGAGTAACCATTGTGGTAAAGGAAGATGGAACGGATGTGATCTGCTTCTGTATCTGCTATGATCTGCACGAGACAAAAACAAACACAACCGGTGTAGAATCGAAGTGTAATGAAAAGTGAAAGATGAAAAGGTAGAAGATTAAAAATGCCAACTCTTCTTTCAACGAAGTAGAAGAGTCCCCGGCAACGGCGCCAATTTGATGAACCTAAGATCGTTGTTCGGGTTCAAACAAATAAACTACTAAAGCTAAGAAAAGGCTATAGCAGATCGTATTCCAGGGGTTTCCTCTACTTCCTTACTCAAAGGTGTTGACAGTTTTAAATCAAGTTCAAACACAAGTTGTGCGTGGTGTGAGTTCCACGACTTCTATACTAAGAATACAAAAATAAGAAGAAATGAAAATTAAAACGAAGAAAGATTGAAGATTGATTAATTGACTAGAAAGATGACAGACAAGCTTAGACTTCGAATTCCCCTTAGATCACCAAGGCAACAGCAGTCACAGACCAGCGATTTTTGATTCTAGTTCATTCATTTCATAGACACCATCATAACTCCTGACCCTTAGGTTTAAGACTGGCGAACGTTCGCTCTATCCGATCTAGCTACCACGATTAATTAGCCGCCCGGGTACGGTCGCCTCTTGCAACGACTTAACTTAACTGGTGCAAATTCTAGTGATTAATGAGTTACTCTAGCAATGGATCAACCCTAATCGGTTCCTACGAAAGGCACGCTCCAATTATAAGGTTGATTGTTCGATTTGGTGTTTTAAAGTAAGGCGAGTGTTCGCTTCTATCCTTAGCTTAACAAGAATCTAATCTAGGTGGCCAAACCAGACAAGAAACACAGAAAACGAAGAACAAACCAAACATGAACGATGAAACTGAATGAATTTTGAATCTAATCACCGCCGATCCGTGACCGCTTTAAGCCCTGGGTCACTTAGGGTTCATCTAATCTAAGCTACACGAGTTTATCTACTCATATTCAATACAGAAGAATCGAAGACAGACAAGAAATACATCTCAGATAGGAAGACAGAGAATAACTGCAAAACCTAATTTCGATGCTTCCTGGCAGCTCAAATCTGCTGGATTTTCAACTCCTAGCACTGGCTCTCCGAGATGGATGGATGGCGTCACAATCCGTTCCTGCTCCTCGAACCCTATCTACTCGTCCTGTCTCTCTCTCTCTGTTGTCGTTTGTGTGTGTGTTCAGTTGTAAAAAGTGATTATCCTCCTTATATTAGCCACCGAGTTCTCTATTTATATCAACCCGAGATTTTTCTGATTTCAACTGGGATTTTCGCCGAAAATAGTAAAGGAATTTCGGCGAAAACTTCTTCATACTCGGGACAGTGGATTCTTCCTTTTGTTTTCGGCGAACTCTCAAGGGTATTTTCGCCGAAGACTTCCTCTCAATCGGCCGGTGATTTCTTCTTCCATTTTCGGCGAAAACCAAAGGGTAGTTTCGCCGAAAATATATGTATAAACCGGGCAGCAATTTGGTATGAACTTAATTGGCTCCTTTGATCGATTCCGGTTCAGTTCCTCGATGTTCCAATGCCTTAGACACGTCCTTGGTTACTTTATTCGATGGCAAAAACCTGTGCTAACGTAAAAACACTAGAAAACCATCAAATAGACCCGAAACGGGCCAAGGTAACACAAATGGCACGAGATAGGGCAATCGATTGAATATCCGTTATTCTACCCTAAAAACCATGTCTTACGCAAAGAAATGTCGCTTAAATGAGGTTGATAATCACGTCAAATCGAGTGTCATCAGGTAGTTATTTGATTGACCGCTATTCTGCAGCTCATCAACAGCTTTTTCAACTTCCGCTAATGGTCTACCACGAAGTCGTTCTCTAGTGATTTCTTGGAACTCCCTAGTAATTCCCCATTACCACCAAAGTTTGACATTAAAAGAAGATACTACACACGGTAAGATTTCATACAATTCAATTTTGTACTTACTGGAGAAATGGGCCAACTTCAGTGGCACCTATAAGAACATGTCGGTGTGTTTGTAGCCACTCCGTATCTGATAACTTGAATGGGTGTTCACCACCAACATGACGCCCAATAGAAGGGAACATATATGTGTGAAGTGTTTCATCTTCCACTTGTTCATGGAGCCGAGAACCACGGTTGAATCGAGTTTCAATCCCAGCTTCATAATATAAGGAGGTGAAAGTAAAGATCTCCTCGGAAACCCATACTTCAGCAATTGAACCGTCAGGCTGGGATCGATTTCGCACAAAAGATTTCAACTTGCCAAGAAATCTGAATATGACAAAGAGTATAATCAATAACAATCACTGTCAATGAATGCATAACAGAGTAACTGATTGTAATCATACCTTTCTATAGGATACATCCAACGGTAATAGACTGGTCCTCCTAGTCTAACTTCTTCAACTAAATGAACCACTAGATGGACCATTACTGTGAAAAAGGATGGGGGGAATAACATCTCCAAACGACACAAAGCTACGACAATCCGTTGTTCGAGTGCATCTAACCCATCAATATGAACCACTTTCGAGCATAATTGCTTCAAGCATGAGCTGAATTCAACTATTACTGAGGATACTTGCAATGGCAATACGTTCCGAATGGACAATGGTAGTAGTTCATGCATTAAGATATGACAGTCATGTGTTTTCAGCCCTAACATCTTGCGGTTTTCCACATCAACACAACGAGATATATTGCTCGAGTATCCATCTGGTACTGTAAGGTCCTTCAAGGTCTCGAGCATTGTTTGGATTTCCCGTTTGCCCATTGTGTATATAGCCGCTGGACAAGTTTCCCCATCTTGTCTGGGCCAGAGGTCCCTTCTAATTTTCATTATCTTCAAATCCATCTTGCTTTCAGGTGATCCTTACTTCGATCTATCTCGTTTATTAAAGTGTATAAAAGATTATCGCACACATTCTTCTCTATGTGCATAACATCAAGATTGTGTCGCAACTTATTGAACTCCCAATAAGGTAACTGGAAGAAACAACTCTTCTTCTTCCACTGTTCTGCCTTCTTTTTGTTTCCTCCATCACTTTTTGACTTCTTCTTAGCTGGTCCACCTTTGTCACTCTCATTCGTCTTTCTAAAAGTGACATTGATGTTCTCAACTTGGCTCAAAATTTCAGTGCCAGGCAATAGTTTGGTCGGCTCCCTTAAATCAATGTCACCATTGAATTTGGTTTTCTGCAAACGAAAAGGGTGTTCTGCAGGTAAGAAACGCCGACTTCCTATGAAACAATTTTTCCCACTTCCCGCCAAACGTAACGGTTCTTGGTCGAAATTACAAGTGGGGTAAGCCTGACCTGTATAAGTGTTCCACCCAGATAATAAACTAAGTCCAGGAAAATCGCTTATTGTCCACATTAAAGTTGCCCTCAACAGAAATGGTTCTTTCTTCACTGCATCATATGCTTCTACACCTTCCCACAACATTCTTAGCTCATCAATTAAAGGTTGCAGGTAGACATCGATATCATTTCCAGGAGCTTTCTTTCCTGGAATAATACTAGATAACATCATACCTGTTGATTTCATACATTCCCAAGGAGGCGTGTTGTACGGCATAAGTTAAATTGGCCAAGTGTTGTGACTAAGGCTCATATTCCCAAAAGGATTGAAACCATCAGTAGCCAGACCAAATTTAATATTTCTAGGATCTGAAGCGAACTCAGGATACCTAGTGTCAAAGTCAATCCACGCTTGACCGTCTCGTGGATGTCGTGACATTCCATCAGTACTTCTCTCTGTAGAATGCCACACCATGCTCTCAACTGTTGTAGGGCACATGAACAATCTTTTCAGTCTTGGAATTAGAGGAAAGTAGCGATATATTTTCATCGCCTTTCGTGTCTTCTTACTTCCAGCAACTACCTCATCACCACCATCACCACCATCATCCTTGTATCTAGACTGCTTACAAATTCTGCAAACAGTCTCTTTCAAGGAATTCCCCCAATACAACATACAGTCATTCGCACATGCATCAATCTTAGTGTACCCCAGACCAAGATTTTTGATCATTTTCTTGGCACTGTATCCTGTTGGTGGTATGTTGGCAAACCCAAAAGCTTCGTGCAACAACTCAATAATCATCGACATTGCTTTGTCACTGATGTTATGCATCCCCTTGATATGATAAAGCCTTAAAATGAAGGATAGTTTTGAGAACTTTGTACATCCTTCGTATAATGTTGTTTCCCCATCTTGTAGTAAATCCCTCAAATTAATATTCTCCTCTACCGGCTCATCAACTGGCTCCTCCATGTCATGAGGGATGTTCATGTTACTGTATTCGAGCATGGGACTATTATCTTCATTCATTTGATCATCCTCGTTTATATCTTTGGTAACGACACCAAAATCATCAATAGTCTCGGGTACCTCCTCAGTAACGACACCAAAAGCATCATTAATCATTGCACGGAGGGATCCTGTAGGATCATAGTTTTGAACCCTTGTAGGTGGATTAATCCCAGAAGATGATGCGAAATTACGCTCTCCATGTCGATCCCAAATACTGTAGCCTTGAGGAAATGGCTTTCGAAGTAAATGTTCGTAAACATCATCCCAACATAGCCATTTCTTAAATCCACATTTTGGACAGGGACAGAGAATTTGTTCCCCTCCATTGTTATTGGAGAAAGCAAAATTCAAGAAGCTTTCTAAGCCAGCCATATACTCCGGTGACAATCTCGGTTTGTATATCCAAGATTTGTCCATTGGGATCTACCTGATTTAGTTTAGAGCAGAAGTGTTCAGCGGTGGAAATCCTAATCTACATTAATTAATGTAATCAAAAAGATAATATGTTGTAGGATATACTATACAGTACCTAATAAGTAGCTAAGTTAAGCACTTTCGAAAAAAAAAGTAGCTAAGCTAAGAATAGACTATTAACTAGTCTTTGTAAGAAATTATCACTATATATGCTTACATTTTATAAGAGTCATAGGCATACATGTTATAAGAAATTATCAATTATCAGAGGCATAGGCAGAGGCAAGCATACATGTTCCTACAAAATTACTCAAAATTTATAAACTAATCATAACAGGTTGAATCACACTAATCATACATACAGCTAATGATGAACTACTAACAAACTAACATTAGTAGAAATTAATCTTAACATGTTATAAGAAACTAATCTTAACCGGTTATAAGAAAATATTAGATCCATGGATATGAACACCAATTATACACCAGTTAGAAAATCACATTCAACACACAATTAAACACCAATTATAGCCCGCAAGATAATCGCATTAAACATCACCAAGATTATTCTTAAACTTTCTCATCCACATTAAACGACATTCCGCATAAAACTATGAATACGACATTTCTTTGAAGGTACACAATCATAAAAATATTAATTCACTATGAAGACAACATACCTTGTCAAAAGAAGAAGAAGAGAGCAGTAGGCTTTCAAAGCTTCTGATTGTGTGTCTACCTTCAGAACATAAAAAATTCATTACCAAACAGCAGTTAAATATAAATTCAAACATCAGAAATTCATTCAGATCACTGACCTGTAGACTTCTAAGTACGAGAACTGATGCCTGAGTCGGAGCTCCTAGTAATGGAGATTGTACAACATCTGACCAGACAAACCACAATTTCATTAATTCGAGAAACCATCTAACCAGACAAACCACAAAAACCTAGGGCAGAATTTTAAATCGAATATGAAAAATGAGCAAAATCAACACAAACCCCACCTTGAAGCTATAGATGAGCGGCGGCGAGGAGAGCGGCAGTGAGGGAGCGGCGGCGAGGAGAGTGGCGGCGATTTTAGCCTTCTGTGGAGAGAGAAATCAGAGAGGAGAGCACCGGCGTGTGAGCGGTGGCGTCTGATCGGCGGCGTGCGAGCGACGTCGTCTGAACGGCGGCGAGACGGGCGACAAAGAGAGCAGTGGCGAGGGTTCCGTTCTCGGAGAGAGAGAGAGATCGGAGAATGAAGGTGTTGAAACAAATGAGTGGTTTCGTCACTCTGCATTTTGTAGTGACTTCTCATTATTCTCTTGTCCCGTCAGAATGCCATAGGTGCCAATAACATCCAATATCTTTGTTGCCTCCTCTACCGATGCCTTTCCGAAAATAATTGTATCATCTGCGAAAAGGCAATGGGATAGTAAAGGTCCTCTATGAGTGAGTCGGATTCCACATGTAATATTGGATGAGATACTTTTATCGATCATAAAAGACAGGGCATTAGTAAGAAGAATAAAGAGAAAGGGGGATAGAGGATCTCCCTGTCTAATTCCACGAGATGGTACAAAGAATCTCGTAGAGCGACCATTGAAGAGAACATAAAATCTCATAGTTCGGACGCAGCTGTCAATCCAATTTATCCATATGTCATTGAATCCAAAGGCGCGAAGAATGAGGGAGAGGATATCCCAGTCAACCAGATCATAAGCTTTCCTCATATCTAATTTCATGCACATATCTTTGCGGTTCCCATTTGTTCTGATTTTGAAGCTATGAAGAACCTCGTGAATGATAATAATATTATCTTGGATGCATCTTCCTCCGGTAAAAGCTGTTTAATTCTCAGTAATGATATTAGGAAGCCAAGATTTTAGCTGTTGGACATAATCTTCGTGATGACCTTATACTTATAATTGCAACAGCTAATCGTCTGAATTCAGACATCTTGGTGGGGTTAAGTTTTTTTGGAATGAGAACAATATGAGTATCGTTCCATCCTTCCGGAAAGATTGAGCTGTTGAAGAAACCCTTGATCTCCTCTTCGACCTGAGGTCCAATTAGGTTCCAGTATTTCCTGTAGAAGTGTCCATTAAAACCGTCCGGCCCCAAAGACTGAGATGGACCCAAAGAAAACACCGTTGTTTTAATTTCCTCTGATGTTACATGAGAAGATATAGCATCATTCATCTCATCTGAGATTAATACCGGGGTAAAGAGTCGACCAAATGAGCATGGTTTGTAATTGGCCGAGCAGTGAAAAGGGCTTTGAAATAATCCTTTGCAACAGTTGTAGTTTGGTCCACATTTTCAATCCAAACCCCTTGATTAGTTTCGATTTTGGCAATGAAGTTTCGTTGCCTTCTAAAAACTGTCGAGGCGTGAAAGAAAGCCGTGTTACAATCTCCATCTTTTACCCAATTTTGTTTTGCTGTTTGCTTCCAAAGGAGGGCGTTGTGCTTCCATAAATCTTTAAGCTCAGCTTTCAATCTTTTCTCATCTTTTGTGGATCTCAGAGTTCTTGGATTCTCTTGAATGTAAGTAATGCTTCTTTTTAATTCTAATTCCCTTCTTAATCTGGATTGACGGTCTCTACCAGTCCACAAGTGGAGCTCTTCCTTGCATTTTGTGAGCTTAGTTTCGATAGGAAGATTGAGGGCCCATATTTTCGTAATTACCTCATTTGTTTCAGCATTAGACAACCACCTTACATCATATCGGAAGGGCGGTTTTGAGTGAGTTTGAATTGGACGAGTGTTAAGAATAATAGGTGCATGATCGGAGCCGATCATGGTCTCGTGAGTTAACACAGATTTCTCATACTCAATTCTCCACTTCGAGTTCACCAACGCCCGATCCAATCTACTTTTAATTTCATTTCTGTCACATTGGTAATTAGTCCATGTGAATGGATTACCTTGGAAACCAAGATCGATTAAAGCATTGTCTTCGATGAAATTTCTGAAAGGTTCCGTCGACGAGAGTGAAACTTGGGTACCCCCTTATTCTTCACTCAAATTAAGGATAGCGTTGAAGTCCCCAATGACAAGCCATGGGTCTTCCATTGAGTGTAGGAGCCCCACCTCTTCCCAACACTCCCTTCTTTGAACGTAGTCGTTCGGAGCGTGTAGAAAAGTGCAGTTAAAGCCTACTTCAACATTAACAAACACGCGCAAGAAATAAAAAATACTAGAAATTATATCAATATTTATTCCACTAACCCACCAAAGTGATAGACCTCCCGCTAGTCCGGTAGGGTCTTCGTAGTGTGAGTTAGCATAACCAAGTTTCATCCTCTTCCTTTCCATATATAGCTCCTTTGATTTTTCGTTTCCATCAAGAAGAGGATTTTCGGGTGGAGTTTCTGAGATAGATCTTGGAGATGGTCGATTGTAAGGGTCCGCCCTGCACCCTTACAATTCCAGCTTAAAATGATCATAGATAGCGAGGTGGCATGAGGGTGGCCACTGACTCCTCCGAATCCTCTTCGTCTTCATTGTTCAGCCTTCCTTTTCTGATCTTGCTGGCTTTGCTTGTCCCTTCTCCGTTCTTGTATCCTCTTATCTTCTTCATGCCTCTTTTTTCTTTTGCGAGCACAGTCAACGATATAGATAGGGAGTTGATATCCAGCTCCAAGTTAGCATTATGAGCATCCATCTTCCTTCTTTTAAAGGATAACACCCCTTCCCTTACCATCATCTTTGCTGAGTTCCCACCTACTTGAGGAGCAGGATAAAGAGGGTTAGTGTTAAGCTGAGAAAGAGACAGAGGGCTTGGTTCATAATGATTAGCTGGGCTCCAAGAGTAAGATGGGCTATGGACTCCTTCCATTCCTTGGTTAATTGCTGGAGCTCCCACCTTGGGACCCTCCAAGTTCAGCAGCGATTGGGTCTCGAGACTGTGATCTGCTTGGCGAAACGGTAAGCCCAAAAAATTAAGGACCTGAGCCGAAGGGCCATTCCAAGAACCCGTTGGGAATTGTTCCGCACTCCATCCGGTCATATCGGCAAGCGAGGAGAAGACCTTATTTGGGTTCGAGGCAGCTGGAATTGGGCTCCAAGCCTGAAAGGGGGCAGTGGGCTAGAATCCTTCAAAACTCCCTTCTGGCCTATTGAGAGGTAAGACGTGGTCATGAGATTTCCTTCTCTGTGATGGGCCTCCCGAGAACATTCCCTCCTCATTCAGCTGGAGACCAACATAAATCGTAGTAGGAACTTCGGTTGGCTGAGAAATGTTACTGAAATTGACGTTGGTATCATTAGGGAATGTATGGACCAACTGTTGGGAATAGAAGCGGTTAGGTGTTTGGGATGCATGGGAGCTTTCAGCTTCTCTTCTTTCGAACCCCGGAGGTGGGTTGAGGAGGTTGGGAGACATCAGTGATAGGTGGAGATTAGAGAACATCTCTTCATCAAAACCTTGCATCAAGTTTGTAGGTAACAGAGGAGATGAGCCATATCTCATAGAAGAGTGGTCGGGAAAGAACATCTGTAGAGTCGGAGAGACAAACTCAGGCGAGTTTGTACGACTGAAACCATCAGGGTGAAAGAACCTCTCCTGATTCTGGAGCGTGGTTGGGGAGTTGGGATGAGATTCTTTCATGGAGCTATTGAGGCGGAAGTTTGAACGTTCAGAGTCACGCATTTGCGAGTTACCCCCTCTCCTTGAGGTCTTCGCTTCATCATCAGAAGAATTGTTGGAGAACACTCCAACCTTAAGGGAAGGCTTGTATTCCCTAGACGGGATACCCAACATCCCCATGTCCATATCCGCTCTCCTCCATGGATATTGTTCCACCAGATGGCCCAACCTGCCGCAGTACAAGCAGAGTGGTTGTATCCTTTCATATTTAAAGGAGATCTTGTGCACTTTTCCATCAGGTATTTCTATCTCGCATTTAGTCTGGAGAGGATCTGCAACAGTGATCTTAGTGAAGGCTTGACGGCTCTGATCCAACTATTTTTAGCAAGTCCAGATGGATCGATCGCCATGAGCGATGGGAAGTAATTCGACATCACTTGACGGACCAGCTCCTCTAATCGCATAAGAGCTGGGATGTCAAGGAGATGGACCCAAAAAGGTATGTTCTTGAGGCATACCTCCTCAGCCTTTCCACGTCCATCCTAGTATTTTAGGCTTAGGAGAGCTCCGGAGATGACGTATGGTTGGTGCCTCCAGGTCGCTTTGTGCCTCTTAGACTGGAAAGTAAAGACGAATAAGTTTGGTTTGTTCTTAACTTCTTAGACGTCTGTCTCACCCAAGCTCAACCACACCTTTTTAGTTACCCCGATAACTACCCCCTTGGAGATGTGTTTGGGAGAGAGACATCTACCCACTAAGAAGAGTGGGTTGTTGCTTGTCGTTCCTTCAATAGGGGTGATTAGGAGATGGTTCCTAGCTCCTGATGAAGGTTGCTGGGACTCCCTTATGGCTGATAGTTGTGCCATACTGGAAAAGATCGAGTAGTGAATTTTCTGGAAATTAGAAAGCAGAGATAGCCGTTGGAGAGATTTGCAGAGGTGAGAGATGGTACTTCCCCTGGATAATAGCTTGATCTGGTAAATAAACCCCTTCTTCGGAGGAGATGGAGGAGGCCTCTTAAATTCCCCATTGATTAGGAGTTCATGGCAGAGGGGGGCAGAAGTTAAGGTTGATGTGCTCGGCGGAGCTCTGATGGGGAGCGCGTTTTCCTTCTTGGATAAAGGGTAGATTTTCTTAAATACTCTCGTCAGAGCATTAACTGAAGGGCTAACCTTCCATTTAAACTTTCCGGCAATCCCCCCTCTCTCCGTTTCCATTGACTTTTGGATATAATATCCAGCTAAAAATCCGTTCTGATCTTTTGATGTGGTCAAAGGAGGATCCAAGAGGAAAGAGACAGTGTGAACTGCTTATTTTCTTCGTTTATTTATTTCCTTGCCTGGATCTGGAGGATCTTCGCTGGGTATATCTGTTGGAAGAATAGATAGTAGTTTCGCAGATCTGCAATAAAGACTAATTCCAGGAGTTTTCAGATAACCCAGAGCTTTAAAAGGGGGTTCGAAATTCTCTGTCAAAAGAGAAAAGACTATAGAACCATTAATGCATACGGATTTAATGCTGGTAGGGATGGGGTCACTCGGATATAGTATGGGGAAGGAGGTAGATTTGGGTGGGGTAAGATTATTTTTTTGGTCAAGTCTAAGAAGAGTGGAACTTCAGTGGCTTGAAGAGGTTGTAAACACAATATGTGGTTGGATTGAGATATTAAATGAAGAGATTCAGGCTGAAAGGGAGCTCCAAACTCATCCTCCAGACTAAGACCTTTGATTAAATTGCATAGTTTTGTAATGAGTAGCTCAGAATCCGGAATGCATTGGTAACAAAGAGCTGTTGGCTCTAGACAGAAGTCGGAGAAAACCTTCTCTCTAACTTTTACCATTTTTTACTTTTTTCACAAGGTTTCGCTTCGCTGGTGAAAAATAGTGATTAGTGATCTGTTTTTTCTCTAACTCAATAAGAGTCTAAATTTAATCTTTGTACATTAATTTAACCTAATATTCATGTATAACGTGTTTATGGTAAGATTAATTAGTGTTTTATAATTTTATTTTAGCATAGATGATTTTGATATTTAAAACACATTTTTTTATAAAATTTTATTCAGTTTCGGCACACTTTATTATTTTTTTTGAATAATTATGATTTTAGTTTATTGTTATTATAGCCGTTAATTTATGACCGTTTATGATTGTTGGAAGAGCACTACTCATCTAAAAATACATCAAGAATCAACAAAAACGAATAAAAAGTAACCAAATTGCAAAACAAAAAACAACAGCCCTCCTTTTTAAATTAGAGTACTTCACCCCCAACTTGAAAGACAAGAAATAATCAAATAAAACTTTTTTTGATGAAATAATCAAATAAAACTTGACATGTTAACTTATCTAATGACATATGATTTAAATTGTAAAAAAAAGTATTTATTCATAAAAAAAAATTATTTGGAAACAAGCGGTTTTTAGTCAAACCTTGGTTGTCAAGGATAACACGTACACTTACGTTACACGGTTATCCATGAGAGGAGAAACATTACAGTAGAATGTAGAAATAGGAGGGAGGGGAATGTATAAAGTAAAGATGTCAATTTTGCTACAATCGTTTAGGAATATAAAATCATAATATGGAAGCTTGACCACCTAATTAATTATACATGGTTATTATTTATTAGTTTAATTGGTGGGTTTGGTGAGACGATTTTTCCATGCAATTTTGTGTCGGTCAATGAAAAAGGATCTCTCTGTTTGATTGTTTCTCCACGAAATCGAAATGTTTAAGAAATATACATCACAGGGTCGTTTGTTTTTTTTTTTTTTTTTTAATGTTTTGGGTATGTGTTTTGGTCAAAATCATGATTTTGTTCAAATTAGTCGTCGGCTTAGGATGTGTTTTGGTAGTATCAAAACTCAAATCGGTCCAAAATCATGCATTTCAAAACTCAACTGGGAGTAGAGTTTTCTGTGGTTTCGGAATCTCACCCAATGACGGAACCAGGATTGGTATACGGGGGAGCTGAATTGTACATAAAAAATTGGTGCCACTTGCAAAAAAAAATTTCAAATTTGAATAATAGTATAAATTTTTCATTCATCTAATACTAAGTAAAAATACACAATAAATGTTTTGGTTATAAGTTGTTTAATTAGTAAAAAATAATTATATGTGCCACCGGCAATTTTTTTTTTCAAATTTGGATAATTTATGATCAAATATTTAATTATTACACACTATAAGTGAATTATGAGTAACTATTACGTAAAATTTAAGACAACATTTCACCGAAACAACGTATTGGGGGAGCCGAACTTCAAATACCCCGGCGCCAAATTCCGAAAATACCAAAAAATACATGTAATATTAGACTCGATACCGGGGGAGGGGGCGCCGTGGCTCCCCGAGCTCCCCTGGTACCGCCATTGATCTCACCTTGCTCCGCCCCCTTTCACCAACTACGCATTCGACATCGGTGTCGACGAACAACGGCAGGGCACCCACTGCGGTATCAGTCACCGTAAGCCCGAAGCTCATACCCACTTGCGTTTACGGTACGACTCCCTTCTACCTGCTTCTCACGCTCTCGGAAATAAAATCCTGACCTTAGCTGTCATCTATGTCTGTTTGAATTCCCCCAAATAAACTCATGGAATTCAGACACCGCTACCATGTGCTGTCTATCTTCCTCTTAGGATTATTGCCCGGATCTAATCATGATAAGTCCGCCAAGTGATAAGAAAAGGTTGCTCGTGACTGTAAAAGACGAACGCTCATCACATTCAAACATTTTTAGATCTAAATAATTTTATAGTTATAAGAACTAGTTATTTTGTCTCGTAACTAGTTATAATTTTTTTTAATCATGTTTGAAAGAAATTTGTTACCGTAAAAACGGTCAAATACTTAAAACGTCCTGAAACTATGGGGCGTGTTACAAACTTGTCCTAAAATTTTAATATGTTACAGAGTGGTCTTATTATTTTGAAATGAGTTACAAAGTAGTCCTAATGACGTCATCAGTGTACTTTTCCAGCCATTTTGCCACGTCAACATTGACACGTCATCAAAAATATAATTTAAATTTTATCTTAAATTGATTAAAATTTAAAATTAAATCAATCTAACTCACTAGATTTAGTTTTGAATCAGATTTTATAAGTTAGATGAGTTTAAATTTAGATTTGAATTAGATTGTTGAATTTTAAATTATGTTTTTGATAACATGTCAACGATGATGTGGTGAAATGACTGAAAAAGTATATTGATGACGTTATTAGGACTAATCTGTAATACATTTCATAGTAATAGGACCACTCTATAACGAATTAAAGTTTTAGAACGAGTTTGTAACCCACCTTATAGTTTCGGGACGTTTTGAGTATTTTACCCCGTAAAAACAGCATGATATACTTTTCCTGAATTTTTTTGGTAGACCTGGGAGATCCTCAATAAATCTGTAGTACGTACAACACTCTATCTAAATGGGCCTAAAGTCCATCTACTTAGAGTCCAACTACGGGCCGCCTAGCCGCCTAGAAACGGTATCGAATCCGACTTGAATAATATACGCCCTAACCCTAGCGTCCTCCATTCCTTCACCGCAGCTCAGGATTCATCGTTTTACATCGAGGGTTCCAACCTTTCCAAGCTCCAACTCAGCCGTTAACGATGGTAACCTCCTTCTCTATCTCAGTTTGCTTCAGATAATCGGCATCTGAGTGCTTCGCTTATGTAGTTTTGATTTGCTTGTTTTCATTTCTTCACCCCAACTTTCCCCCAAGCGTTTGAGAATTTTAGAATGACAGTAGCGATTTGAATCTGGGATTTGAATCTTTGCGAAATGTTCCTTTAATTGAGTACTTCACGATATACTACTCCAGTTAAGGTTTAGCGTTAGGTTTTTTTACTGCTTTCGTGGTAGTTGCCGCCATGAAGTTCTGATCATTACCTTTGTTGTTCCGCTCGCGGTTTAAGGAAGTTCGTCTTCTTAGTGTCCTGCAGTTTTCCTTTTTGAATATTAAGTAATGTACCTGGTGTGATGATGAAGCTGAAGCCTCTGTCCTGTCTTGTAGGTGAACGTTCCCAAGACAAAGAAGACCTACTGCAAGAACAAGGAGTGCAAGAAGCACACTCTGCATAAGGTCACTCAGTACAAGAAGGGTAAGGATAGTCTTGCAGCTCAGGGAAAACGTCGTTATGATCGCAAACAATCTGGATATGGAGGACAGACCAAGCCTGTTTTCCACAAGAAGGTAACAAAAACTCTTTTTCTTTTGTAGATAGATTGCCATGTTTGTGTAGTCAAGCTAATCAATAATCACTTCCTTTAAATTTTGGGAATTTTCTTAGTGTAGAGGCCTAGGATGATGAGAATTTGCCTACATTGTCTGATGTAATGAACACATGACGGACATGTACAATTTTCTGAGGCCTTGTTTATGTAGAGAATGTGTGAGATATGTACGTAGAATTACCTAGTGGTTGGCTAACAACAACAAACATTTCTGGTGCTTGTTATTACAAATTGACAGGCAAAAACCACAAAGAAGATTGTTCTGAGGCTCCAGTGCCAAGCATGCAAGCATGTCTCACAGCACCCAATCAAGGTCAGTATCCCATAGCATCATCATCTTTGATGTTTGCAGGTTCATTTTGTGTGCAGAACACAATGTTATGGTGCTGATGATGGTGTGCTGTTTTGTATGTGATGATGCAGAGGTGCAAGCACTTTGAGATTGGAGGAGACAAGAAGGGGAAGGGAACATCTCTGTTCTAAATGCAAATTTTCTGCTGTTTTGTTATCTTTGTGTTAGTGGAACTGTAAGGTCAAGTTTTACTTACTTTGCAACAGTTGGTTAATGGAAGAAGTTGTTTTTGCTAACTCCATTGAAGTGTAGGATCTGGGTGTTTATTTTATAGAACAATATCTATCTTTAAGCATCAAATATTCAGAGCTTGAAAAAATTACGATACAGCATCCGATTTCCAGAATAGCACCTTGGTAAACTGTAAGCAGAACGTCTCTGTGGTAGTTAGTTCCTAGTTACTTAATTCGACGTTACAACGTATGAGCCAAACTATGTTTTCCAACTATCTTATTCTTGGGGCGGTATAGCAGAAATATAGATGATGTATAGAAGTTGAAAAATCCATGTGTTTGTGGGGAACTCATGTTTTTTTTTTTTAATAAGTGATTCTGTTCGTTCATCGATTTATCTATACAAGGTCTTGCAAAGACGGTAGACTTAGCGAATCAGATTGGTCGGGTAGGTTATTAGGAGTTGTGGGTTATGTTGATTTAAAAATTGCGAAGATAACTCCTGGAGATAACCATGCATTCCAAAAAATTAATAGCCTAAATTGTGGCATATGTGAATCGCAGTAAGCATAACAATACCATTTAAAAAGATGAGGCATTGGAGCGGAAACTCTGTAGAGTCGCTATAAAAAGAGTACCAATTAGCTAATGGTTTCCCTTGCTTGGAGATTCCTCTTTCTATTTCCTGGGTTTGAAAACGATCGTGGTCTCTGTGGACATGAAAACTCACTTCCTCATCACACTAAACATGTAAATTGGAGGAGTCCACGTCTCCCCGAATTATAGGATTGGTTCCACCAAGTATATAATTAGCCTTTGTCAAATTTATTTAAAAAAACATTCTTTATTATAAATAATTAGGCAAATTAAGCTATGGAATTATTGTAAATGACAAAAACCTATTCCGGAGACAGACGCAAAAAGGGAGGCTTAATATCCATTTTGGTCATTAATTTATAGGGATTGTAAAAGAGGGTCATTAACCTTTAATGTGTAATTTACTTGTCATTAATCTATAGTGTGTACATTTTAATCATTCCGTTAATTCTCCATACAAAAATTTCGTTAAGTGCTAATATCATCATGCCAACTCAGCCAATTTTCCACCTTACTCATTGGCGTGTCACCTAATCAACCCCTAACTGAATCCATCCAACCCAATTTAGTCTAACTGACCAAAACTCAAAAGAAGAAAAGCAGACGATGGCAGTCGATTTTGCAGCAACTAGAGAAGAGATGAAAACAAAAGGAGAGAGCTTCAACGGAGAAGATGAAGAATAGAGATGAGATAATGGATTTAGGAAGGGATTTCAAATAGAGATTGGGGAGGCGAAAAGTCTGAACGAAGATGGGAGGAGTTCAAATTTGATTTCGGTTTGGTAGATTTAGAATTGGTTAGACTGGTTTAGATTGGTTAGTTGGGTTGGATTTATAGTGGATTAGGTGACGTGGCAAGGGTTAAGGTGGAAATAAAAATGCTGAGTAGGCATGATGATGTCAGCACTTAACAAAAATTCTGAATGGAGACTTAACAGATTGATCTAATTGTTACAAACCCTATAGATTAATGACAAATATGTTACAAACTAATAGTTAATGATCAGTCTGTTACAACCTATATATTAATGACCAAAATGGATAATAAGCCTCAAAAGGAAGGAAGAGTCGATGCGAATGCGATGATAAGATATTTACCCGCCTCCCTCCCCGGCAAGATAAGAAGAAGCATTTCATTCAATTGAACGCTCATCACAGAGAATCAGAGAGAGTGAGAGAGACGACCACTACCAGAGGCGCAACGATGAACTGCTCAATTAGCTCCCCAAGAACCCAGCTACTCACAACCCCCACTTCCCAACTACCTCTCCTCAATTCTTCCTCCTTCCGCGATTCCAGATCTCTCAATTCCACCCCTATTCTCCGTCTCAATTCCCCCAGGACCACCTCCCTCAACGCCAAGTTCCGTTCTTCCTACAGCGTCATTCCTATGGTCGTCGAGCAAACCTCCCGCGGTGAGAGATCCTACGACATCTTCTCCAGGCTTCTCAAAGACCGCATCATCTGTATTAATGGTGGCATTGATGACAACACTTCTCACGTTATCGTTGCCCAGCTCCTCTTTCTCGAGTCTGAGAGCTCCACAAAGCCTATCTACATGTATCTTAACTCTCCAGGCGGCTCTGTCACTGCAGGTTCCTTCTCTATTCCAATTCCTCCTCCTTTTTATCGATCAGGGTTTCGTTTCTTTCCTTTTTTGGATTTTCTGCGATCTTATCCCACTTGTGATATGCTGTACTCGGCTCTTACCCAGTTGTTCACGCAATTTGTTAGGGTTCTGGGGTTTACATGTTCTCTTATCACTTCCCCTATCTATCCATCTATCTATCTATCTATGTGGTCTTTATGATATTCCCCTTGTAAGAGGGGAATTAGGTTTGAAGAATTGATGTTTGCAAGGGCCATTTAGGTGTCCCTCCATGTGGAGATTCATATAGGCAGTCCAATCAATCAGCTAGTTTGGCTTCTAATTCAGTGATTGTAACTCTTCATGGTGTGTATAAGGAACTATGCAGTCATTGCTGCAAAACACACTTAATTGTTTCGTAATTGAACTTTCCATAACTTCATGCTTGGTAATCTTCTGGAATCACATGACTGACGAGTTAATCTTAAGTGCACAAGTCTGTTCTTCTCGACTAAGGACTTACTAGTGATCTTGTGTAAGTTTGCAGCCCGAAATTTAACCATTTACCTTACATATTTCCTTCTTGACTCCACCTGTCTAACACACTGTACACTCCCTTCTGCTCATGAGTTTGATCACAGGAAGTCTTAAAAGTATTCCATGCCGACCAAAATAGTCTCTCGTCTGAAGTTCTTTACCATGGCCACTTTTGATTACTCGAACAGTCTTCTCAATCTATGTCAAGTCCCTATGACAAAAAATTGGAGCAATTCTCTAGTCTGGGAATTGTATTCATCTAATAAACCTTAGTTTCTCCCTCCCCACCCCCAACTTATCATCCACAATGGCTAATCAGTAGGAGTACCCTTATTGGGACTTACATAGGATTATCCACTATACTGGAACGACTGGAAAGTGAAGCCTTTTTTGTTTGTTGAAGTGACAAGTTTTTCAATGTTGGGCTCTCTTATGAACTGCCTCGTAGATTACTGTTTTTAATGATTGCATACTAGATGACTAGGTTGTCATTGTTCAATGCCAAATGTCTATCTCCTAGTAGTGGAAGTAGTAGAAAGTTGCTAAATGTGACTTGATAAGGGTTGCAGTGGAGGAAGAACGTAGATAGAGTGGATAGATGTCTTTTAGTTTGCTTGGAAAAACCAGTCATCGCCATGGCGAAGTCTTGTATGGTAAAAGCATTAGAATGGAAGAATAAGGAGATTGGCAGAATATTAGTGAGTTTACTGCAAAATAAGATTGAAGGTAAAGCTAGGAACGAGCAGAAAATTCAAAATTGTGTAAGATTAGTAGTCCAAAAGGCAATTCGTCTGAACCTTTTTTTTATTGGTGAGATTGGCAAACATATTGAATACTTGTTTCGACTCAATGAAACAGGTTAGAGAACTAATAATGTGATCAGTAGCATTTGTATCAAGGATCCAAGTTCTCTTATTTCATGAGAGATGAAGGCTGATATTATTACAAAATTAGCAGGATGATTTGTGAAGGATGGAAGTTCCTCCTTTAGGAAACCCTTTTTTTCCCAGGAGCCTATGCTACGAACACTCGTGTCATAACAGTAGACTCGCAATCACAGCCCTCAACTTAAAGCGAAAAGGAAAATGACCTTTGACTTTGGAGAGGAAGGCTGCAGCCATAGCCACTTTGTATTTCTGTCACAGTTGACTGTTAATGACACTGGTGGGTTTTATCTTTTATGCAGGTCTAGCTATCTACGATACGATGCAGTACATAAGAGCACCAGTGCATACAATTTGCATGGGACTGGCAGCATCAATGGGTTCTCTTCTTTTAACTGCTGGAGCCAAGGGTGAAAGGAGGGCGCTTCCAAATTCAACAATAATGATTCATCAACCATCAGGCGGGTACAGTGGGCAAGCCAAGGATATGACAATACACACTCAGTATATAATTCGTGTTTGGGATAATCTGAACGGGCTGTACGCAAAGCATACAGGGCAGCCAATAGATGTAATCGCGAAGAATATGGACAGGGATAATTTTATGACTCCTGAGGAAGCCAAGGAGTTCGGCCTCATTGACGAGATAGCTGAACCCAAGGCAATGGATTTGCTTGCTGGTTCCTCCTTCGGTCAAGGAAGGCTAACAGGAGGAGGAAGGTCCGAACCAAGTCGGGAGGGTGAGGTTTCGACAGAATGACACCAGTCTACTCTGTCTTCTGTAAGCCTATTCTGATGAGGAGGGGTTGTCACCTCCCATACTGTGTAATATTACATATGGCTGCTTCCTGAGTTGAATCTTATTTATTTCTCTGGTTTTTTTGGTCTCCTGTTGGGGGGTTTAGTTGAAAAGACGGACTCAGAAGTCAGAATCATCAATTGTTTAAAGCAGCCATGAATTCATCTCTTGAGTGGGATAATCATGTATTCTCACATTAATGAATTAGGGTTGAAAACTTGTTTGCAAAGAGATGTGCTGCAGAGTCGTTAATCGATCTAGAATTAGTCTTCGGGACCTGGGTCCTCCCTCCTACTACGTAATGGAATCAACAAAACCCTGAAATCCTAAAGCTAGTTGGAAGAAGTGGGCAGATAAGTGTTTTGTAGGTTGTCTTTGTTGTCCATCTCATTTTCTTGCGGACTTCTAGGTATTTCGTACCACTCTATTCCCATTTTGATCTAGTAAGGACATTGTCCTACTTTAGTGTGGGTAGGCGTTATATTTCTAGGATTTATGGGTCGTTTCTTGTGATGAAGAATTTACCTTGAATTATGCTGGTTTTCACTATTGTTTCCTCAATAACATTATTGATTAAACTTTTGAATTGCTTAACATGTTTAGATTTAATGAACCTCAGGTGATGAAAGAATCTTGTTTGTGTAACTTTCAGTTGACTTCTAGATGAACTGAATTATAGAGAGTTTGGTCGGAACATAGTATATGATCACCCCATTATCTGCCTTGTTTATGCAATTGCCGATGGAAACCGATTAGTAGCCATGCATTGTGAGAATTGTGTCATAATCACTCATCACTTCTAGTCTTTAATTTCTTTCTGAGTGGTTTTCATTGCGCTTATGATTCTAGAACTTGCATGATACCTAGTTTAGATTGCATGATTACATTGCTCTTAAATGATTGAGGCATTTAGATTTTCACTACTTTCAGCCAAATAGCCTACTCGACGTTGTTTTCCTTTAGGATAATCCCTTTGAGCCTTGTCATGTTTCTTGGTTTACACACACATTTTCAGCCCTGCTCCAATTTTTTTTTCATTCCCCCGTTGATCCCTTGTGATTGTGGTTTGAGATTAGACTAAATCCAATATGAGGGATTGTGTAAAGTTGTTAGTTGGCTAGGACCAAAAAAATTGTGTTATTCGTCCCCTTTGTTTGAGTTATCCCGGTAGTTGGAGAATAGAAGTTGTGAAGGAAAGTACTTGAAGAAAAAATTAGAAAAGGAGAAAAAGAAGAAATTTTTTTTTGACACCAATTAGAGTAGTGGATACGTTTGCTTGTTTATGTCACTTAGTTTATTCTGGATATTAATTACTTTGTTTGACATCAAGGAACGTAGGCAGAGAGTTCTCAGATGTCATCTTGATGCGGAGGGTGGCAATGGCGATGCTTGGTGAAGAAGGGTGAACATTGTTGGAGTTTAAAGATCCAATTTTTTTAATTTGATTCTGATTTTCGATTCTAAATCTTCTTTCTCAAACTTTGACATGAGCAAGCTAATTGTTAACTTAAATGTGTATTATATAATAGAATAACAAAACATAGGGCGCCAATCGATTATGTCTAGTCATCTAACTCCATTAAGTCATCTATACAAATAAACTATGGAAACTAACTGTGTGTCACGATTTGAAAAAAAAAAAAAATTGTGTCACCTCAAATAAAATCAGAAGGTGATGTATATATCGGTAATAAACGAAAAGTTGGTGCCAATATATGGTATTAAGCCAAAGAAGAAACAAGAATGTTGACAACCCGTGGATTCATAATCTCCTCTCATCTCTATATATTTGGTTGGGTATTAAGTTTCCACACACAGAGAGACTGAGTTCCGTCTAGAGACAGCGGAACCACGTCCCAATTTTTTGTAATAGTCAAGACAATACAATACATTAGTAATAAGTACAAACAAGTACTAGTTTAAAGTTTAAATCAACATTTTGGCCCATTTTGTTAAACGTACAAGTTAAAGAGAGTTAGTTACCAACCACTCTAAACTTAGTTGACCATTTTATTATTTGACCATCGTGTTTGTTCTCTTGTCTATAAAGATGCCACCCCTTACCTGAACCAGTACCAGATAAGAGGCATTACGAAAGACACAGAGAGAGCGCAGATCTCACAGTATGAACTACTCAAGCTCAACCCTCACCCCACGAGCTCAATTCATTATCCCTAATTCACCTCGACCTCTCCTCCATGCCTCCTCATCATCCTCCGCTCTCCGGTTCCCTCCCTCCACCGCCGGTCTCTTTGCCTCCAACCCTATCCTCAATAACTTCTCCAGCAGGACCGCTTCCCTCAACGCCAAATTCCGCCCCAATAGTCTCATCCCTATGGTCGTCGAGCAAACCTCCCGCGGTGAGAGATCCTACGACATCTTCTCCAGGCTTCTCAAGGAACGGATTGTCTATATTAATGGCCCCATCATGGACGACACTGCTCACGTTGTCGTTGCTCAGCTCCTCTTCCTCGAGTCTGAGAGTTCTACCAAACCTATTTCCATGTATCTTAACTCTCCCGGCGGCTCTGTCACTGCAGGTCTCTCTCTGCTTCTTCAATTCTACTTCACCTTTCTTTTTTTATAGGTTTATTACTCGTGGGATCCCTAACTGGTTTAATCGCTCTTTTTGTTTGTTATCGGTATAATTCTGCACTGTTCGACTTCATAATTGCTCATATATGTCATTAGATTTTGTCTTCTTTGGGAATTATATAGCGGCGTTGCGATTAATTTCTCTGTACGATGTGCGGTGGCCATTACTGTATAGCTGAACTTGAGTTTTATCCTTGGGGGTTTTGAGCACTCGACAGAGCCCTCTCTGTGGTGTTGTTTATTTGATTTGCCTCTTGCAAGGAGAGAATTGGGTTTCAGGGGAAATTACTAGTTAGGTGTCCGGCAATTGATGCATGTATTTGTTTCCGTGTAGACATATGTTCTTCCTCATTCCAGAATTTATTCAATCGGCTAGTTGGAGTCCTAATTTGGTGGTTGAAACTTCTTCCTGGTGTGGTATAAGGAATTATGCAGCCATTGTTGCAACAAACATACTTACTTAGTAATCGAACATGCCATGACTTCATGTATCTTCTAGAATTACATGAATGTGAAGTTAATCTTAAGTGCTGAAGTCTGTTCTTTTCGACTAAGAACATGCTAGTGGTCTTGTGTAAGTTTGCAGTTGGATGCTTGACTGATTTTTGTATCCATACCGTACCCGTTGTATGTTCTCCTTGACTGCAGCTTGTGAATGACACTCGTGGTGTTTGTGCAGGTCTAGCTATCTATGATACCATGCAGTTCATTAGGGCCCCAGTACATACAACATGCATGGGACAGGCTGCATCAATGGGTTCTCTCCTTTTGACTGCTGGAGCCAAGGGTGAGAGGAGGGCACTTCCAAATGCAACTGTAATGATTCATCAACCATCTGGAGGGTACAGTGGGCAAGCAAGGGATATGACAATCCATACGCAGCATATAATTCGTGTTTGGGATCAGCTGAATGCGCTGTATGCAAAGCATACAGGCCAACCAATTGATATAATCTCCAAGAATATGGACAGGGACAATTTTATGACTCCTGATGAGGCTAAGGAATTCGGCCTCATTGATGAGGTGGTTGAACGTAAGCCATTGGATTTGATTACTGGTGCTTTTGATCAAGGAAGGCAAACAGGAGGAGGGTTCGATCCAAGTCCAGAAGAGAAGATTTCGACAGAATGAATTGACTGTATTCTCAAAGGCATTTGTGTAAGCTCTTCTTCTGATAATGGATTATCACCTCCCATACTGTAACATTACTTTTGGTTGCATAATTTATCTGCTGTTGGTACTCTTGTTCAAGAGTAATTCGGTTACAGTTTATACAAGTTGAACTATTTATTTCTTCTCCATCGATTGCAGCCATGGATTTCATCCTTTGGAATCATATAATTTTTCCAGCCATCCCTTGCAGATTGTTTGAGTAATTAGGTTACAGTTTGTACAAGTTGAACTATTTGTTTCGTCTGGATTACTGTACTTCAATGTTTGCCACTATGGTCGAATATGAGAACTGTTTTTACGAAGGGGATCTACGTTTCGGTCCTGCTATCTCTCTTCTCATTCAACGACTTGGCATATTACTCAAGTACAGGTACAAGGAAGAAAGTGAAAGTGCTATGGAAGAGTGTCCTCTTGCTGCTCAAAGAAGGACAAATGCAATGGACGATAATGAGCTTCTCAATGAAGCTCAAGTTCTTGACAGCCTCTGAATATTCTCCAAGTCCAGATAACCCCTTTTAAGGAATTCGATCTTGGTCTCCTGTTTGATCTTGTTTCATTTTTTGCCTCTTCGTAGAAACATTTAGTTGTTTTATTACCTTGTGTCTTGATTGCTACTAATAGATAGAACAAGTTTTCGTGCACTTTCAGGTTGGAGGCATGCTCGGACTTAGGGGAGAATGTTGAGTTACAAGTTAACTCATGTTTTTTCCTTAGCCATTTAAGTTTAACTCAATGAGCTGATTCACTATACAAGTCCTCAATGTTGCAAAAACAGTCTCTTGTCGTTTCATTATTTTTTTCTGGTGCGGATAGCCCCATCTAACTAATAATTTTTTTTTATATTTTTCACATGTGAAATCAGCGGTTGAGATTTACTACAGTGGGCCCTAATTTCATTTTTCTTTCTTCCTCAAAAGCTTCTCTTCTCTTCTCTTACGTACAAATCCAATTTGAGAGCTTTGTTCTCTCCTTCCATTGTTTTACCAGACCAATGCCTCTGTTCTTCCCTCCTCTTCGATTCTTCATATATTAGTCTCTCTTTTCTACCTTTCTTGCAAATCTCTGATTTGGGTTTCATTCGTACATGGTTATAAAAGTTTTGATTTTGGTTCTCTTTTTAAGAATCGCTTCACTGGATTCTTCGTAATAAGAAACAAGAAAAGCATAGGGATTCTTAAAGCAATCTCTGACCCGCAAAAATGACCGTTTCAGCAACAACAATAGCAACTAGATCTTTGCAATTTTTTTCCTGTGCGGACGTCCATTTCTGTTAAGTAACACTCGAATAGGTTATTGGAGTTTACTAGAGTGTTACTGAAGTTTTACTAGAGTGTAACTTGATGTTAAACTCACCTAACATTTGAGTAAATCTCGAGTAATTGATTATATGGTCTTACTCTTCCCTTTTCTCCTTCCCCTTCTAGTATGAATAAAATCTTTCATCTAAACCTCTCTCATCAGTTTCATTCCCTCCCTCGCTTTCCATAACTCACTCATATCCCTTCTTCGCTCCAGACAGGTTAAAACTCAAGTGTTATTTGGATAATACTCGAATAAAATGTTACTTGGGTGTTACTTGAGTGTTAACTAAATAAAAGCCAAATAACACTTGATTAGCACTCAAATAGTAGGTGAGTGTTACCTAAATAACACTTGAGTAACACTCGAATAACAAGTTGTTTGGGTGTCAGTTGAATCAACTTCTTGTCAACAATGCTATCATCCACCGCAAGAACATGAAACTCTCCAGAACACCCATTATAGCCTGAAACACCAACTTACTCAACAAAACTCCAACGCATTGAATCAGTACCACATGCCGCCATTTTTTCCAATTCCAGATCAAGAGCAGAAATCCCAGGAAGAAAAAAACTTAGATCAATCGAAACTAAGAAGAGTTGAAATAGTGAAAGTTGTGGAGGATTGGAATCTACTAAAAAATGTTTTATAATTGGAGCAAGACATTTGGAAAGGGATATGAGAAATCAAAATCGAGAATCGTGGAAGGATTTGGGAAGGAAAGAAGAGGAGGCGGATATAGCTCCGGCGGCTCCGACGAGTGATTTTGGCTACAAAGATGAATGAGTAAACTAAAAAGTTTATTACTCATATAGGAAGAAGGAAGGGAAACAATTAAAATTAGATCTCTGACATAAAATGAATGGTTAGATGGGGCTATCCGCTGGTGCGGATAGATTACCCTATCCGCACCAGAAAAAAAAATCAATCTTTTTGTGTGCAGGGATATTAAAACCATCTTCTCGAACATTTCGCCTGAAGCCTCAGTCTCCTCTTCACTTATTTCAACAGTTTGTACGATGAAGAAATAGGAAAGGGAGATCATATCTCCCTCAATCAATATTAGTTGTGAATATCAAGTTGATCTCTTGTCCCAATCTTACCAATGAAACTGGTGCAAACTTCGACTTTATTTAAACGGAATTATGGATTGCTTCGTTGGGAGTAAATACATATTCACAACAGGGAGTTGTGTATCGAGATTTTAGAATCAACACAAAGTTTGAGCAGGGAGCTTCACTGATACTTTGGGGAAAATTTTTGCTTGGTGATTCTGTTTTTGTTTTGTATTCGTGTATTTTGTGATTCGTCAGTTACTAGTGAAATTTCGAAGATTTTTCTTCGAGCGTGGATGTACATCAAAGCAAATTACTTGGTGGAACCACGTAAATTCCTCCGTCTTCTTTATTGCTTTAAGTTCTTTCATCGTATTTGAGTTGAATCAAACTGAACTCTGTAGTTCAGCTTTGGTTTAAATCCTTCCGATCATTGTTGGTTGTTGCTATTTAAACTGTTATCTTATGTCAATCGTTTGAACAAAGGTTTAAATGATTAAACCCCTTTAACTTGATCTATGCCTTGCTCGATTTCAAGTATTCTGATATTCTAGGGTTTCACGTGCTTGTGGGATTAGAGTCAACAATCCTAACCCTCAAATACAATCGTATGTCAAACTTTAACTTTTGACCATAATTTCAAATAAAAAAAAAATCATAAACCTAAAATCTCTAATACTATATCCTAACCCTTGAACACTAAACTAAAATCCTAAAACTCTAAAGCTCAAACGTAAATATGATGAAATTTTAGTATTAGGATACGAATACCCCGTGGGTACATGAGCGTTGACCTCCTCTACATTATTCTGCCAGTTGACCCTTGACTCTCCTAAGCTATGGTATTGAGTGAAATCATCTTGCTTCCATTGGTTTGAAATTTAAATAGAGGCCATAAGTACTTCATTCAACATGGATATGATCAAAAGGACAATTAAGGAAGTAGAAGGCATAATCGAAATGAGCTCCAACGAAGTTGGAAATCAAAGGTATCATTTCGAAGCTTAGGGGTGGTTTGGTTGATGAAATTGGACATGAGAATTGGATTTCAATTCCTGTCCCACTGAAAATTGTAATATAATTATTTGAGCCAATTTCCAGTAGACCGAGAATTGGAACTCAATTCCATTAATCAAACAGCCATAAACATTTTATTAAAGAGCTAAACAATACAAATAGATAGACAGTAGAAAAGTGCAATAAATAATTAATGCATGCATTAATTGTATTACTTATTTATGACCCACCTAACCAAACCAATTAACTTGGTGGGATGATGGTATATATAATAACTGGTTACGCGCATCACCATAACGTTCACTATATATTAATATAATATAGGCATGCAGTAATCAGTAAGGGCGCTCGGCGAGGTTGTTGCCAGAGGGATTGTAGTTGCAAGTGACGAACCACCAGCCGTTAGTGCACTGAACCCTGGCACAACCAAGGCTAAGTGAGTTTTGCCAAACCACCTGTGTGTAATGAAGGCACTGCTTCCCAGAGGTGCATGTGTTGGAAGCGTAGTCATAGTATGGCTTTTCTGCAACCCACAAGTTCACTGCACTAACACCGGTGAAGGTAGAGCTGCTTCCCTTGGCCAAGTTCTCTCCGTAAGAGCCTCCTGAGTGGACCATGTTGCAATCACCTATCCTTGAATTCACGTAGTTTTGGGCGTATGCGGCTAGAGTAGTGTCCCATGTGATGTTGGCTACGCCCACTTGACCTCTAGCCACGTTGTGGACGTTCAGATAGTCCTGTTGCGAGTTCTGCGCATTAATGCAGACTGCGAAGAAGAAGAGGAGGAGGAGAAGGAGGATGTTGGAAGCCATATCTTGATGATCAATCTTATGATAGATATATCTTCTTGTTAGGTAGCTAGGTTGTGATTGTTGTAATGATAAGTTGATGGGTTGGTGTAGTATATATAGAGGTATGAATGAATGAATGCATCATGCATGGTGGCTTTAGATTTGATGAGCTTTGGATTGGATTGGATTCATGCACGTTATATTGCTCTTGCTCCATTCTTAAGGAAATGCATACACAAGTGGAAAGCCAGCAATATATAAAATATTGGAACCATGCACAGTCAACTTCCGAAAATGGTAAAGCTAAGATCACTTGCTGCGTATTTGGAATCGTCGGAGATTTGAGATGTAAATGAAGGAATGAGTTAAGGGTATTTTATACGATTTTTTTTTTTCGAATTGGGAGTCGTTTGAAATGTTAATTCCAAAAGTAGGGTAACACTTAAATCAATTCTAAATATGTGGCAAAAATTGCCACATCATCAGTTAAAACACCTATAGTAATAGCGATTTCATTTCTTTAAAATATAGAATGAAATTCTTTTTTTCCCAGTAATATTATTAGTTTTAGGCATTTCAATACACGATCATGTTTTTTAAATGTTATTATGAATGTTTCATTAATATTTTAAAATTGTACTGGAACATTAAATTGATGAGTCTAACGATATGTAGTTTAATTTAATCTCTAAAATCAATATTCAGTTAATGAGTCGTTGTATTTAAAAATTAACGGGTTGGCCGTATCGGGTTATTCGGGTAACGAGTCAATATATTTGAAAATTAACGAGTCATTACCCAAATAACCAGAAAGAATGACCCGATACAACCACCCCGTTAATTTTGAAATTCAGTGACCGCCCAATTGCTTTCACTTTTTCAACGAAACTGAAATCAAGTCGTGTGATTTGTGCCGTTTGTTGGTCACTAGCGTTCATTGGCGGAGCCAGGATTTGATCTAAGTGGGGTCCCGTCGAAAAACTAAGGAGGCAAACAAAAAATATAATGTATAAAAAATCTGAAAAATATGCTATTATTATTTATTTATAGCGATCCACGTCGTGTTTTCATATTTTGGAAGTACTCTAAAATACATTCATTGCTCAAAGTATCTAGTACGTCTTTCTCGATGAACGCTATTAAACAATCACACATGAACTCATCACCCATACGATTTCGAAGCTTGTTCTTCACATAAGTCATTGCAGAAAAAGCTCTTTCCACACTTGCAGTTGCTACCGGTAAGATCAATGCCATCTTCAGAAGCAAATAAACTAATGGATACACCACATGCTTTTTTGTCTTCACCATTTTCATAGACAACTCCTCAGTGCCTTTCAATCCTTTGAAATCATCATTAGCTTGCATATCAAATATATAAGTCTCGAGTTGATGCTCAAGAAACATGATTTGCACATCTGAGAACTCAGTTGGATAAAATCTAGCAAGATTTAGCACCATTTGCTTGTCATAAGCAGCAAAAGAATCATTGAGACTTAAACAAGCCAAACAACATAGCAATTGTGTGTTGACTTCATCAAAACGACTATTCAACTCCTGCAACTGCATATCCACAACTGTATAAAATACTTCAACTTGATAATGATGTAAGTTTGTGACCTGTTGAGAATTACGTCTTGACCTTCCAGGAAGAACAAAAACATCATTCATACTAGGAATATGAATGTTCTCCTTGTTGCAGAATAAGACTGCATCATGAAGAAGAAGCTCCCATCCTTGATCTCGCATTCCTTGTAATCTTAACTTGGCCACACGAACAAGTTGAATAGCATTAACTATATCTTGATCTTTTCTTTGCAATGCTATTGACAACTCATTTGTGATTGATAATACTTTAATCATCAAGTTCAACATAAAAGCAAAACTGAATGACTGAAGTTTAAGCAATGTATCATAAGCCACAACCTTTGTTTCACTAGGTCCTTCATGCAACATGTCATCCAAAACTTCAATCACACTAGAGAATATGCTAGCCAAATTGATAACAGTCCCAAAATGAGATCCCCAACGAGTCTCACAAGGCCTTTTTAGACTCATTTCTTGATTCAACCCTCTTCCTGTCTCCAACTCACCATTAGCTAGAGCAGCAGCAACTTTGGCAGCTTGGTGTTCTTTGATGTTGTCTTGTCTCTTACAAGTTGATCCAACTACATTAATAAAGTGACTTACACTGTTAAAGAAGTAACTAACTTCACAGTGATTTTTGGCAACAGCAACAAGTGTTAATTGAAGTTGGTGTGCAAAACAATGAACATAATGTGCAGATGGATTTTCAGCTAAGATCAAAGACTTCAATCCGTTGATTTCTCCTTTCATGTTGCTAGCCCCATCATAGCCTTGTCCTCTTATTCTTGATAGACTCAACCCACACAAGCATAGCTTCAATTTCATTCTTGAGTGTCAATGTTTTAGTATCCTTCACATGAGAAATACCCAGAAATCTTTCCACGACACTACCATTTCGATCTACAAATCGTAGGACAATGGCCATTTGTTCTTTGATAGAAACATCACGAGCCTCGTCCACCAAGATACAAAAGAAATCATTTTCAAGGTCCTTAATGATTTCTTTAGTTATTTCTGAGGCTATTGCGTGGACAATATCCTTTTGAATGTCAGGAGAAGTCATACGCTGATTCTGAGGGGCATTATCCAACACAACACGTTGAATAGAATCTCTACCACGGGCGTGAAATTCCAACAACTCTAAAAAACAACCTTTATTACTCGAGAATTCTGATTCATCATGCCCTCGAAATGGCAACCCATTATGCAAAAGAAACTTGATGCAGTTAAGTGAAGCTTCCAAACGAGTCCTGTAGTCCTTTTTTGCTTCATCTGATTGTCTACAGAAGGCAACTTGGATGCTCTGTGGTTGTTTCATCAAATCTTCATATTTCCTTAGAGCTGAATTGTGTGCACTGCTAGGTCCACCTACATGAACATCAAATCTTCTTTTTGTTCCAACAAGTAAACCCCTCACTAACAAATGAATCACCTGCACCTTTCTTACTTTCTTCATGCCTAAACAGATAACAAGGTAGACAATATGCTGCATCCTTCTCAATACTATATTCTAACCACCAATAATCATCAAACCAAGAAGCAATAAATCTCCGTTTCTTTCCACCAATTTCTCTAAACGGAAAAGAATGACCTTTAGGTTGACAAGGACCCCTTTGTATATAAAGTCTTCTAACCTCATCTTGCACATTTGGATGAAAACATGATATTTTCTTTCTTAACCCTGGATCAGCTTTTAACAGATTCACATCCACATCACCTTTAGGTGGTAAAGAAGACTCACATTGTTGTTTATGTCGATTCATCAAAGTAGGACTTGGTTGAGATATCATCGTCGGGGATGGAGGATGGCTGTTTAAGCATTGTTCACTGGCACTTGATTGCGATTCCACTTCTTGAGCAATTGGTAAATCTGAAGTTGAACTTCTTATTGCTGAATAATACCTCTTCATAACTGAAAATTCAATTTCAATTAAACATGAACACAATTCAAACTACTTTCATGATAATTGTTGAAATTGAAAGCATGAATCTATTAGTTAGAATTGAAATTACCTTTAGGGTTTAACTAATTGGCTAGAAGCTCAGAACTTGGAGTCTTGGAGATTAGGGATTCAAACTTCGTCTTTGGGTTGGAATTTGCAGCAGCCTGAAATAGTTGAAGAAGAAAGATTCGGTTGGAGAAGAAAAAGCGATGATGGAGGATTGGAGGTTGAAGAAGGAAGAGTCGACGGAGAAGAGAGAGTTGGAGAATGGAGCCTCTAGTTTGAGGCTTGAAGGAGTCCACCGTCGCCGTCGGACAGAGTATTTTTCGAAGAAAGAAATATAATTAGGGCTGCAGACTTGCAGTTGCAGAGACTCTGGGACGTTTTAATGTCTCTGTTTGCTTATTCTATTTCGCTTGAGGTACATATACGCGTAATATATAATCAGTAAAGCTTGTGCGTACTGATGGTTGAAATAGCTGTCATAACGCGAGGTCGCGTGTTCTTCCTGGAAGAGACAGCCTTGGTATTTTATTAAGGTTTTTCCAAGTGGGTCCCATAACTCACATGTGCTCCGCCAATGCTAGCGTTTGAAGCACCATTACGCTTGTGAGGTAATCTGTTTTATCCCGGAAGGATTGATTCCGTTAACCTTGAGTGATATAGAGGAAAATAACAATCTTTAAAGAAAAATCATGAAATCGATTCACTCAGATTTTTTTTATGTGTGTTATTTTCTTGTGTGTAATTTACGGTAATTTCAGGAATTGAGAATGATATGCGTATACTTTTGTTAGTCGTTACTTTGACCCGTTAAAGAAGCTGACAATTACCTTACAAGTTACAATTCTACTTTCTGTACATAATGCTGCTTAATTACTCCCAAGTTGGCTTCACTTTAATTTTTTTTTTGGGCTTATCAGAAATTAACTGCGATATATATATATATATATGCAACCTTTTCTTATCAACTACTTCCACTTGTTGAAGAAAATATTAACTACTTGTAACTCGTGAGGCTTCTTCATTTTACACTCCAGTCAACGTATAGTACTACTTTATGTACAAAAGTGGAAACAGATATGCCCGTTTAATATCAATTTTGGTTTGATTCGAAAACTGAGGCAATTTGGAAACAAGAAAAAATTACAATTAAAGTGAAAGTTGAAAATGAAAACATGTTTAGTTGGGACAATTAATTTTTTGAGAAATTGAAATTATGTTTAAATGAAAATTATGAGAAGACTACTTTATTTACAAAAATATCCTAGATAACAACTACTTGTTTTATGATGAATCACCAGGTCAATCAAGTACTTTGGTGATTATTCAATATTTGGTTTGCGATTGAATCACGTCTTTCGATCATTTCTCGAATTTGAGATGAATTGTTGATATATTATGTAACTGTGTTTGCATCACGGTCTTGGTTATGATATCACAGAAAATAAAAATAAAATCTAAAAAAGTCAGATGTTGCATTTGAATAGTGGATTGTTTTAATAGCTCCGATTTTTTTGTCTGTCAAAATCGGAAAATGAAAACAGAAATTAATTTTTGAAATCATCTTTTTTCCACTTTAAAAAATGATGATGATTTTCAAAACTGGTTTCAAAATTAATAAAAGCAAAGTGATACTAAACATGATTTACTTTAATTTTTGAAATCACAATAATTGAAAGTGAAAATAAAGTGATACTAAACGGGCCTCAGTGATCTCTTTGTTTTGGCAGAAAGAAAAATTACTAAAAGAGGTATTTTTATGTGTATTATCAATCAAGCAAATCATAGTAAAGGAGGTGTAGAGAAGTGTTGCTCGGTTGGATAACTATCCGGTAAGTATGTTTAATTAGGATAAATAGAAAGGGGCATTTTCTTTTATGATTCCATACCAACTTATTAACTATTAGCATGCTCTGAAGTGAGGTTTTGAAATTTTAGGGACAGGCATTCGTAACATTTATAACTTGTGGTACATTGTCGAACTATGTTAAAAATTGGGCAAATGTGATTTTTTCATTGCATCTTAATAATCTTAATAGTGGTATGGTAAATTTGGATTTGACACATAGGATAGAACCCTACTTACAAAATTCCACATCATCACACAATTTTTAAATTAAAATTTAATTATTATATCTTCCCTATTATTAAATGCTCATGTATTAAGTACTTCAAAATTAAATATATTATTAATTACATAATAAAAAATTGTTTTTTTAAAGGGTTAATACACCATTTTGCCCCTCTACTATGCAAAGTTAACAAACATACCCTTGTACTATTTTCTAACCGATTTAACACCCTCTACTTTGAAAAGTTTAACAAATATGCCCCTACATTTATCTTTTCATCTAATGAGTTGATTATATGTGCTACTTCATATTATTTGTACACCTTAAAGTTGATTAGAATGTTCACAATCCAAAATTATTTAAATTAGAAAGAAAAAGAAAAAGGAATACCACAAACACCTTTGTACATAATGTGCTTTTTTTTTTGGGATGAATTGAGCTGGTTTTGTATTCATCAAAGCGTGAAATAACAGTACAATAAAAGGAAGGAGAGACTCAAAGAACTATACTACCCCTATAATACTATCGGCTTCACGCCTCCCAAGAGCGAAATTCAACATTTCACTCTTGATTTCCTCTATGACTTGATGACTACTCCTATAATCTACCCCCAAAGATTCGATTGCATCTCTCCTTCCAAACATTACAAATAATAACTCTCCAAAGAAGCTTTTTAGCTCTTTCTGTCACCGTCTCTCCCCAACTGCTTACCATCTTAATCATATCCTCAAACGAAGCCGCCAAACTGAAGCCAGTGAAGAAATGATTCAGCAAAGTGTTGGTGAACTCACAGTGAGCAAAAAGATGCTCTCTACTTTCCTCCTCCTTCTCACATAATGCACAAAGAGCATCCACCAAGGGATCCCACGCTTTGATTTTGTCCCTTGTAGTGATTCTATTTGTCACAATTAGCCATGCTATCACACCTCTTCTTGGTATATTATACCCTGACCAAACACTGTTATACCAGTCCACTTCAATTTTCTTACTCCTTATATCCTCCCAAATCGTTCCAATCTTCAGCTTTTTAACAATCTTACCTTTCCACTTCAGTTCACCTTCATCATCCTGATCAATATACTCCTTAACACAGTCTCTCAGCTTGAGCAGCCTTTTCCAGTGCCAGGAACCTGCATCTGAATTCACTGTCCAGAAAGAGGCTCTCTTGATCCTGTAATAATTTACCCAAGCTACCCAAATAGACCCTGCTTTCAGCATAATTTTCCAAATGTGTCTAACCACATTTGCCACGTTCCAAGTCCTTAGGTCTCGAATACCTACACCACCTTCAACCTTTGGAGAAGCCACAATGTTCCAAGCAACCTTTGGCTTGCCCCCTTCAAGTTTTCCCCATAGGAATCTGTTGCAAATGCTCTCTATGTCCTTTATGAGACTGCTTGGTAGGATAAAGGACGACATCCAAAACTGAAGTATACCATGAATTACAGAGTCTATTAGTTGAATTTTACCTGCATACGATAGCTTTTTTGATCTCCAATCTGTGATTCTTTTTGTGATCTTGTCCATTAAAGCTCTACAATCAACTCTTCTAAGCTTACCAGTTGTGAGCGGTACACCCAGGTATCTAAACGGCAGAACCCCTCTGCAGAACCCTGAGGCTACTGTGATGACTTCTGCTGTGTCTGAATCAACCCCAGCCAAATAAATCTTACTTTTCTCTGGGTAAACTGCAGTCCTGAGACTTCTTTAAACTCCATTAATACAGACTTTACTACCTCTATAGCTTCAATATTTGCTTTTGTGAACACTAGGAGATCGTCTGCAAAGCTTAAGTGAGTAAGCTTAGTCCCCTTGCATTGTGGATGCAGTTGATAACCACCCTTAGTAACAGCTCTGTCAAACAGTCTACTTAGTATTTCCATTGATAGCACAAACAAGAAGGGGGAAATTGGATCCCCCTGTCGGAAACCTCTTTTAGCTGGAAAATATCCGTTTAAACTGCCATTGATCTTCACAGAGAGCCTTGAAGAGATGAAACAAGCCTCAATCCATTTAACATAGACCTCAGGGAAATTCATAGCTCTCATAACATCCAGAATAAAAGACCATTCATAGCTCTCATAATGTGCTTTTCCTTTTCTTTCTAATTCAAATATTTTCACCTTGTGGACATCCCGATCAGTGATGTTGTTGACAAATAATATGACGTAGCACGTATAATCAACCCACTAGACGAAAAATAGATGAAAAGATAAATGGAGGGACATATTTGTTAAACTTTCAAAGTAGAGGGTGTTAAATCGGCTAAAAAATAGTATAAGAGTATGTTTGTTAACTTTGCATAGTAGAAGGGCAAAAAGGTGTATTAACCCCTTTTTAAATATAATTAACCTAATACTAGATGTTGATAATAAGAATTATGTTCATTGGTCTATGAACCGCTTTAAGGGTCATTTGCATGTAGGAAAAATGTAGTTGATTTTGTCATAGTTTGGTTTGCATTTAGAAAATAATATGCGACCTTACTTGAATGAATTTGAGTTTAGAAAAATAGAGGTAATTAGTCATATTATGAGCTCATCTTATTATAGGTTTGAAAGGTAAACAATTTAAAAAATGAAGAATTTTATCCAGCCAACGTGCTGGGTACAAAACTAGTTCCTCAATGTAGAGTTTTGGTTAAGACACCACCAAAATGTCGTGAATACCAATCTAAGGTTTAGGTACCTGCCTAACACATAAATGAATTTGATCAATGGATTTCATCATAGTTAGTCGAGAAGAAGGCACGTCTGACCGCTGTAAAATGGTGGTTAAAAGATAAACCTAAACTATTTAGGTATAAAAGGATTGTATTCCCAAGGGTCTTCTAGACACGACTACTCAATATTGGATGCTAAGGGTTAGACGGAAAGGGTTTTGTGGTGTGAGTTCCACGAATATCTAACTATCAATCAAGGAATCAAAATAAGTAATCAAACAAAGGGGACAAATGAATGTTGGTTTTTCCGTCACCAAATGTTTTCTGCGACGGTTGGACTTTCTGCGACAGATATTTCCGTTGCTAAAGGGCTTTTTTTTTTTGGCCAGAAGGGAGGATGTTGTTTGTGGTTGCCAAAAGGGAGGATTTGGTGGTCATTGTGTGTAATCATCGTGGTATGCAATCTTGCTAGCGCTAGAGCTATCTAGTAGGAGTAGTGCACATTGACATTGGCAGTATGAGAGGGAGTTTGGTCCTTTTGGACACAATTGGGAAGAAGAAAGAAAAAGAAATAAAAATTATAATTGGAAATTCTTAGATATTTTTACTAATCAGTTACGAGACATTAGAACCGGTTATAAGGTCCTATAACTGGCTATATGATTCTCTACATGATTATATATACCTTATAATAGGGTATTTTTATAAGCTGGTATGATACTCTATAACTGGTGGTGTCTGGTCATTATGGATTTTTTCTCATAGTAGGGTTGATTATAAAATTAATTCCCAAAATAGGGTTGTTTACCAGTCAATTCCCAATCTAGGGTAAAATATGCTGACTTGGCAATGAAATCGCCACACTAATTGGCGATTTACTTTTATCAAAATATATAAATAAAGATCGCCAAAGTATATGGCGATTTATGCAAATGGGTTTGTCAGAGATAGTTCTTTTGTAAAACTTGTTGCATTTCAACCATTTCACTTTTTTATTTTTCTATTTGGTCACAAAATTCTTTTTTTTTTACATTTGTTTGTTTTATTTTTAATTGTTCATCTATTCGTTAATAAGACATAATATTTTTTGTTTATAACATATATAATTGATTTGTGTCTCGTAATATAGCTACTAATCATTCAGAATGTTAACAAATAGAGTCGCTCAACATTTAGCTTAAAAAAATTTTGTTTGTGACTCGTCTTGATTCGAGATGGCCCGACTCAAAATCTTAACGAATCGATATTAAATCAAGACTGAAACAAGCTCGACCTCATAATTTTCTAAACAAACTTACATCCAATCGATTTTCAACGTAAATCGAGTTTGAACTCGATCCCCTAAATCAATGTTACGTACAAGTTGGGGGATTTTTGGTTTTGTCGGATCGAGTTCAAGCTCGATTTAAGTTCAAGTTGGGGGAATTTTGGTTTTGTCCGAATCGAGTTCAAGCTCGATTTAAGTTAAAAAAATCAAGTTCAAACTCGGCTTGTTAAGAAATTTATGAGGTCGAGCTTGTTATAGTCTTGATTTAATATCGATTCGTTAAGATTTTGAGTCGGGCCATCTCGAATCAAGCCGAGTCACAAACATATTTTTTTTTAAGCTAAATGTCGAGCGACTCTATTTGTTAACATTCTGAATGATTAATAGCTATATTACGAGACACAAATCAATTATATATGTTATAAACAAAAAATATTATATGTCTTATTAACGAATAGATGAACAATTAAACATAAAACAAACAAATGTTACAAAAATTGAATTTTGTGACCAAACAGCAAAATAAAAAAGTGAAATGGCTGAAATGCAACAAATTTTGCAAAAGAACTTATCTCTAACAAACACATTGCATAGATCGCTATATACTTTGGCGATCTTTATTTATATATTTTGATGAAAGTAAATCGCCAATTAGTGTGGACGATTTCATTGCCCAGTCAGCATATTTTACCCTAGATTGGGAATTGACTGGTAAACAACCCTATTTTAGGAATTAATTTTATAATCAACCCTACTATGGGAAAAAATTCGGTTATTAGCATATTGTAACTAGTTATGAGACTATAACTTTTTGTATGAAATATTTAGAATTTTTAAAGATTTTGATTCTTTGAAATATTATACTTAATTACTAGAACTTATACTTAGTTATTTGACCTTATACCTGAATATTGGAATTCTATAACTTGGTATAACGTTCATAACGATATTATAATCGATTAATATTGGACATAACCATTTATAGGCCTCCTTGTAAAAGTTGCCGGTCGATCATTGGATGGTATTTTTTGAATCGTGACACGTCATTAATTTCCATCCATTTTTGTTAGTCTGAGCTGGCAATTAATTAAATGTGACAAATAAATCAAACATGTGCTATCTCATGTAGTTAAAATGTCAATATCAATTTTTTCACATCATAATTATAAAATAATAATCTAGGAGGCCAGATGTGTGCTGAACCCCACAACCTTCATGATTGACTCGACCACCACCACCACTATTGTCGAAAGCTCAAAATCGTCAAGCTCCACCGCCACCACTAGCGGAAACCCGAAAGCGTCATGAATCCACCACCACACTATCAACTACCCAAATATATTTGTCCTCCCTTGAACTTCAGAGACCCTGTGATATAATCAATATTTGGCCCAGTTATAACATATTTTGACAAAATATTTTTTAAGTATATCAAAATAAATATTCACATTTTACATTTGAATAAATATTATTATATTTGAAACAAATATAACATCGTTGGTTAATAGATATATGAGTATTTAATTTTATATTATTCAAAAGATAACGCTCTATAATCATAAGTAATTTATTTATTTATTCTCAAATATATTTTCTCTGAAATTATAATTGGAGACATTTCTGTAAAGCTCATATATTTAATTTTGAAATTTAAGTTATATTCGATTAGAAATTGATATCCAAATGATTCAAAATATATTATTATAAAAATCCTAACAATAATTCTAAAAAGGATTAAAACTATAAGAGTCCATACTTATCTAACAAAAATAAAGGTCGCATGACTTGACAGATGAATGAGATGAATTATTTAATAAAAATGAAGCCTCCATGCCCAAGAGATGAATTAGCAAAATAACTAATAAAAACATTATCTAGATAAACGATATGAATTATTAAATAAAAAAGAAGGCCCCATATGACCAATAGATAAAAGAGAAAAACAACTAATAAAAACAACATTTCCATGAACTGAACCTGTGACCTAACAACCATACAAAAGCTAATGTCCACCTTCTAACCATTACACCACATATTTATTTCAGTTTCAAAATTACTTATTAATAATTATTTATCTGATACTTTTCCCCCGAAATTCTGAGGCCCTGTGCCGGAAACAGGCTGACACACCCTCTGGGCCGGCCCTACTCCCTTTCCATGGCAGAGTATTCGAGATCCAAAATCCTTTAGTTTGAGGTTCATAAGAAAAAATCATAACATGGGCAAGAGATGAAGAATAATTCTAGATATGAGCTAGCTCAGATTTTACACGGGACTTAATAGATTGACCAAATTGTTACCCTATAAATTTGTGAGGTTACAAATGAAATGTGAATGACCATTCTGTTACAAACCCTAACGTTAATAATCAAAATGGATAATAAGCCAGTGAATGGTGGGTGAGTGTAAAGGTTAAAAACGATAATGATTTATCTCTACTATCATTAGTCTATCACAACCCACAATCTACGACTAAAACAAAAAATCACCATCTAGTACTCATCATGGCAATTTCCGTTAGAATACTTTTTTTCTTCCCCATTCTGGTGTTTGTCTACTGCCGGTCGTAGTGTTCTACACTACGACCATGGCGTCGACGTTGTTCCAGTCCGGCAATTTCAAGATCAAGGTTCCCCGCGTCCAATTTTGCACCTCGCAGATTGGTAGGTTGGAGGAAGAGGTGAGAGAGTTGAGAGAAAAGTTAGAACTATGTTCCAGGGCCTTCTCCCCGTCCCTAGAGAACAACCCCTGAAGTATGAAGATGCGGAAACGGCTATCAGGATGTAATAATATAACATATAATATGTTATATTATTATGTTTATAGCTTATATATATTTTATACATTCAAGTATGTTGACCTTGATTTTACTTTGGGTGAAGTTTTTGATTTGCTTGTTTTTTTTCGAGAGCTTGAACTCGAGTGAGTATTGTTCCTTTTTTTCGCTATCCTCCTGCTTTTGCAAAAAAATATAATCTTATTTTGAGTTCTATTGTGTGAATTTCTTTAATTAATAAACATATGTGAGGTATAACATACATATTATATATAACACATATATACTATATATATATATATAATATTGTTATAGGTAACGTTGAAAACTTCGGTACCTCCAGTAAAAGTGGTAATACTGAGTACCTCCAATTTTTTGAATCATCATGTACGCCCATTTTAATGAAAAGATATGGAGCATCCATAATTCATTTATTTTTTTTTCAAATTTTTATTATACAAAGATTACAAATAAGACCATAATTTTTATAATTTTCCCATTATAGTCTCAAAACAGTCTGATATTTTATTAATCACATTAACTTAATTTATTGTCAAACAATTTATTCATCCATATTTCATATTATATATAATAGTTTGACATACTCATAACAATATAACATAGACAACCATTGTAGACACATAATATATTATATTATTATATATAACATATAATATATTATATTATTATGTTTATAGCTTATATTTGACAATTTCTTGTCACTCAGTCAATATTTGAATAGTTGGTAATTAATTACTTTTAAAAACCAAAGTTCACTAATCAGTAATCTCTACTCTACTATCTACTATCACTATACAACCAACAAAACACAAAATTACTCTTCTGATCATGGTGCTCTCTGTTAAAGCCTTGCTGGCTGTCGCAGTGTTATACACAACGACCATGGCGCCTGCGCCTTTACAGCCCGTCGGGTACTACACATTGGTTCCCGACATCCAATCCTGCTCCTCGCGGGTTGGTAGGCTGGAGGTAGAGGTGAGGGAGTTGAGGGAGAAGCTGTGAGTCTGTAGGGCGTTCTCCCCGTCCCTGGAGATCAACCCTGAGGCCTGAAGTTTGGTTTGCAACGTATGTTAATTAATTAATTTATTTATTATTGTTTACCTAAAAATAATGAAATTAGTATGATATATACGAGTTTCTCATTTCTTATTTATTAGTTCTTCCATATTACATAATTATGATAAAAAAAGAATACAACTTCAGTTCCAGTTATATAGATTCTCAATAGACCCAACAAGATAATTGAGAAATCTTGAGTTACGATGTCGATGAGCTTGTAATGATGGTTTGAGTTGAGAGAGTCTTGGGGGCCCAAGTGACTAATGAAGGGCCACAGAAGAAGCACCATGTGAAAGCGAGGTCTAAGGCGAAACTACTCTACTCTTGTTGAAAGGATCAATAGACTATATCGATAGCTTTACTCGTCAAATTATTCATCTCAAGGGGTTTAGCCTTGGTATGGACGAATAGGTTATGAAACGACTTAAGAAGTAGAGTAAGGAGACAAAGAAGGTATAAGAAATAAATTACTAAAAAAAATATCCGAGACGAATGTATTAAGACCTATATTCTACGTTTTATGATAGAACATGATCTTTTATTTATTGTACATTGAGTTGGTGTTAGTATCTATTTTCTTTCACAGAATAAGATTTTAACGATAATTTTTTTTTGTGTGGTAAAAGGAAACTTAAAAGAACAAAGCAAGATTACTCTCTACTGCGTAAAACTCCATACCTATCTTACCAGAGCACTTGATCAATAGAGGTTGGTATTTCCAATAACCCTTTCTCCCACACTCCGTCCAGCAAGAAGATGAACCACCATATTCTCCTTCATGTACACATGTTTAAGGGCGCAATCCCGATTTCTCGTAAGCAACCCCCTACAAATCTTGGATATGGTCATCAGACTGAATTCCATTCGAATTCAACACCTTACATTTCCTTATGAAAACTCTATTTTCGTCTTCTTTCCCACCGGTTCGAGTTTCGACTAGATTGAGTTCATAATGGAAGAAGCTTAAGAGGCGGTGGCTTGAATGATGTTGCCAAGTATTTCGGTGGGAGGATCAAACAAAGACCGACAAGGAGGCATTGGATTCACTACAAAAAAACGTTCTTTAGCGTCGGTCGGTCTAACGACCGTCGCCAAAGCAAAATAACGCGTTTTAGCGTCGGTCGAACGTCGACCGACGCTAAATTGGGTAGTTATGAACCCTAAACGTCGGATCTCCCACTCATTCTTCTCTCTCACTTTCCCTATCTTCTTCTTGGAACCACCGTCGCTCCATCTCGCTCAAATCCGCAGCCGCTCCATCTCGTGATGGGTCTGGTCATCTGTCGTCACTCCAGACGACGTCATCTCTTCCTAAATGGCGGCTCCACCTCCTTCGACTCTCGTCCATGGCCCCGCTCAAACTTCCACCGATCCCAGCCCCTTCGTCGTCGTCGTTCATCTTCGATTCGCCCTCATCTCGCTCAAGTCTGGTCAGTCGCCGTCATCTCTTCCTAAACCTAAGGTACTTCATCTTCTCAGATCTAGACTTCGATTTATGGATTTAGGGTTTCGCTTTCCTCCTCACAGGGTTTTTGTTGTATCTGCAAAAAAAGAAGGAGGGAAGAAGAAGAAGCAGCTGTATCTGCAGAAGAAGAAGGAGGGAAGAAGAAGAAGTAGTTGTATCTGCAGAAGAAGAAGAAGGAGGGAAGAAGAAGAAGCAGCTGTATCTGCAGAAGAAGAAGGAGGGAAGACGAAGAAGCAGTTGCATCTGCAGAAGAAGGAGGGAAGAAGAAGAAGCAGCTGCATCTGCAACTATTTTTTTTTGTGATTTTCAGTGTATTTAGCATTGGTCGGTCAGTGCATTAGCGTCGGTCGATCGAAAACCGACGCTAAAGTTTAACATCACCACATCTGGCGTCGGCTCGATCGACCGACGTTATTCAAATTAGCGTCGGTCGCGTCTGACCGACGCTAAAACACTATTTTTTTGTAGTGATTGTCGTTGATTTTTAATGGAATGCTTTGTTAAGAAGGCATGATTAGCAAAGCAGATAGGTCTGCTTGTTTATGTCACTTAGTTTATTTTGAGTATCAATTGCTTTGTTTGACATCGGGGAACAATAAACTAACAAACATAGAGTATCAAGTGTCATCTTGAGGCGAAGGGTGGCTGCAACACTTGGGGAAGGAGGGTGATTGTTACCAGAGTTTCAAGGTATTCTTTTCCAAATTTTCCAATTTGATTTCAATTTTCAGTCCCAAATCTTCTTTCTTAGACTTTGACACGAACAATCTAACAATTATCAGAAATGTGTATTCTTTTCATCATTTGGTCACCGTCAAAGATGAGAGATATGGAGGGGGTGTTGGTCCGAAGGCAAGGGAGGTCGACGAAGGGGGTGATAAAGAAGAAGGCAAGGAGACAGGCCAAAGTTTTTTTTTTTCATTTCATTTATTTATTAATATTCTATTATTTTTATTATAGAATAGTGACAAATAAACGTTAAATATTTTTTTTTTCTATTCTTCTAACTCTGTAATGACACGTATACAAATAAATTGTGGAAACTAACAACGTGTCATGATTAAAAAAAATATCAATAGGCTGTGTCACCTTAGATAAAGCCAATATGTGATATACAAATTGGTAATAAGCGAAAAGTTCATGCCAACCTAGGGTATCATGCGATTATTTTAAGCAGAATATTTCACAAACACACAATGAACGGAGATAGTTCTCGCATAGCCGTGATCGACCATAAATGAGTCGAATTTCTTGTACCATTGCCTTCATTCCATACAAGTTATTCCTTAATTTACACATAAAATTTTCTTTCCCTTTAACCTCAAACCCTTAATTTTTTATACACTAGGTATCGTATCCGCGCTTCGCTGCGGAGGTGAAGCAAAAGTTATAACAGCCTGTGGTCGATAACTGTTGTAGCACGTGAATATGCGAAGTAGATATAGTTAAGTGGAACAAAGACTATCCTTACAGTCTAGATGTAATGCAGCACAAATGGATAGTATTCTTACAGGCTACGAAGTTACAATTAGAAGCAAAATACATAGATGTTAGACAAAATACAAATAAACAAAACGAAGAGATTACATGACATCGTCTCAATTTTCTCTAACGATTGTGACTTTGAAATGGATCGGAGGAACTGTTGTAAGAAGCTCGAAGTAGCAAACGTGGTTGTTGTTTATTGAGTTTTCTGCTGCGAAATCTACCCAGCCGATACTAACGTACTTCTTCTGCTGTAAATATGCCTTAGTTTTCCATAAGCGATGACCATTTTGTAACAGCACAGTTTTAACCTTTTTCAAAATAGGATGTGCCTCACTGAAAGTTGATGGTATATGCTGCGTGAAAAAAAAAAGCATAATAATGTGTGTAAAGATTATTTGGTTTGTGTTAGCATGTGTGGAGATGAGTTGGTTATAGAGAACATACCACAATTTCTGTAGCTGTTGCAGCACATCTATTCAATTCAAGTTTGAAGAAAGGATAGTTGGAATGGAAAGTAGCAGCAGTTACAACTTCAAGGATTTCATTGTCATCTGGAATTGACACACACAAAAAATGTGGTTAAGGCTGAGTACATGTTCAATTTATATGACTATGATATAAGAAAAATAGATTAAGGGAAAATAAAACCTGATTGGTTGTTGAAGATTTCAGGGTTGCGAATAGGGTATTCAATCTCACAAGTGGATGTGTCAAAGATTGCAACTGAAAAGTGGTTGTTTCCATTGTGTTTAAACCGCAGGAAATGACCTAATTTGAGGGAGTTAAATGAGTAGAAGTCATTCCATTGTCCGGCAAACTGTTTAGTTCCGTCGTTGTCACAGATAATATCCACTGTCCATTGTTCTCCGGGTGGAGTTTGTAATGTTGTTGTGGTTCCGCGTGAGTGTCTAGCGAAATTTTTTGGCAGTGGCTGTAAATGTAAGCAAAAAACATAGTTATTGAACGTGGAATGGGTAAGACACTATATATTTATGAGTGTAATGTTTATTAGTGTAGATATGGTCTGATTAAAATGAAGTTGAGTTTCAAAACCAATGGAAATGAGTTCAGAAGTTTATTACCTCACATACTATACTTGCTAGTTTATGACAAATATCATTTTTTCACATATCATTTAACTATAACATGCCAGAACAATGATAAAATTAAAAGCAACATGTGGTATTTGTTTGATGAATTTATGCCTCGCCGTTCTCGAGGCCTAATGGCAAGCTAATATTAGAATGATTGGTGTCTATCTATTGCGTCTATCGATCAATAATGTTGATGTCATATGTACGTTTTAGTATATCCTAATTTTAGTTAATTCATATCGTCAACTTCATTAAAACAAAGAGTTGTAAGCTGAATTTGTCTGCTGTTAAAAAAAGCTCGGTGGCATCTAATAGTTGAAGTGTGAAATAAAGAGTTCGATAATAGCATCATGCTCGTCTATAGTAAAGATAGCCACAAAATCAGCTTGTTAACCAAACTAAAAGTAATTGTGTTTAATTACAGGTGAAGTTGTACGATAGCCATGTTGCTCTTAACTACGAAACCCTCCACGCACGCGGGTGAAACGGAAAGGCAGTCAGCTGACTCACGACGACCGGTGGCTGAGTCATGAGGGAAGTCCCTACGCACGCAGGTGAAACGGAGAGGCAATCAGCTCAGGCACGAATCCACGCGACACAGATAGGTAAAACAAAGCAGCATGAAACGAAGAGGCAGGTAGGTGAATCACGATTACATGCGTCAGAACTGCAAAATCGGAAGCACTGACAAGAAGGTGACAAAGAGAGGACCGACGTGGAAAAAACATGCACACATGGAGAAAAGGACACGCTAGCATACCAATCCGAACGGATGGAGTAGAGGGCAGGCCACGTAAGGGAGGCTGCATGACTGCCAAATCGGCAGCAGGGGTAGGATGCTGATGCACAGAAGTGAATGGCGGCGGCCGAAACACACAGTCAGAAAACAGCTGCACTCACACGGCCCACGAAAATTAAAGGCCCAATAGCTCATTTGACAGGCAGGCAGGCAAGCCTGTCAATCCTTAATGAACAGTAGAAATACACGTAAAATAGGCAAAAGTTTCGGACGCGTACGGACCTTGCTTTATAGGTTCTTTTATTAATGTGCTCCCTCCTGGAAAACTATCTACGGAAAAAGTCGAATGAATTTGTGCCGTGTTGAAATGGACTAAATTGTAAAATTTGCTAAATATCGTGCTTAATATGAATCTTGAGCTACAAATATAGGCTGAATGATAAAAAAAGGGTGAATCCGGAAAGAGGGCCCTGTCCGGCAGAAGCAGTTTTATCCTCCGACCGACCCACACAGTCCGCAGACCAGACCCACAACCCTGAGACCTGAACCCTTTCCGAAATCTGAAGCAGAATGAACGAGAGATAGAGAACCCAGCAGCCAGCCAACTCCAATAACCGAAAAAATCAGACTTTGCCCTTTCTTCTCCTTCTCCCCACCTTTTGCCCCCCCGCCTCCATCTTCGTCTCGTCTCCCCACCTCTCTCTGTGTAATTCCTAAATGCCCATCTCTCCTTCTTTCTCTATCTCGCTGCTTTAACCCTTTACTTCCACCGGAACCCTCCTCCTCTCGCCGTTTTCTTTTATGCTCCTCCCCAATTCGATTCCTCCCGATTCTGCTCTTTCAATTGTTGGGTTTCTCCGATCAAAACCCACGGCTCAACACGCCGCCTATGGCTCCTGGGCGTAAAAGGGGAGCAAATAAGGCCAAGGCCAAGACTCAGCTCAGTTTGGGCGATCTTGTGCTTGCTAAAGTTAAAGGCTACCCTCCTTGGCCTGCCAAGGTTCTCTTCTTCTTCTTCGTCTTCGTCTTCGTCTTCTAGCTTTCTCCTTTTTTTGTTTGGTTTAATGACAGAGAGACTAAACCCTCTACTCCCCCGTTTTCTGCTGTTTTTGTTATGTTTTGAATTCCTTTGCTACATCACCCTAGTTTTGTTTGAACAGCTTTTCACACTTCACTAGATTTCATTGTGCTCCACTGCCTTTACTCTCCTTTTATATGATTCCCCTTGCTCTTAACTTTAACTTGCTTCTGTGCTTGTCTAAAATTATCTCATTAGGGATTATCCGGCTCTTCACTATTGGCATTGTTGGTTATCTGCTCTGGTGTCTCAGCATCTTGTTTTCTATCAACCTGTTCCTGTTTTCTACCCGTTTTTATGATTGATTCACCATTCTATGAATCATCCTTTGTTCTGGTAGTCTGAGATTAGGGTTGACGGGCTTCTGTGGGTTTTGATTTTGGTACAAAGTGGTCATTACTGCTTCTTAATTGCTTGTCTTTAGGAGTGACAGAACGGACAGGACCAAGTCATTACTTTCTGTGCATTTGTGTTACTTTATTGGTTATTGTCTTGCACAAAGCTGCAAATACCGTGGTTCTTCGCTACCTTGTATCATCAATGTTAAACATGTTGGTATGTCTTCCTGCTTGGTACTATGAAGCTGGAACTTATGGTTTTTCTTTCAGGTATGTCGGCCTGAAGACTGGAAGAAGACACCGGACCCTAAGAAACATTTTGTTTACTTCTTTGGGACTCAAGAAATGTGAGTAAACTTTTTCAATTTTCTCATTCGCTTTCTGAATTCAATAATAAGCAATTATATTGACTTAGATTTATATTGTGATAGGGCTCATAAGCATTGCTTCCTTATAGATAAAATTTTCAACTATGGCTTGGCTGTGAATTTGTGTATTTCTCTTATGATTGGGATGAACATTGAGTGAACAGGTAGTGAAACTTGCTATGTTGCTCTGTATTGTCTGGATGTACTGGCCATACGTGCTTCTTTTCATTGATCCTGTGTTGTTTGTTCCTCCTTATATTTCCTGATATGTTTAAATGATAGCCGAGTAGGTCTGGTACTTAACCTACTGCTGGTTTGATTAGCAGTTTGCTTTTCCATCAATTTACTTGTTTCTGATTTGGATGTGTCATTGACTAGATTGGGTTCACTTTTAGCTTCTTCTGACACTGTGAAATTATCCCTTTTGTTGTTTCAGAGCTTTTGTTACTCCTTCTGATATCCAAGTATTTACATGTGAAGTAAAGAACAAGCTATCTTCTAAGTTTCATCGTAAGAGTAACCCCTTTACTCAAGCATTGAAGGAAATAATTTCAGAATTTGAGAAGTCACAAAATGAAAAATCAAGTGTGCCGGGGGAGGCACCCTCTGCTGATGGAACAGAAGACGGAGGAGCGGTTGACTTGAATGATGATATTACTGGTTCGAATGGAGAAGCATCAGAAGATGCACGTGATGTTAGATACAAGTTAGATAATTGCTCTAGACGAAAGGGTGAAGCTGGCTTTGGAGATACAAAGCCTTTTGTGTCTAATGATGCCAGAGACAGTCCAGTCCAGGCTACATCTTTTGACAAGAAATCTGATGATGAGCAGGTGCAGGATGTAATATCTTTTTCTAGGATCCCTAATGATGGAAAAGATGAAACTTCTACTGCTGCAGGAGTAAAGCAGGAGGTCGACATTGACCAGAATAGTAATAAGTCGGAGATGGTTATTAGTCAAGTTAGGAAGATTGATGGTACAGTAGAAGGGCATAGAAGCACGGGCTCTGATATGATCGAAAAGGAAGACCAAAAACCTGGTGTTTCATCGCGTAGTGGTAAGAAGTTGAAAGACAAGGTGAAAGGAAAAAATGCTTCTGCGGTAATTGATGACTTTATGGGTTCTAGTAACGGGAAGAAAGGAAGAGAGATGCAAAAGGCTAAAATAAATTCAAAGGCAGCTGATGGAATCTGTGAAAGCTTAGTTGATAAAAAGAAGAAGGGTGCCAAATCTGGACCCATGGTTGACACAAATGACACTTCTCGTCCGGCTAAAAGGCTGAAATCTGGTGATGTGGGAACCCCTGAAGAATCTCTGGACTCTCATGCTTTTGATGTCAGTTCAAGTGAATGTTCTTTATTGCATGGGAAAACAGAAGTTCTTCTGGGGTCGGAAGCCCACGCGAACACTGCAAAGGAAAGTGTTTCTGCTGAAACAGGTATAGATAAATTTGATGCATCAGGTAAAGTAAAATTGGAGGCATCACCGCCAACAGCTGTGGTAAAATCTGCTGCATCAGCACAGACTGATAAAGTAAAATCTTATGCATCTCCCCAGATGGATAAAGTTAAATCTAGTTCTTCTAAACCCATCAGTAAACTCAAGTCTGATTCCTCTGCCCAAATGAGGAAAGTTACAGCCAATACGGGTAAAGGAAAAGTCGATGTTAAACAAACGAGTAAGGTACGCGATCCTACTGGTGGTGAGGATGTGTTGTTGCCAGCTTCGAAACGTCGTCGTCGAGCACTTGAGGCAAATACTGATTCTGCTCATAAGTCAAATGATCGAAGGGAAATGAGTCCTGATATGAAGAATGACTTGCCTTCTAGTAACTCTAAAGGTCAAACAAACCATAATTTGAAAAGGCGAAGGGCTGTGTGCCTCTATGATGATGATGAAGAGGACGAAGAACCTAAAACTCCAGTTCACGGGGGTTCTGCTAAAAGTGCTAAACCTCCATCTGCTCCCTCTGCTACTTCCAAGAATAGGGATACACAAAGTGGAGGTTCACATGATCAACAAGATGGATGTATGGCAAACTCCCAGTCAAATGCGAGGGAATCTACTAGAGACTGTGAGGCATCCTTGCACTTAGAAAAGAATTCTCGTTCGCCTGGGGTTCCAAGAACTGTGAAGGCTCCTAGTGCTACTGATTCACAGAGTCCAAGAGAGGAGGAAGAGCAGGTACTAGCCAAGGAGACAAATACTGTCTTGACATCTCCGAAGAACTCTCCTCGGTCACTTGCTCCAAAAAAAGTGGTGGAAAAACATAAAACAAGTAACGTTTCTGTAAAGACATCTTCTGGTGCTCAAAAGAAGACCCATGCTTCTTCTAGTAAGCCCTCGGGCCTGGTCCTGGATGGTGCAAAAGCTTCCCAGAGTCACGTGGCAGTTCAAAATAATAGGCTCTCTCTTTCGGCAGAGAGACCTAAAAGTACTCCCAAAGAGCCTTCAAGTGTGGAAAATCACGCCATTTTGTTGGCAACTCAAATGGAGTACGATCCTTTTCCTGAGGACTTTTTGTACAACTTTGTCTATGCATTTTTTTTTTTTCATTTGGTTATTTCTTACATGTGAACACAATTTTGGCCTATTTTCAGTGTTGAAGATGCAGAAGATGATGCAAGCTATTCATTGGTTGATTTTAAGACTCCAGATTCTTCTGTATCTTTGAAGCACCTTATTGCTACTGCACAAGCTAAAAGAAAAGAAGCGCATTCCCAACATTTCTCTCTCAGAAGTTCCAATTACGCTTTTCTGTCCATTAACAATGCTCATGGATGGACTCCTAGTCCGACCTTTGTTCATCCTTTGCCATCTAGCATTTCAAATATAATTCAGGCTGATGCATCAGAGCTCCATCCTCACCCACGCATCTCTTCTCCATCTACTCAGAATCATCCTTCAGGCTCCCAGAATCAAACAGACAATGGAGAGGCTGAAGAGCGGAGGGTTAGTTCTGGACATAGAGCTCCTGGAGGCTCACTGAGTGGTGGTACGGAGGCTGCTGTTACACGTGACGCTTTTGAAGGGATGATAGAGACCTTGTCTAGGACAAAAGAAAGTATAGCACGTGCAACTCGTCTTGCCATAGACTGTGCAAAGTATGGAATAGCCAATGAGGTAAGTGAATTGTTCTGGTAGAAATGTTTTCTTAGAGCCATGAATATAATCTTTTGTGACTATAGCCACTTGAGGTATCCAGACCTTTTTCTAGCTTATCCGTTCGTCTTTGAATGGTACCAGCTCTATCTCCTTTCTCTTTAGTTGCTTCTTTCGAGCCTGGATGCCCTATAATTGTCCGTTTATATCTATAGGTAGTAGGTACAATTGTCAACTTTTGTCTGCCTGTTATTTTCCGGAGGGGTTGAGTGTTTTAGATGTACCAACAGTTGTTTCTTCCAAGCCTAAATGCACTTCAATTATCCATATATATCTTGGTACAATGTTTAAGTTCCTTCTGCCTATTGTTTTTTAAACGGCCGAGGGCTTTATATGTACCAATATTGGTTGATATTTATTTATGCACTAATAGTTGTTTCTTCCAAGCCTGAATGCTCTTCAATTATCCATATATATCTTGGTACAATGTTTAAGTTCCGTCTGCCTATTGTTTTTGAACGGCTGAGGGCTTTATATGTACCAATATTGCTTGATATTTATGCACTACACATGTAGAATGAAATGTAAAACCTTAGTTTGGTTGGTGATATTATTCTTGTTGCTGAAATTTTCTACTTAACCTTCCTACTTACATATTACATGAATGAGTTCTCATTAAGTTATTCTTTTCAGGTCGTGGAACTTCTAATCAGAAAGCTTGAAAACGAACCTCGTTCCCATCGGAAAGTGGACTTATTCTTTCTTGTCGACTCAATTACCCAGTGTTCACATAACCAGAAAGGTTTTTATTTTGTCCTGTGTAGATTAGGAATCATATGTCTGAATCCTGTAGTATTCTATTTTTATCATAATCTAACAGTTAGCATTTCTGTACTTTGATTGCTAAACATAACCAGGCATAGCTGGAGCTTCATATGTACCAACAGTTCTGACAGCGTTACCACGTCTTCTGGGTGCTGCTGCTCCACCTGGAACTGGTGCTCGTGAGAATCGTCGTCAATGTCTCAAGGTTAATTTTCTTAATTTCATGAATTCTCTGTACTGAACGTCAGCACGATGATGATAAGCCTCTTTTCTTATAGGTGCTAAGGTTATGGCTTGAGCGAAAAATCTTTCCTGAATCTGCATTGAAACGTTTTATGGATGATCTTGGGGGTCCTAGTGACAACACCTCTTATGGAGTATCCCTCAGACGTCCATCCCGCTCTGAGCGGGCTTTAAATGACCCCATCAGAGAAATGGAAGGGATGCAAGTGGATGAGTATGGGAGGTATGGTGAAATTTTATCAATTTAATCATTTAGCTTATTTTTTTGGGACCAGATAGAAGCAGGCAATTTGGATGTGGGACTGGCATGATAGCCCATCTTGTTATACTGAGAAATCAAATGCAATTGTAGACATTTTAATATGTTACATTGTTACAGATTTGGTAGAAATATTTATTGGACTTGCTTATTCCCAATGTCTCTATCCTTTTAGCTTGAAATATGAGTAATTTAGTGCATCGAGTTGGAAAATGAACTAGACAAGTAATCGAATGTTTAAATACTTGTGCAATGGTGTTTTGTTATTTAGATTTGCAATGCTTGCTGTTGCACCGAAAACTGTAGGTGTACTGACTTCCATATTGTTTATGTTTGTTGGCATGACAGTAATGCAACGTTTCAGTTACCCGGCTTGCTATCAGGGAACATTTTTGAAGATGATGAAGATTTGGTAACGGAGTTAGCTAAAGAAGCTGGTCAGGTGTTGACAGTGGCAGAACCTGATCATGCTTTAGGAGAGTTGGAAACATGTACTGCTACTCCCAGTGACAGACGTCATTGCATCTTAGAGGATGTTGATGGTGAGCTTGAGATGGAAGATGTATCAGGTCATCATCTTAAGGATGGTGAACCTGAAATGGTTGTAGAAGAGCATTGCTCTAACATGGCCTTCGAAACTGTATCAAAGAGTTCCACCGACTCACCCCCATTTCCAGATGGTTCACCACCACTGCCACCTGGTTCTCCTCCTCAGCTTCCACCTTTGCCACCCTCTTCACCACCTCCATTGCCTCCACCGCCAAACTTCCCTTCACAGCTTCCACCCCCGCCTCCACCCCTGCCCCTGCCTGCACCTCTACCTGTTCCTTCGCAGCTCCCTCCTGCATTACCCTCAGGTCCTCAGCTATCTTTGATACATCAACACACGGCGCCAGTTCAACCCTCCCTAATATCAACCCAACCATCTCTACAGTCACCACAATTGGGATATCAGCAGGCTGTGCCACATGAATATTGCAGTAAAGCTGGTGTATGATTTCTAGCCAGTTCTCCCTAATATTTTTTTGGACGCATAGAGTCTAATGTGGAGTGTAAGCTCCCCCCTAAAATTGGATGTACGTTTATTTCTGTGAAGTTTTATATGTATTTTCTATGCAGGGAAATCAAATGGGCCGAATGGCTAATACACCTCATGGGAAGCATATGGATCATGTTATGAAAAGTGATGTCTTTCAGCAGCAGTCTACTTGTTTTGCACCTTCAGCAGTTTGCAACTCTCGAGAAACTCCAGGATTCAACTCTTCCAGGCATTTGGACTATAGCCACAAGGACATGTACTTGAATCCGCAAGCATCACAACACAATTCTCAGTTTCAGCAGGGTAACACACCATTTGTACCCAGACCTCTGAATACTAGCCATCTACAAACGCCACCGGGTCATTTTCAGTTTACAAAGCCAGTGATTCAGCAGCATCACCAGCATTCTTATCCCCATCCCTATCCTGTGCCCTCACATCCCGAGGGACATCGGCGTTTTGTTGGTGATGATCAGTGGAGGATGCCCTTGAATGAGTTTAATGCTAATAATCAACATGGTGGATGGACTAGTGGAAGAATTCCGTCAAATGGAGGTCATTCAATTGGCCAAGAAGGTACGTGTTCTCTCCCCAATGAACACTAGGATATATGGTGCTGTGACAGGCAAGGATTTTGCAGCAAGATTTCTGTTTGAAAATATGTGGTCAAGTTATTCAATTGGGATAGTCTAATCATCTGTTAGTCAATTCATGTGCTTTGTGATACTTGTGAGTTCCAGTCCCAGTAACTTTACGAAGATTTTGAGTGTAAATGACAGTAGGAACCTATGACTCGACTTGTTTGCTGCAATGAACACTAGGATATATGGTGCTGTGACAGGCAAGGATTTTGTAGCAAGATTTCTGTTTGAAAATATGTGGTTAGTTATTCAATTGGGATAGTCTAATCATCTGTTAGTCAATTCATGTGCTTTGTGATACTTGAGAGTTCCAGTCTCAGTCAGTTTTGTTAAGATTTTGAGTGTAAATGACACTCGACTTGTTTGGTATGTAATAGAATTTAGGATCTGTTACGTCATAGTACAGTTTGAAAAGGGAACAAACGGTTAGTGTGGCTTCCTTAGAGATTCTAAGGACATGGTCCTTATTAAACTGAGCTCCCTTAGGTTCCAGTGCATAAAAATGTATAGTTATTGGAAAATACAATAATTCTATGGATCACTTGGTTGTCAGAATGGTCTCCAATATACAAATTTCTTCTCGTTTGGTCTTGTCTCATGTTTCATGGACTCTGTGTAGTTACAATTGTTACTTTTTTTTTTTTTGGTACAATTGTTACTCAAACGACCATTTCTGGCCTTTCCACTTTATTTGTCTCGTGTCATTTGAACTGAGAGAAGTTCTGTTATTTTCGTCGGGGTGTTTATTTCCACTGTCCAAAGATTTTGGACTGACTGGTTTTGGTGCAGGTTTCTTTCGTCCACCAATTGAAAGGCCATCAGCAAATACTGTTGGTGCTCAATACCCTGCAAATAACAATTTACCTGCTGCTCCTCCAATTTCAGGTCATCTCTGGGTTTAACTTGGAAAAGATCACATGGGCCACAAAACTGAGGTGGCGCTTCTATTATACCATAATTAATTACAGATTATGTTGTTGCAGGCCCTGGTATTTCCCAGATGATGCCATGTAGACCTGACATGTCTGCAGCGAATTGCTGGAGGCCAGCTTAAGGATGAACTTTAATCTGTGTCTAGGTAAAGTTTTTTCTTACTTTCTAGCACAGTTATTTATGTATTATGGTTGATATCCACACAGCGTTGTTTGCATTAGGGCGACCAATAGGTGTAAAAACAGAAAACCTGTTCTCTATAAACATCTCAGCCAACTACCTCCGGCATAAACTGCTGAGTCTTGTTGGTACTGCCATTGAAGGTGCCCTGAGGTGTTAGGTAATCGATGGATTGTGTCCAAACCTTGACAATGTCGATGCATGGTGTTGTTAAAAGTTGTGCGTTGCTCTTCACAACCACACATCCTCTGGTGTTTTAAATCCAAAAAAACTTAAAACAGTTGGGGGTGCTTCTGTACCAAGTTACTCCTGGCATTTTGCAGGAGTGATCCTGGGCTGCGCCTCTGCCTTAGGTCATCATGGTATCCCTGAAACGTCATCACGAGTTTCTTACTTCCTAGTGGTGCTAAATAGCTTTGGACAAAGTTGACATTTGTTTTATTTTGCACCCCTACTAAGATTGTGTGGCATCAGTTTCATATGTGTTGTCCGTTTAGTTTGTTTGACGAGATATAATTGGTTTTGTTGTTATTTTATGTATAAGAACTGTTCTTTATGGTCTCTATACCCCTATTTTATGTATAAGAACTGTTATTTTATTTTATGGTCTCTATATTGTTATTACCTGCAAGTTGGTGTTTAATTATTGTTAAATGATATCTTGTGTTTAGGTTAGTGTCAATTTTGTGGTGGGATTAACTGATTAGAGCTGCGGCGCAACAAAGAAAGCAGTCACCATGAGGACATAGTTGAGATTGGTGTTAGGTTACTGATGCACACTTGGAAGGCGGGCATTTAGCTCTTGTGGAGAATTTGGCAGGACTCACTGTATATTGTATTTTTCCCTGTCAAATGTATCGCGGGAACTTTTGCTTCAGAAGTCTAGACCCATATTTCTGACTTGGTTAGTACATCTGTTTCTTTGCTCTTGTAATTATACTGATTCTTTCTAACAATATAAAAGAAACAAACTAGTCATTCAACAGCATTGCATCAGTTAGGCATGATGAGTTAGGTCATGGTAATCTATCTTCCTTTTTCTTGGCTTTATTGTTTGAACCCTACCAAAACACCAGGAGACAGACAACTTGCTTGATTTTTTCTTTTGCAACTGCATGCAGTCAAGTTTATAAAAAATATGATATTCATATGCATGAATGTTAAGTGATTTATTTCCAGACAAAATTCTACGTGCAAGCTTGCGCTATTAAAACATTACAAATTTTTCATCCAATATGCACTCACTGAGGTGGTTCCATTAAACACTGAATTAGTCTCCACATGTTCAGCTGTGTGCTGTGTGGGCAATGATCTGTTAGGTTGCTTTATGAACTCAGATTGGATAAAAAACAGAGTTCGGGAAATGCTTCGGGGGTAACCGAGTTTCGTACTATCAGTTTCGTTTATATTTTCATAAGTCTCGGTAGCACTTATGCAGGATGAGATTTGTGGGGAATGGCAGTACAGCTACGTGAAATACCTTGCTTTGGTTCTGTCAGTTAACAAGGAAACAAGCTGCAATTGTAATCATAAGGAACAATTCCACGCAGGTTAGTAGTTCCAGAAAACAAGTTCCAAAATTTAATTTCAACGGCTTTGTCTATGTTATCTTAAAAAAAAAAACGGCTTTGTCTATGTACTTGGATGGAAAGTTGTATTTGCTACTAATTAGTTTAAATGCTGTGATTAACTTCTAGTTATTCTTATTAGATAATAATGAAAGAAATCAGTCCCACTTTCCGAAAAGGTAGGGAAAAAAGACCAGATAGAAGATTAAGACCATATTAAAGAATCCTGTGAACCTTCATGATATCCTTCCGTTAGAATGATGTTGAAAGGACATGAAAATGAAGGATGTAAAGCTTTTCTGGGATGTTAGCAACCCAGATTTAGCTATCCGTCTGTTGCTCGGATTTTGTTGGTTGGACCTTTAACTTCTGTCATTGATCGTCCTTATCATCATCACTCGTCTCTTCTTATGGTTTATAAGTATTCGCTTGGATGCATGGCATCCTAACTTCACGTTGATAAATGAGTAAGTTCTTTCAAGTTGCATCTTTAGTGGTTGATCAACAAGCGACTGTTGTTAACCTTTTGCAGAAGAATTTCATTTCCCATTTCCGTGTCCTTGAAAATAGAATCTTTGTCCCACGCTCATGGTCATAACTCTGATCCTGCAACATCTCTCTTAGTAGGGTAGCTAGATTAGTTGTATCCGTAAAGGTTATTCAATTGTTGTCTCGGCTTACCCCTTGTGTTTGAGAAAATCCATTTCAGAAGTTTGAAGGTTGGCTTTTCAGAACTTTGTATCTACATGGGCATACCAAAAATAGTAATGTTGCATCTTCTGTCTGTACCTGCGAAGATGTGGATGAGACTAGTTGAAAGTTGGTGGTTTTCAAATTGATCACTCTCATTTTGTCAACTGCATCTGAAGAGTGCCTAAGAAAGAAGCATGCTTTCTCTGTGTTGAATATTTTTGCTTGGTTAGATTCTTCAGTCTCTTTCCTCGCGATTTTCTTCTTTTTAACAGTTGGTTGCTGATTTCCTTATATGGGTCATGGTACTTGTAGCTTCTGCTAATGCAGTCAGTCATTACTATTTGAATCGAATTAAAAGGAGTTTTCAGCTCTGCAAGTTTCTGTTATACACAGGGCTTTGGGAGGAAAAGAGACAAAGAAGCCCAGGATATGCCTCAAACAGGTGCTGTGCTGTCTGCTTATATTTGAAGTAGAGAGATTTTCTTGTAAACACAAACAATTATTTGTTTTTTGGAGTTTCTCAGCTGTGTATATATATATATATGAAGGAAAGTGAATGAATTCAAATATGAGTAAATGAAACATTATGCATCTGATTAATGATGAATTATACAAAGATTACATGTGCTCCAGCAACCAAATCTTCTTTCCCTTTTTCATACACGCTGCTGTACCCAAACTAAACAAGAATCTATTTAATCATCTGGTTGAAATCCAATTCAATTCAATTCAATCCTCTCCAAAAAATAGTGGATCGTTTTCCACAGTGTACATCTGTTTCCAGCAAACACAAGAATAATTTAATTAAATAAAAGTATAGTGGCCATGCTAGTCGACAGCTGCTTTGTTTCTCCACCCGCTCAATGGCTTAGGCAACCCAATGGCTGCTGCTGATAATGCCTGCAGGTCTGCTCTCAGACTCCATTTCGGCGATGGCCATGCAAACGTACCATTTCCATCTGTGTCGTTCAAGCTTGATGTGCTTGACGACTTCCTCACTGCAGCTGCTGCTGAAATTGGATCAACCACATCAGAATCAACTGTGGCTTGATTAGGGCTGGGGCTCAACCCACCTGCCGGGTCAAAATCTGATAGCAACCCACTGCGACTTGCTGCTTTCGGTCTTAAAGCCAACCGCTTCCCTGTTATTCCCGCTGATACCACACCGCCATTGCCGTTCTCTTCACTCTTGAGCATTTTTGGGAAGTCAGCTTCAGATTTCTGACGCCTTCTCATCATAGAATCAACATCAGCAACATCTCGCCCATTATTCTCATCAAGAAGAACATTCACATAGCTCCTGGATTTACGTTGATGGCTCAGAGGAGGGTTGGAGTCTGGAGACAGTCTCAAGCTTTGGCTTGGATCACCAGCACTAAGGCCATAGTAACCTTGTAAAGAGCTCATGGCGGAAGAGACCTTGCGTGACTTGGGCCTCAATGAGTGGAATGAATCAAAGAGATCAGAATATCTACGCTGGAGTGGGGTGTTCTCACTGTTGCTATCACTGTAAAAATACACATTGAGTGACAACTTGCTCAACATCAACAGCCTCATACATAACACGGATGATGCAACAGATACATATTCTTGAAACACTGTCGGCAGACTCAACACTTTTGATATTGGAATTGAAAAGCAGGAAACCAAAGGTTATGTGTTATGGATTCGAGCAGAGACAGAGACGGTCAGACAAGGAGAAGGCGAAGAGATGAGATTACCAGGGGGTCTCAGAACCATTTGATAGACATGGCGATGGAGGATGCCTCCCAGGTAGAGGAATCTGCAGCGTCTTCAGGGCAAACATTTGGTGATCTGTAACCAGCCCATTCGTCTTTTTGATGTCGGACACCTATTATTACAAAAGAACCAAAATGCAAGAAATTGAAATGAGAGGAATGCCATAAAGCCAAAACCAGAGAGCAGGAATCATAGATGAATAGAAGAGAGTCTAAATTACCTCAACACCGTACTTGATGGCAACGCCGGCGAGGGTATCCATCTTGGAAACCGAGTGCTCAATGACGCCACGGCGGGAGACCGGCGAGGTCGTCGGAGACGAGTGGGTGGAGGAGGAGGAGGCGGCGGCGGCAATTACTGTAATAGCGTTCCCATTCCCATTAGCGTTGCCATTGTTGAGAAAATGGTGGTTGTTGTAATAATCAAAGCCTAAATCGTCGGAGTTGTGGTTGTGCCTATCGTAATCGTTGGCGAACAGACTGTATCTCTGACTACAATGACCCATCATTTCCCTCTCCTCCTTCCGCATCCCCAATTCAACATATATACATACAGAAAAAAAACCTAAAAAACGAAGAAGAAGGAATTCATGGGGAGGAGAAGGTCAAGTAAGCAACAAATCAACCCAATAAAATCGGCGGAGAAAGGATATTTATTCATCCCCTCATTCCTTTACTTTCTCTGGAAAGTTATCTCCCAGAAAAAAAAAAAAAAAAAAACGAAAACAGAATCCCAAAATGAAGAGGGAAATTGGGGAGTTGGGTGTTTGATGAAGCACATGTATAATTAATCAGGAATTGGATCAAACTGGGCACAGGAATTGCAATTATGAATAGGCGTCGGTGTCGGTGGGAGAGGGAAAACGTGTTTGACAAAACAGAAAGGCAGAAAGAGCAATAACGTCAAACCAGAAGGAAATTGGAATTTTTTTTTTTTTTAAATTGGGAAGAAAGAAGATGACAGAAGCTCGAAGATCCGAAGACGGATGAGAATTATAAGTAAATATTGAATTATGGCAAATGAGAACGCGCAGAGAAAGCATAGGAGAGAGAGAGAGAGGGAGATGGTGCTAATTGCTATCTCTGTTTTCTTTTCACCCATCCCTTTTCTTTTCCTTTCCTTTCTTTTCTTTTTCTACATCTCGATATCACATAGTCCACACATTTTTAAAAAGGTATTACCCATACTCACCCAACGACACTAAACGGATACAAAATTCAAACTATCCCTGCCCCGTAATGGGTAGCGGGTTTAGATATCAGGTAAACCCGCTACCCATGAGGTAAACCCAAAATCTTTCTGTATAGATTGCAAAGAGATTTTCAAGATGGAGCTATGATTTTTAGAGCATTAGATTTTGAGAGGGAACGACGAATTGCTCGATTGATGAGTTAAGATGAAGAACTGAACGACTAAAGGAGAAATTGGGTCTAGTTCGTTAAACATAGATTATATATTGTGGCTAATAAGCTGTTGTTTCATATCGGATACCCATCAGGTTGGGTATGAGACATATACCTTCAAACTCGTCTCCATCCGTTACCGCTCTAACTGAGGATTGAATTTACCTAATCAATAAATAATTCCCACCCAAATCAATCGGATTTCATATGTGGATACTCATATTTTCTAGATACCAATTTTTAAGCTTAAACAAAACTCAAAACTGAAAACTCTTCTGTATTCACTCACTGCCACTGGGTCCTTTGCTTGTCGCTGTTCCAGGCTTTACAATTAATTAACGCTATTACTTTAATTATTATTTGATTTTAGAATAAATACAGCTTTACTTTACAACCAACCCGCATTCATGTGATTAGGCCTGGGAATCGGTCGGTGCGGTCAAAAACCGATCAAAATCGGTTAACCAATGGTTAACCACCCTTAAAATTATTTTGACCGACTGACTGACCGATTTTTTAATGTTGGGTTTTTGACCGAATTCGGTCAAAACCGAAAATTGACCGACCATTTTTTTTACATTTAGCCGACCGAAAAGTTAACCGACCTAGTTCTGACCGACTGACCAATTTTGACCGATTGACCAAAAATCGACCAATTGACCAAAAATTGACCGATTTTAACCGACTGACCTGAAATTGAACGATTTTGACCGACTGGCCGAAAATCAAAACTTTTATCAGCAGACAATGTGTCCAACTATTTTAGTCATATGCATACAACAGCTTGCAAACCAAACACAATCACTTGAATTAAACAACTACCTCTTCACAGTTGAACATCAATTCATCCTCGTACTTTTGCAAAACAAATCGCTCTTTTGGCTTAATAATGTTGGTAACATTACATTTCTCCCCAGAAAAGGGCTTCCTTCCTGCTCTTCCTGCTCGATGAAGATAATCAACAACATTTCTTAGTAGATCAAAGTTGTAGATATGAGTCGTTTCGGGCAGGTCCACACCTCTAGCAGCTATATCTGTTGCTATGAGGAGATAACCTTCTCCTTGCCTCATTTCCTGCACCAAGGAAGAAAATTCATTAAGATTGGGTAATCGAGTCCATCCTACACTAATCTTTCAAATGCAGATTAGTACGAAAATGCATCATCGATAGTTACGAGGGAGGAAGAACTAAGTTTCAGAAATGGAGATTGTGAAGTGCTTACTGAAAGTGAAACTGCTCATAGATTCTTCCATTCATATGCTTAAACACCTAATCATGAAGCTAACCAATTCCAAATACCAGAGATCAGACTGTAATCAAAAGATGCTCATAGATGATGGGAGAACTAACCTGCAAATGTGGCATTGCTCAATTCTGCATCAGAAGAACACAATAAAAACAAGTCAATGTCAAATTGAAGCTAGCTTTAACTGATTCATCTTTACTTTGTAAACTTGGGGAATGTTGACCTTTTACGACAAGGAATTAGGAAAAATACAAGTTTCAAAGTCAGAACTAAAGCAAGGTACTGAATAATGACTATGTAAACTGAAGATTCATGTGGGGAAAAGAGATAAATACCAGAAGCAACAGATACATAATGCCTCGCAGTCATTGAAAAGGCAGCATTCAATCCTTTATAGATACTTACAATGTTCTCAATCAAAGGTACATGCCTAATATCTACAGCCATAAAGAAACTCCATTAAGATCCATCATCAATAGGTTACAAATCAAAACCCAAAATCCCGAATTAGGAATCAGTAAAAGCTAGATTTAGCAACGAATCATACCTTTATCAGTGTAGGAAGACTCGCAGTAAGGGCACTGGAGAGCCAACTGCGTCGATCCAGGGAGACACAAACTGCAACACAACAACACCAACACCCAACACTCAAAATGAAAGCAAAACAGCTAAGTAAGACCACATGCAAACAAGATCCAAAAACCAATCATTAGTAAGTTACAGAATACCTGCAGAAAATGAGGAGTACATACACATCAACAGTCCAAGACTCTGATCATCATCGCAAGTCAAATATATATTATATTAGGCGGTCATTTGATTATTCAGGAAAGAAAGAAGAGAAGAGAAAGCTAATAGCTAAGAAGCACAGCCGGAAAGATAGATTACGGTCTGGGAAGGGGCGGAATGGATTGCTTCAAGTTGAATCGGTGATGTTGGTGAGAGGAGAAAGAAAACGAAAGAGAAGAAGAAAGAAGAGACTTACTGTGGCTCAGTGGCTGTTTGAAGTCGACTGACTAGACTCGAGCTCCCGATCGCTGGAGATCGACGGCGGATCACGATTCCGCTCGTAGCAGCTTGGCTGGAGATCGATGGCGGCGAAAACTTACTGTCGTGTGCTGGCGCCTGGATGGAGATCGGCGACGGCGGCCGCGGAATGGCAGGTGAAGGAAGAGGGAGACTGAGTTCGAGTCGGAATTCGAGAGAGAAAGTGAGGGAGTGAAGGCTGAGCGGCGCCTAACCCTAAAATTGTATTCCCCACTATTCGGTCAATTCGGTCATAGCGGTTAACCAGTGGTAACCGCCGGTTAACCACTTTTTACCCGATGACCGAATATTGGCAAACCCCTTGACCGTCTCCGACCGAAAATTACATCGGTCGGTCAAATTTTTTTACTCATTAACCTTAACCGATTTCCCAGCCCTACATTTGATCACCCTTAAACATCTCAATAAACAAATAAGATTAAAAGGTATTAATTCATTCTGATGTAAGTGTCTATTTTGCCTGTACACGTGTCAATCTATGGGTCTTACTTCTGAATTCCCAAAATCTACACACATTAGAGTGTCGGCTGGGCTTTGCCCGCTCCCATTGGGAAAGGATCTGCGTCCAGGATTTAAAGTTTGGAACATATTCCAAACCCAAAACGGAGGGGTATTTTGGTCATTAAAAAAATATAAATAAACCCTAATCTACATTCCCCTGCCGCCTCCTTCCTTTTCCTTGTATTCTATTCTTGCCGCCTCCTTCTTCCTCCTACTTCTTTCTTCTTCCTTCTTCCTCATTCTATTCCATTCTTCCGATCTGATTTAATCATCCCGTCGGGGGAGTCGCGAAAGCAGCGACGGGGGAGTCAGAAGGCAGCATCGACGAGGAAGCCGGAGGATATATAGCAGCGACGGGAGAGCCGGAGGGAAGCAGCGACGGGAAGCCGAAGGGGAACATCGGAGGGGGAGCCGGAGGGCAACACCGGCGGGGGAGCCGGGAGGGAAGCAGCGACGGGCAGCCGGAGGGCAACAGCGGCGGAGGATCCGGAGAGCAACAGAGAAGCTTCGCCATCTCGATCTCCTCTTCCCCCGACGATTGATTCACGAAATTGATTCAACGACGAAGAAGAAGAAGATGAGCTTCGAAACCTATCCATCTCACGTGACGAAAGCTTCTTCACCAACACTAGATTCACCGACGAAACTTCCTTAATCTCTGGTAATGTTTCTTCTGGTTTACATCAAAGAAACACAGGAGCAGAGGCTTCATAATGTGGGTTTAAAAATTGAAGCAGGGGCTTCATAATTTGGGTGTATGAATTGAAGCAGGGGCTTCATAAATGTGGGTTTATGAATTGAAGCAGGTGATTCATAATATGGGTGTATGAATTGAAGCAGACTAAATTCATTTGTTGATGTGTAGATGATGATGATGTATAGATTATGATGATGATGTGTAGATGATGATATTGTTTATTTTCAGCATTTGTTTGGGTTAAATGTTCGATTTATTCTTGCTTTTGGTAGGTAGGGTGGTAGTTAGCTGGATTGGTTAACTAGTTAACAACTAGATAACTACCAAGTTAACTAGTTAACTCGATTGGTTAACTAGTTAACAACTTCGTGGTGCAATGATGGGAATGATGTTAAGCTTCCGTATTGCCAGATAAGAGGGCAGTACAGAATGGAGTTACCAACTCTGTGATTTTGTTTGTGCGTGCTGTAGACGTCAGAGGGGTAAATCCTATAATGAAGAACACAATGTATGATTATGAATCTTGAATTCTCTTCACCTGGTCATGGAATATAGAGTGCCAACTTCTTATGAATACATAGACTTTCTAGGAAGCAATTAGAGTTCTATTATTCTTCTTTCACAGATGATGAGTTTGCAGCATTTAGTACTACCAAATTGGTTTCCTTTCATGCTATTTGTTCCCTGGTAAAAGTGAAAGTTACAATTAAATTAAGAACTAGTTAACTCGGTTGGTTAACTAGTTATCTCGATAAGTTAATCAGTTAACTCGAGTAGATAACTAGTTAACTTGATAAGTTAACTAGTTAACTCGAGTAGATAACTAGTTAACTCGATAAGTTAACTAGTTAACTCGAGTAGATAACTAGTTAACTCGATAATCATGATGTTAAACAAGTTAACTAGTTATAAAAAAATCAGGTTAACTAGTTAACTAAAGTAGTAACTAGTTATCTAATCGAGTTAACTAGTTAACTAATTACAAACAACATAACTATTTAGGTAACTAGTTAACAACAAATTTAATCAATTGTTGATAACAAGTTGAGTAAAAATTGGATGATCAGTTAACTAGTTAACTCGATCAGATAACTAGTTAACAACTTGGTAACTCGTTAACTCGATTGGATAACTAGTTAACTTATCGAGTTACCTAGTTAGCTCGACTGATTCACTAGATTAACTCGATTGGTTAAATAGTTAACTCGAATAGATAACTAGTTAACTCGTTATCTAAATCATGATGTTAACTAGTTAACTAGTAAAAACAGGTTAACTAGTTAACTTGTCCTCGCCGGAAAAGTCACCGGAGTTTGGTCGGTCTCCGGAACCTCACCGGAAAACATGTTAACTAACGAGTTAACTATAAAAATCCAAGTTAACTAGTTAACTAGTTACGAATAAAAAAATCATGCTAATAAGTTAATAGTAAAAATCAGGTTAACTAGTTAACTTGTCCTCGTCGGAAAAGTCGTAGGAAAAAGTCACCGGAGAAAAGTCGATGGAAATGTAATTGGAAAAGTCACCGAAAAAGTCGCCGGAAAAAGTCGCCGAAAAAAGTCACCGGAAAAAGTCACCGGCGGCGGCGGCGACCGACGCCGGCGGCCGGAGACGGCGGCGACCGACGCCGGCGGCCGATGATAGCGGCCGGCAACATGGACGGCGATAGTTTGTTGCCAAATGTAATAAAATAATATATTTAAATAATAAATAATAATAAAATATTTAAATTAAATATAATAATTAAATTGTTTGTGTAAAGTCCAAAATACCCCTGACAAATCTGGACCATTAGATTGGTCAAAGGGTCAAATTAGATCTAATGGCTGAAATTGGTTTTGGAACTTTCCAAACCCAATATCTCTTGGACGCTGATCTGCTCCCTCCCATTCATTATTCATTACTCATTCTTCTTCTTTTATTTAAAGGTTTTACTATTGCGTTGACTTTCTGCCTTTCTTAATTTCATCCGTAAGAAATAATTAGTCCATGTTTAGTATCCATGGATTCACACTGATTTTAAAGCCAAAGATTCTTGAATTCATGTATTTTAACAATCCTTGATTTTTGTTAATTATTTTTTACCAAATACATGCATTTGATGGATAGAAATCCATGATACCATGTATGTAACAATCTTACCTACCTAGGTAAGATTTGAAGAATCCCACCTCAACTTACATTGTTTTAAGTTAAAGAATCCCTAGTAAACATAACATCAACTTATACCTAACAATGTATTGTTAAAATACATTTATCCTACAATCCTAAGATTTAAAATACATATAGGGGATTGAGAATTAGGGAAATATGAAAATAGGAGAATGGTGAAAAAGTATTTGTTAAAAGTTGAAGGATGTTAAATTACATTGTTTGGTATGTATATTTGGTAAAGAAAATAGGAGGGGAAGACAGTGGGTCCCATTATTCTATTTGGGGGAAGTCAGAATTTCTGATAAAAGTAGAAATTGTCAGAATACACATTCTGGAGACAATAAGAAACTCTGTGTATCTGAAATACAAAACCCCAGCTCCATTAGACAGTAAACAAACAAGGATATCTCAGAATACAGAGTTTGAGTTTCCAAGAAACACGGCTGAATTTTCCCTATACCAAACGACCCCGAATTTTAACCAATTACTTGTATTTGAGAATCCATCTACCAAACATGACATTAGCCTTTTGTTATGATGAACTCCTCCTGATGAATTTTAATTTAGACTTTTTTAACGTTTCAAGTATTTAATTTTGAGATTTGGTCAAACCTGATTTGAAATAACAAGAGATTTTAAGCTAATTCTATAAATTGTTTGTTTGGTAAGAGATTTTAAAATGGGAGATGGATTGTAATTTATGGAAAAAATATATTTAATTAACTTATTCAGAAAATACCCAATACATCCCTACCTTTATTTCCTTTTCTTAGTTAGTTTACAATTTAGGTTTAAGTCAATTTCGTATTTTGCACTCAAATCATCCAGGAGTCGTTTGGTATGGGTGCTATTGAATTCTATAGCACTCAATACCTTGCTATTGGCAATAACCTTGTTTTCTAGAACCTAATTATCATGATAATGGGTGTTAACTTTGGGGTGTTTTGATATTCACCTTTAGAGGGGTATTGAATTTTCTGGATAAGTTTGTCTTTGCCCTTTTGGTACAAATTACATGCACGACGTCTCACTTTTTTCCTCATCCGGTTTTCTCTCACAAGCCTTTCGACGCCATTTTCCTCTTCAACGTTTTCAGTATGGAGGTTCTACATCGTGAACACGTAACTGTCTATCGGTGTAAGTTGTCTATCAATAGAGCAAGAGAGCACGACGCCTATGGTCAAAGGTAAGATAGGAAAAGAAATGAACCGCTATACTATTTACATTCCTCAACTGGAACATATTTGTGGGTTTACGGCTTGGAATTGAAAAAAACACACTACTAGCTCTAAGTGGGATGTGACAGAAATAGAAATCAAATTTCTGAGTTTAGGGGTTTTGTTCCTATTCTATTCATGTTGACTACTAATCAAAGAATGAAAATCTTGTTAGTTAGTTATGCCTTTGTTTTGCGTATTGTTTTGACAACTCATTTCCTTTTTGTCTTTGCTTATCAATTCTAGCTATGTGGAAATTGGTTTATTAGTTTCTACAACTTGTGCTAACAATATCATATATATGTTTGAACCACTTGTGCTAGAAGGGAAAGATTTTACAGATTAACTTCTGATTCCCAGAAAGATGTTAAGGTCTAGGAGTGGAGGCCAAATGAGGGAGTAACAGATTCGTGCCATGAGGCTCTATTACGAAAATGTAAACGAAACTATGAGTTTAAGTTTGTTTTTTTTTTTTTTAAGATATAATGACTATAATGGAGAAGTTCATCTGAGGGAAAATATGTAATGGTCAATAACATCTCCTCCTCCACTCAATATCACATGCCAAACATTAATTTTTATTTCAATTCAATCAATAATATCAATAACATACAATACCACAATGTCTCAAATATCATGTCAAATGACTCCCAGAGATTTCTGAAATACTACAAACTCCCCTTCGCGCTCACAAGGTGAATTTAAATCACCTCCAAATTTCTTGCATTTTTTTGTTCCAAACAGGTGATTTGTGATTAAGTTAAGGTGTGTACAAGGTCGGACAGTATACCATCATAAAGGGATATTATTAATATCTCAAACCAATAAGTATACCCGTCCAAACAAGTCAAGTTAGGGTAACCCAAATAATTTCGGTTTAAATTATCATTTTATAGGGCCACATAATAAATATAGAACAGGGCCTCCGAAATTCACGGGACGGCCCTGCTCACAAATCCTACTCAACTTAAAAAAACAAACAAAGGTATTTCATTTCAACTATCTCTAGTAAACCTCACTTTTTTAATTGTAAATTTAATATTTCATCTAATTTAAACATCTCTAGATAAACTTTTGCGATTAGCCATTTCTGTATTTAGACTTAACATTTAGTATTCGAAAATCGTGTACCCATTCAGAAATCAACTAATTTGGGCAGGAGAATACTCGATCAATGGGTAAAACTGACGCGCGCAAGCAAACTCGGTATCAAGTTTAGGTGAATAATAGGTGGGGACGAATTTGGATGCATCTACTTGTACATGAACCTAAAGAGTACCCATTACTAAACGACATTATTTTGTAGGTGATATATATACACCTAGTTGAAGGCCTAAAGCTCACCTAGCCATAGTTCCCTTCACTTCGACGATTTTGTAGTTGGAGTACAAAGCATGCGAAAGAACTACACGAGAAGGCTAGAGAAAACATAGAGAGAAGGACGACTTAATACGTCAAGAATGCTAACAAGGGCCGCAATGAGATCATCTTTGAGCCAAAGGATCTCACGTGGATTCAATTCAGGAAGGGAAGGTTCCCTAAGCGAAGAAAGGCCAAACCTTTACCTAGAGGAGAATGAATTTTTAAATTTTTTGCAAAGAATTAACAATAATGCTTACCTTATTGATTTGCCTGGTGACTATGGTGTAAGTCCCACATTGAATATTTCTGACTTAACTCTTTTCTATGATGAAACTGTGGGTCCAAATTCGAGGACGAATCCTTTTCAAGATGGAGCATGATGAGGTCATACCTAGCGTGGCCACGGACAACCAAAGACAAATCACTAGAAGTCAAGTTAAGGCCTTCAAACAACGGATCATAACCTACCTAGATGATCGGATTAAGGTTCTACACGGGATATTAAAGATAGGATCATCTGAAGGTGTTGGAAAAAAATCAGGGTGATCACGGCTGACTGAAACCCTAGTCGAATGATCAGGGCCAACTAGGTCAAACCATGGTCTGACAAGGAGACATTGGCGTCTTAGAAGATAAAGACACACATTGGAGTGAAAAACTGGAGCCGAAGTCACCAGAGCTGGAAGATGACCGAAGAAAGCTAATGGTGATGCTGATGGTGGCCTGCAGCGTGCCAAATGTTGGGCCAAAACCCCCAATAAAGCTCTGATGCCATCCAGACACCACCAACCATTCTAAGAGGTGTCTGAGACCCCCAAGGAACTCATGCCACCAAAACCCAGTCAAACTAGGACACAAGACACCGAATGCCACCTGAATCTTTGCAAAACATGAATTTTGGGTCGTGGCCAGCCGAGAAACCCTAATATGTACCAGATTTGGATTTCCCATGCCAGACCTGATTCCGCTCAACATCATTAGTTATTTAGAATTACTTAAGGCCTATTTTAGTTACTTGGGACTTTTATTCAATTATCGTGTCCTATATAGCTTTGAACACCTTATTTTATTATTTTCCTAGTTAGATTTGGCTTAGGACTTGTAGAGGCATTATTGTTGATCCCTCGCCTATATAAGGAAGGTTAGGTTCTTTTTATTGTAAACCTTAGTAGCTTTTACTCATTGATCAGATTTCTTTATGCACACTTGTTCTTTGAATTTCTTCTTGTTCTGACATATTATTGCTAGTTATTGATAAGTTTAAATAATTAATTTAATATTTTTTTTATTCCCATTGCAGATTACATGCCATCTTTTTTTTACGAAGATAGCTCCTGAAGGAGAATCAAGGAAGTAAGCTGTAAATCAACTAAAATCTACCCAGGGAGTGAGGACTGCCAGCAACACCCCTGGGAGATATCTAAGAGCCATACGTGCCACATAATGGGCGGCTCTGTTTGTTGAGCGGCAGAGCGAGTTTGACGAAGATTACACGCCATCAGTTACCATGTTTATGGCCGAAATAGTGCTGATCATTATTCTTTATTTATTCCTTTGATTTTTTAAATCATAACTCTGTATACTCTTATTCTATATATAAAACAACTCTATGGCCAAGATTGGTATGTGAGTTTTTCCCTATTCTTTATGGTATCAAGAGCCTCTCTAATCTAGCCACAATCATGGCCGGAATCCCTACCTCGACCGAAATTCCTACCTCGACCTCTCCCACCCTTCCCAACCCTTCTACAAACTTCATCGTCAAACTCACACCAAACAACTGTATTCTCGATAAGCTTCGATTTGAGCCCTTCCTTGCTGGTTACGACCTTCTTGGTCATATTGACGGATCTGAAACTGCCCGAATGCCCTAGCTGAGGACAACACTGCTAATCCCAAATTTAAGGAGTGGTATCGCCATGATCAAATCGTTCTTGGTTGGATTATATCATCCGTTTCTGAAGGCGTCCTTCAGACTCTCGTCGGTGTCCGGACAGCCGCCTCGGCCTGGAAATCATTGGCTACCGCATACGGGATGGGAACTCATTCCCAAACTAGGTCATTCAAATCTCAATTATACGATTTGCGTTAATCTACTGATTCAATTGATGTCTACCTCCAGCATGCTAAGAGCGTCGCCGATAATTTATCCGCTCTCGGACATCCTATTCCAGTTGAAGATCTCGTCTATCTTGTCGTCCGTGGTCTCGGACCTTCGTTCGGTGCCTTCTCTCGCTCTCTACGTAATCAGTTAGAACATGTTTCCTTTATTGACTTACATGGATTACTACTAACCGAAGAGATTGAACTGGCGGCAGAAGATACTATCTCCTCCACAGGTTCTCCTTTTGCTCACTTCACCGACAGAGGCGCTTCCACTGGCCGAGAATGCAGCCATCGATTTTCAGGGAGAGGGCGGCCATTCCAGCCACCTGCTGCTGATTCAAGAGTGGGACGCCACTCCACTTGGGCCATACTTCATATCCAGCCGGCCAACAGTACACATGAGGTTTCTCCAACTCAAGTGGGCTCCTTCCCACTCCTCATATGGGCCGAACTTCTTCCAATGGGCCCAAAGAGCTGGTCTATTTTAACTGTGAGAGAAAATTCCATCATTTTCGGTAATGCCCGTCCTCACGACATATCTCGTCTTCCCAACTAGTAGCTCACTACACCATCTCCCCTGAGCCGCATGCTATTGATTCCTGGACTCTGGACTCGGGCGCCAACCATCACCTCACCAATAACCTAGCCAACCTTGATGTGATCCCAACCACCAACCCTGAAGCTAATGCCTATTCCTACACACCACCTAGGTCACCAAAATGGGGCCGGAGCCTAGGCCCGTACAAGAAGCTCTTGGAGTCAATGCTTCACTCTACCCCGGGCGTTCAGAGGTTTCTCAAGCCTAGGTATGTCACGCTATTCAAGTACAAGCCAGCCCCAGCACCTACTATAGCCGGAGCTAGGCTGATCCCCCCCAGGCGCTGATGCTGACACCAGGCCCCGACACGGGCCCCGCCCGAGCCTAGCGCCAAGTCCAGGCCCCAGGCCAATTTCTGTGAGCCCAGGGGACAAACACCTGCCCAGAGACCCTCTTGAGGAGTTCCTAGAAGCCCGCCAAAGATAAATTATAGAAGGCCTGGCCAGGAAACTCAAAGGCCCAGAGCCGGGCCAAGCACAGGCGTCGGGCCAGCATCCGGGCACTACACCGAGGCAATTTGGGCCGAGCCAACGATTGACCCGTGCCTTTCTGGATTTTCCAAAGGCTATGGAATTCTTATGGCCCCAGGATAAACCTCCAACAAGGTTTGTTGGAGTCAGAGAAGGATTGAAGGGAGGTCCGCATGCTACGACACACACACACGATCCGGGTAACCGAGAAATCCGCACGAGGTCTGGATTCCTCTCCAGACAAGGAAACCCTGATGCCACGGACTGAAGACCGTGTTTCCAAGTCCTATTAGGATTAGGAAACACGGAGAGGCATAATCCGAGTTAGAATCCGGTCTTTCACACCCCATCCACCTCCAAGCCGAATAAGGATTCTCACCCGAATTAGGGTTTTCTCCGCTTTGCTGGATTAGCCGGTTTAGGACTCTTTATTTTTGTTTAGTCTTTTTAAGAGTTTTAGTTGAACTTCCTTTTTACTTTCCTACTATTTATGAATATTTTATGCATTTTAGAATAGGAATTAGAGTTGGATTCGAAGAGCTTGTTCTCGAATCCTTCACTATAAATAAAGACCTTCAGCCTTCATTGTTATTTAGACTTTGATTAAATAAATTTCCAAAACACCCGTTCTTTGTTTCCTTCAAGCTCTTGCTAGTTGTTGTTTGGCTTAAGGTTTAGGCTTATCATCTAGGGCATTCATCCCTTGACGTGGCGCCATCGACCGGACACTTAGGGTTCCTAGACTTTGCGTGCTTGATGACACTCGATTTGACGTGATTATCAGCCTCATTTAAGCGACATTTCTTTGCTTAAGACAGTGTTTTTAGGGTAGAATAACGAATATTCAATCGATTGCCCTATCTCGTGCCATTGGTGTTACCATGGCCCGTTTTGGGTCTATTTGATGGTTTTCTAGTGTTTTTGTGTTAGCACAGGTTTTTGCCGTCAAATAAAGTAGCCATGGACGTGTCTAAGGCGTAGGAACCTCGAGGGATCAAACCGGAATCGATCCAAGGAGCCAATCAAGTCAAACCGAAAATCTGCCCATATGCACTTGTACCTTCGGCGAAAATGATCTCACAGTTTCGGCGAAATCAACAATGCAAATCAGCTGATCCCAAGTGAAGACTGATTTCGGCGAAACCATTAAGCTCTTCGGACCGAAAATGCAAGGCAGAGAAATCATGGCCATTTGCACAAGAATTTTCGCCGAAACTATCCCTATGGTTTCGGCGAAAACATCAGCTCAGCCCGGCCCAACTAGGGTTAAGTATTTATACTTAATCCGGCGGTCCGGAGAGGGGAGATACGAGATACAATTTCATAATTCGAAAAACACAACTTTTCGAGATCAGAATCCTCTGAAGTTCTGGAGCGAAGAGTTGGAGTTCGAAGAGCCGGATAGAGATCGTGATGCCATCCCTTCCATCTCGGAGAACCGGAGCTAGGAGTGCAACTTACCGAAGATCGGAGTCTGTCAGAGTCGTCTGAATTAGGTTTTTCAGATCCTTTTCTGTTCTTCCTCTGAATGATGAACTCTTTCCTTGTCTTTGTGTCTTTTGTAATGATCATGAGTAGCTAAACCCTTTAGAGCTTAGACTAGATGAACCCTAAGTGACCCAGGGCTTTAAAGCGGTCACGGATCGGCGGTGATTAGATTCGAAATTCAATCAGTTCTTTTTCATGTTTGATTCGTTCTTCATTGTTCATGTTTCTGTCTGGATTGATCACCTAGATTAGATTCTGGTTAAGCTAAGGATAGAAGCGAACGCTCGCCTTACTTTAGAACATCGAATTGAACAATTAACCTTATAATTGGAGTGTGCCTTCCGTAAGAACCGGTTAGGGTTAATCCACTGCAAGAGTAACTCATTAATCACTAGTAATCACACCAATTAATTAAGTCATTGCGAGAGGCGACCGTACCCGGGCGGCTAGTTAATCTTGGTATTTAGAACAGATAGAGCAAACGTTCGCCGGTCTTAAACCTAAGGGTAAGGAGTTATGGTGGTGTCTTAGTAATTGGTTGAATGAGAATCGAAATCCGCTGATCTGTTGATTGCCAATGCTCTGGGGAACGAAGGGGGATTCAAAGTCTAAGTTCGTCTGTCATTCTTGTTTTCAAACCCTAAATTCCCAATCTGCTTTAGCTTAATTTGTTTTAATTTTTCTGCATTTCTTAGAAGTAGAAGTCGTGGAACTCACACCACGCACAACGTGTTTTTCCTTGAGTAATTTGTTAGTTCTGAAGTAGCCAATCATTCGAAGGCCCGTGGAATACGATCTATCCTAGCTCTTGAGCTTGATAGTTATTTGATTGAACCTGCTCAGCACAACGACGGGTTCATCAAATTGGCGCCATTGCCGGGGACTTCTTTTGATTGTTGAAAGAAGAACTGGCAATTTATTCTTCTATTTTCCATCTTTCATTTTTCCACCCACTTCGATTTTACGCCGGTATGTTTGCTTTTGTTGCTTGTAGGTTGTTCTACAGGTTCATGAACCGCTCGATTGCTCATTTCAGTTTAAGCGGGTAATTCTGCTTCGCCGAAGAAACCGCGAGCTCAGAAGCAAGTCATAACCACACCGCCTACACCACCTATCCCTCAAAAGATTGAGGAGTTGAAGGAGAACTCCTCATCTTCATCCGCTTCATCCACTACTTCAGATTCACCACCACCTTCTCCTCCCGTACTAGTTGCTCAGCGCACCGTGGCGGATTACTGCAGACCAAGTGCAGCTCACCTCCGAGCTAGCGTTGTCGTGCCGCACAACGATGACGACCCTGATTATGATATCACAACCTTCGTCCTGAACATGGTCACTAAGAATCTTCGATTCGAAGGGAAGCTGCAAGAAAACCCCCGCACACATTTGGCGAACTTCCTTGACATGTGCGAGACGTTTAAAAAAGGGAATCTCAACAAGAACAATCTTTGCTTGCGGGCATTCCCATTCTCTCTTAAAGGCAATGCCAAGATATGGCTCAGCTCAAAATCACCTGGCTACTACACTGACTGGGATAGTCTAGCTCAAGACTTCATAGAAGAATACTATCCCCCTTCAAGAACTACATTCTACAAGGATAGTATCGCTAGATTCTCTCAGAAGGAAGGAGTAAGTTTACACGACGCATGGAACGATTTCCAAACACTCCTATCTGAATGCCCTCATCATGGATTCAACCAGTGGCAGCTAGCTGAAATCTTTGCCCAAGGGATGAATGAAGAAACACTGAATGGGTCAACATCTTAGCTGATGGCGACTGCACAGCACTTGAACCAGAAGCTGCTCTACTTCACTTTGCGGACTGCGCATCTAAGTCCAGAAATAGGGAATGACAGTTTGGAGCAGCCATGAGTCAACCAAGTTGTGAAGATCAGATTAAGATCGCAGTACAGAAACAAATGGAAGAGATCCTCGGTACAACTAATAACTGGCCTAAAAAGGAAGTCAACTTCATTGATCATAGCTTCACCAGGGATCAAAGAGGCTACTCCGACTACCGTCAGTCCGGAACACTTCCTCAACAACGGGAAGGCTTCTATGAGCGTCCTCCCTACAACTTCCAACTCGACCAGAGCCGAAATCAATACATGGACAATGGTTATCAAGATCCTTCCAGATTCACCAGAGTACAGCAGCCTCTGCATTTTAGATCTGAGGACAATTGGGAGAGGAGAATAGCCAGGAAGTTTGATCTAATTACAGCAAAACTTGATGATCACGAGGAAAGATTCAAAGCGCAAGCTCTTCTCAATCAAGAACAGATAGCATCTGGACAAAGAATAGAGGATATGATAAACAAAATTGCTAGTGCGATGGCTCGTCTTCCCATTTTCAATCAGGCTCCGTCTCCAGACAGCTCCACCGTGAAGAACGAGCACGCTAAGGCCGTAACAACCAGGAGCAGTGAGCAGACCAGCCCGTCTAAGAAGGAGGAGATTCTCGTTTCCAATAAGGGAGAGTGCTCGGCTATCGTCGCTCGGCCACCACCCATACCTATTCCAGCTAAGTGCCCCGACCCTGGTCCTTTTACTTTACCTTTGAGCATTAATGACATTGAAATCGAGCGTAGCATAATTGACCTAGGTGCTTCTATAAATGTCATGCCTATGTGTTTATATAAGAAACTGAACCTAGGGGAATTACAACCTGCCAACATGAATTTAGTGTTCGCTGACAAAACTCTAAGAGAACCTAGAGGAATGATCCAGGATGTAATCACTTGCCGTGGCCCGTTCCGGTTTTTCATTGATTATATAGTTATGGATACTCAAGAGACATATTCTACCCTTCTCTTGGGTCGGTCATTCATGGCGACAGCCGGAATTAATGTCAATGTTCCTAATGGCTCTCTAACTGTAAGGGTGGGGAAGGATACTGCAACATTCCGTCTCAAGGACGGGATGAATTACATTCCTAAGGAAGAATTAAATTGTTTATCTGTAGAGATTGTGGAGTTGGCCTCGGTCAACTTCATTTCTAATGTTTCTTCCAGTGTTTCGAGATCAATTGACACTGCAGGTGCTGAACAGGGTACCGAGAAGAAGCCAGAAATATCGGTTCAGAAGCCACCTAAGAAGAAGAAGGAACTGCAAGCCTCTTCTAAACCACCGAGCAAACCTCGAGGAAAAAATAAGAAGACAAAGACCCAAATGGTCTGGAGACCAAAAGCTCCACCGTCTTCCACCGAGCCAGCTGCACCCCCTGTTAGTTCCGAGAAACCGGCGCCGGAACAAGTATGGAAGGAGAAGCCGAAAGCATCTCCTAAGGACGTACTAACGATCACCGATCCTGGTGATAACAAGCCGAAGAAGAAAGAAAAAGAGAAGCCGACAGTCCTCATTCCTTCCATCGTCACACTCAAGAAGGATGATCTCTCTAGAGAGCTGTTCGGACCATTCAAGTTCGTTGATCATCTTCCCGACGGACGTACCAAGCTTTTGCATGCGAACGGGAAGAGATTCACGTTTACCGGAGAAGTCCCGAAGCTGTACTTTATGAACTCCGACGCGAGCGTGAAGGAGAATCTAAGTTGGGATGTCTCTTAATACCGTCCAGGTATCGTCCAGCTCAAGGACGTTAATAAAAGAGCGCTTCGTGGGAGGCAACCCACGGCTGGAGTCAGTTTTGTTTTGTTTCAACCTTGGTCTTTAGAGTCGGTTCGGGAGAGCCAAAAGTGTCAGTTTGTTTGATTTATTATTTTTCGTGTAGAGTCTGCATGTCATAGAGTCAGTCGCAAGTTGATTGAGGTCGTTCCGATTTTTCTGGATTTAACTGTGATTTTCTGAAGTTGGCCTAATTTACGAAAATATTTAAAACCCGAACAGTTCAAAATTTTCGGCGAAACCACCCTTGTTTTCGGCGAAACCGATCTTCAAAATTCGGACCTGTTTCTCCTGTTCCTCATTTTCGGTTCAAAAATTTTCTGATTTCGGCGAAACCATCCCAACTAAAATTTTCGGCGAAACCGAGCTTCCATTTTCGGCGAAACCGCCTTTTCAAATCGGTCAATCCATTTTAACTAGTAGTTTCGGCAAAACCACCCCCTACTTTCGCCGAAACTGATTTGAAAATTCACCTAATTTATCCTTTAAATTTCGGACCACTTCCTCTCTCACCTTCTCTCATTTTCGCTCATCACTCCGAAAACACCCCCCACCTATCTCTTTAAAAAATCGCCGAACGCCCCACTTTCAACACCCGCCATCGCCGCCGTTTCACTCACCGCCACTGTCGCCGACCGCCGCCGCACCTCTACCCTCCTCATTCCGATCCCAACGAGCCCTAGAACAACCAAATCGGAGCTTTGCAGCTCCAGTTCACCGAAAACCTAGTTTTCAACGTTTTTCACCGATTCCTCCCAACCCGTTCAGTTTTTGCTTCCGTGGCTTCAAGGTAAAGTGCACACCTTTTCAATACGAATCTTTTGACATATTGTTTGCTGAATTTCGTCGGGGTTGACTTTTGGTTGACTTTTCGGTTTGCCTCGTTTTGCGTGCCGACTGTTTTCGTGTGAACTAGGATTAACTGAACTTATAGAACTGTTCTAGGATGCTTAGGGAGTTCCGTGCTTAATCTCCATATCATTTGGTCATGTGTTGCTATGCATACGATTAATTTCTTGTTATGTTGACTTTTGTGAGAAATGTTGGTTTGACTTTGAACTGTGTTGATCATTTGGCTGTCATAAGTGTCCATTCTCGTTCATATTATCGTGCTTGCCAATTGAAATAATATTTTACCGTCATTCTCCGAGTTGTGACAGTCTTGCCATGATTAGGGTTCAATATGACTTAATGTTGACTTTCTAAATGTCGGTTTGACTTTTTGAACTCTGATTGCGCTTACCTGATAAAGTTGTTCTTAAGACATGTGTTCTATTGTCGATGGATACCGGTTACCTTGCTTTGCTTACCCCACTTAGTTTCCCTTATTTCTTTGTGAAATTGAGTTTTTTCTACTAAGTGTGGGGTAGGATCTTAGTTGACTAATCTGGTTTCACTTCTGGTTTTAGGAACACTTTTGAGCGCAGGACTAAGGCATGCCTTGATGGCGCCTCGAGCTCAGGAGCTGCCGCTCCCGTCACACCCGCCATTCTGGGTCCTCCACCTGCACTCCCTCGCCATGCTGGATACCATCCCACCATCGCCCGTCTACCGGACTTCTACTTTGGGAACTTCCAGAAGATCGAACACATCCGTGGAGCTGACGTGCGTCCTTTATCCATGGAGTCACTCCAGGAGCATGACGAGGATTCCTACCGGAACGTGCATGACGCCCTAGTACCGGCCGGTCTCCTAGAGCTGACCACCATAGCCGCCGAGTTCCCAGACATTGCTCTCCAGGAGTTCTGGGCGACATTTGACTTGGACGAGCATAAGAGGAGACGGGGCCAGAAGGTGATCACCTTCTTTCTTGGTGGGGTGTACAGGCAGCTCACCTACGATGAGTTTGCCGCTCATCTGGGCATCCCCTACGAGCACTATCATGATCACCACCTCGGTTGGGGCGAGGATGATGACGACGAGGAGTTGCACGCCCTTTGGAGCCACATGACAGGCGTGCCTGGCGATCGCCTCGGGAAGAACAACTCAGTTAAGTCTCTCTCTCACCCGCTCTATAAGTTTATTCATATGGTTTGGCGGAGGTCACTTTTATATGTCAGAGACAAGGATCGCCACCATATCCTTAAGGAGGAGCTCGTGCTTCACCGAGCCATCCGAGAGAGCTACCCTCTCCACCCCGGCTGGGTGCTAGCTCACATCTTTAGCCAGCGGACCAAGAGGAAGAAGCTACCACGCAAACTCTTGGGAGGCAACTTCATAGGTCAGCTCATCCTCTCCTTCGGCATCAGCCATGAATATGGCCCTAACATTCCACGACACCCAATTATGACCGTTGGAGGAGACTTGGCGGTCGAGTACGACTTAGAACTCGACCTCAGTCCCCACGTAGCAGCAGATCCTCCACTCCAACCTGCGGTCGAGTCGGAGGACGAAGATGATGCTGAGGAGCAGCAGCCGCTGCCGCCGCCTGAGTTTCAAGATTATATACCCTCGCCACACCATCAGGCAGGGTACATCCACCATTCACCGCCGCGCATTCCAGATCCATTTCCGGCGCATACTCACCAGCCGCAACACCATCCCGCGGACATTGGTGAGCTGTACGAGCGACTGCAGGAGTGGCGCATCACCGACAACGCCACTCAAGAGACGAGATGGACTATTATGCAGCAACACATGCACCGCGCCGACAGGCGATACGAGCGACAGCTGGAGTGGCAGCGACAGCTCGGCGATTACTTCCACTTCCCCCACCCTGACACCTCTGACCAGTGATGATCAGGTGGTGTCCTTTTCCTTGTCCTTTCTTTTTATTTATTCTTTTCGGATTTCGATCCAACTTTTTTCTGTGTGGATCCGGGACACTTGTCCCGGTTTCCTTTTTATGTTTTATTTGTTTTTGTTTTGTAGGCAGTTGAGAGATTCCCTTTGCTTCGCTTGGGTAGATTCCCTCCGCTCCGAGGACCCGTGCTCATCCACTACGCCAATCATCTCGATCCAGGTTCTTCCATTCCACTCTGAACTCTAGAATTAGTCCTGTGAGGACACAGTCCGATTTAAGTGTGGGGTAGGATGCTAGAGAACCTTGCATGAACTTGATTGCCCTTGATTGTGTTTTGTGTGCCTCGTGATTCCATTCCAGTCTCTCTAGCATTAGAATGGCTCAGTTCTTGATTTTTGATGTTAAGTTGTTGTTCAACCTTTCATAATGATGCTTAGACTGCTTAACCTAGAACTTGAGAACCAACTTGTATGCTTTGATGCTAAATTGCCTGGTCAGAACAGAATTTTAAAATCACACTTGTAGTTTGTAGCCTTGATTGCATGAAAATGACCGAATCCGTCTAGCAAACCAACTATGAGCTTTTGATCCATTGCACGTAACTTGCAATTTAAATTCTTTCTGAGTGGTTTTCTGTTTACTTGAATGAGTTAGAATTTGCATGAGACCTACTCGAGACCACACGATAACACGAGTTCTAGAAGGATAGGGGCACCTAGATTCAGCTACTAAGCCAGATAGCCTACCAAACGATAAATCCACTAGGTCTAGACCCTTGAGCTTGGCCTGTTCTTTCGGTTCGATAATACATTACAACCATTTCCCATTTCTTTCACTCCCCGTTGATCCCCTGTGGTTGTAGTTCTAGATTGACCTACCGGAAGTCTGTTTGTGGTAACCTGCCTATAGCCATTAAACAGTGTGGTCTTAGCTAATATGTCCAGACGTGTAAATCCCTCTAGCAACTAAAAGAAAAATCGGCACAAAAGAAAAAATAAAGTAAGAAAAGAAGCAAGCTTCAGAAAAAAATGAAGAAAGAAGAAAATCAGAAAAAGTTCAAAGTTTAGTTCAAATAAAACGTTCTTCTCCCTACAAATGGAAGAACGAAGTCGTAAGAAAAGTTGAAAAGAAAAATGTGTATGCAAAAGAAAAAGAATAAGTGCTAGGTTGCTTGAGGGTATCATAGGACGAGCGTTCATTATTCCACCAGTGTTTGGTTAGACGGTAGGAAGCCATAGATTAGATTCGAGGGAAGTTAGTCGAAAGCTACACCGCACAAAGCCATCATCATTCATTCCCATCATCCATCTCATTATAAACCCGAGTAGTGTAGATTTCATTACGGTCCTAGCAGGGAAGTCCTTCTTGACTAGATACTCGTGTTGTCACAGTGGTGGAGATGTGGTCGAAATACAAACCTATGACAGAATTCGGTAACAGAAAATGATCGAGAGCAGAAACACGTCCTTAAACACAGAGAGTGAGAGTCCCATTGTACTAAATATATCCTGTGTGAGGAGCCTGGTCGGTCAGGTCAAATTCGTGCATGACTGATTGCTAATTACTTGTCGTGTGCAGTTTATTAGTGAGACCAGGTAGTTTGGCTGATCAGTATGCATGTTAGGTTTCTTGTTCTAGGATCGATCTGTCTAATAATTCATTGTGCTTGATTGAGCTCCAATTTAATTGATCTTATCATTTATGAACATGAGCGTTTCTATTCAGTTTGCTTGAGGACAAGCAAAAGCTTAAGTGTGGGGTATTTGATGACACTCGATTTGACGTGATTATCAGCCTCATTTAAGCGACATTTCTTTGCTTAAGACAGTGTTTTTAGGGTAGAATAACGAATATTCAATCGATTGCCCTATCTCGTGCCATTTGTGTTACCTTGGCCCGTTTCGGGTCTATTTGATGGTTTTCTAGTGTTTTTGTGTTAGCACAAGTTTTTGCCGTCAAATAAAGTAGCCATGGACGTGTCTAAGGCGTAGGAACCTCGAGGGATCAAACCGGAATCGATCCAAGGAGCCAATCAAGTCAAACCGAAAATCTGCCCATATGCACTTGTACCTTCGGCGAAAATGATCTCACAGTTTCGGCGAAATCAACAATGCAAATCAGCTGATCCCAAGTGAAGACTGATTTCGGCGAAACCATTAAGCTCTTCGGACCGAAAATGCAAGGCAGAGAAATCATGGCCATTTGCACAAGAATTTTCGCCGAAACTATCCCTATGGTTTCGGCAAAAACATCAGCTCAGCCCGGCCCAACTAGGGTTAAGTATTTATACTTAATCCGGCGGTCCGGAGAGGGGAGATACGAGATACAATTTCATAATTCGAAAAACACAACTTTTCGAGATCAGAATCCTCTGAAGTTTTGGAGCGAAGAGTTGGAGTTCGAAGAGCCGGATAGAGATCGTGACACCATCCCTTCCATCTCGGAGAACCGGAGCTAGGAGTGCAACTTACCGAAGATCGGAGTCTGTCAGAGTCGTCTGAATTAGGTTTTTCAGATCCTTTTATGTTCTTCCTCTGAATGATGAACTCTTTCCTTGTCTTTGTGTCTTTTGTAATGATCATGAGTAGCTAAACCCTTTAGAGCTTAGACTAGATGAACCCTAAGTGACCCAGGGCTTTAAAGCGGTCACGGATCGGCGGTGATTAGATTCGAAATTCAATCAGTTCTTTTTCATGTTTGATTCGTTCTTCATTGTTCATGTTTCTGTCTGGATTGATCACCTAGATTAGATTCTGGTTAAGCTAAGGATAGAAGCGAACGCTCGCCTTACTTTAGAACATCGAATTGAACAATTAACCTTATAATTGGAGTGTGCCTTCCGTAAGAACCGGTTAGGGTTAATCCACTGCAAGAGTAACTCATTAATCACTAGTAATCACACCAATTAATTAAGTCATTGCGAGAGGCGACCGTACCCGGGCGGCTAGTTAATCTTGGTATTTAGAAAGGATAGAGCGAACGTTCGCCGGTCTTAAACCTAAGGGTAAGGAGTTATGGTGGTGTCTTAGTAATTGGTTGAATGAGAATCAAAATCCGCTGATCTGTTGATTGCCAATGCTCTGGGGAACGAAGGGGGATTCAAAGTCTAAGTTCGTCTGTCATTCTTGTTTTCAAACCCTAAATTCCCAATCTGCTATAGCTTAATTTGTTTTAATTTTTCTGCATTTCTTAGAAGTAGAAGTCGTGGAACTCACACCACGCACAACGTGTTTTTCCTTGAGTAATTTGTTAGTTCTGAAGTAGCCAATCATTCGAAGGCCCGTGGAATACGATCTATCCTAGCTCTTGAGCTTGATAGTTATTTGATTGAACCTGCTCAGCACAACGACGGGTTCATCAGTGTTAGTGGGTCCAAGTACTTCCATCAAGGTTTTCATATGTTCGACTTGTTGCTAGGGTGATCAGCTTGCGGTGGTTAGGGTCTCGGAGCACAGCCGACCGAGGTTCACATCAAACCTTCACCTCTACTCTGAATATACCGGCACCGATCAAGTTCGGCTTTCAGATGGTAATACAGTCTCTATCTCTCACTTTGGTTCCTCTCTTGCTCACATTCATACCTCTCTGGTTACTCTTGATAATATTTTATACATACCTCAGTCATGCCATAACCTTTTATCTCTGAGCTCCCTCACTCGTGATAATAATATTGTTGTGTTGTTTTATCATGATCGTGTTCTCCTTTAGGATTTGGTGACACGAAAGATAATATTCAACGGTCGGAGTAGGAAAGGCTTGTATTCCATTCCAATGTCCATCATGCGCACCACTTCCAGTCCGGTTGTTGCGTATCATGTCTCCTTACCAGTTTGGCACCAACGGCTAGGACATGCGAACTTGGAGAATGTCAAACGTGTTCTTAGACGTTATCATATTCCTTTTCCTAATAAGAGAATTCCCTCTGTTTGCTCGGATTGTTGCTTAGGGAAAATGCATAAACTCCCTTTCCCAGTTTCTGATATAAAGCTGATAGACCACTTGATTTTATTTGCAGCGATGTGTGGGGACCCTCACCTATTACGTCCACCACACACCAAAGATATTATGTTCTATTTTACGATCACTATAACAAATATGTTTGGTTATATTTTGCTCGCTATCGGTCGAATTTACTCTCCATCTTTATACAATTTCGTATTTTGGTGGAGAATTTTTTTGCGCGTCCTATTCGCTCTTTCCGTGCAGATTGGGGGGGGGGGAGAATATCAGCGCTTATCTAACTATTTAGCTGAACAGGGCATCCATGAGCAAACATCATGTCCACATACTCCGGAGCAGAATAGAAACATAGACACATAACAGAGACTGGTCGCTCTCTCCTTCATCATGCTTCAATACCTTTGGAATATTGGCCTTATGCAGTCCAAGCAGCAGCCTATCTTGTCAATCGTCTGCCTACTTCTCCAATTGATTTTGACACACCTTATCATCATTTATTTCTGGATGATTCATATTATACTCACTTGCGCATTTTTGGATGTCTATGTTTCCCATGGCTACCATATGCCAAACACAAGTTGGATGCTAAATCTGCCCCATCTGTTTTTCTTGGTTACAGTCTTCGACATAAGGGTTATTATTGCTTGAAACTTTATACCAAAATGGTTCAAATTTCTCTCCATGTGATATTTGAGGAAACTGTGTCCCCTTCCAGGTACCCCAAACAATCTCGCAGGCCCCGAGTCCAGTCACTTCTCAGCCCGTTTCCTAGGCCCAATCTACCACTACCACTGCCCATACTTTGGCCCATTACTACCCAGCAAACTAGCCTTCTACCACTGCAGCAGCCCACATCTTCCCACTCACAAACCTCTTTTCCACAAGCCCAGATACTTGACCTACTGCCTAACACTACAACTTCGACCACTTCTCTCTCTCAGACATCAATCCCAGCTGCTGAACATGCCTTAATTCCACAGGCCCAAATGCCTAATGAAGCCAATGTTCCTATTAACACCAATGTCCACACAATGGTGACTCGTGCATGGACTGGTTCCCTCAAACCTCGTGTCTTCTCCACTCCAATCAAGGACGGCAATATCGAGCCCACATGCTTCACTCAAGCATCCAAAACACAAGAATGGCGTACCGCCATGCATGATGAATTCAAAGCCCTCCTTCAAAATCATACATGGGTTCTTGTTCCTCCACCAACATCGGCTCATAAAATTGTTGGAAACAAATGGGTATACCGCATAAAGCGACATCATGATTGATGTGACTTTAATTAGTGCACTTTAAGCTTATGAATGACCTTTGAAATGCTCGTGTTTGATTCTTAAATGCCGTGCTTAATGTGTTTTATCGGAGTTTTGCGCTAAGTGCTATTCTGTTGCCCGGTTGCCACTTTGAGGCCAATTCCATGCCTTTTGGAGGTGTTTTCTTTGTATTTTCAGGTCTTGGTATTGTAGTACTGGTGACAAGGAGCACGTAGGATCAAACGGGAGGTCAATCAGAGCTAGGACGGAGGAGATATGAGCGTTGCAAAATCGAGCCTTCTGCAGAGTTCAAGGGTGCACGCCGTGCACCATTGCACGCCGTGCATGATGCACGCCGTGCACCGTGCACGGTTGGTGCACGGGCTGTCCAGGAGGCTGCCAAATTTGATTCAGCTCCAAGGTGCACGCCGTGCAGCCTTGCACGCCGTGCACCGTGCACGCCGTGCAGGGGTGCACGCCGTGCACTTCCCCTGCACTATTTATACCCACGTTTTTCACTCTTTTGGGGGAGGAGATCATACCTCTTGAACCCCAAACACATTTCACGAACCCTCAAACCCTAGAGCACGTTTTTGGAGCAATTTGAAGCCATTGGAGCTAGGATTGAAGCCAACAAACCTTGGGAGAAGTGCCTACAAGTGGAGAAGTGAAGATCATCTCAAGGAATCATCCATGGTGTTCTTGGTGACCATTCTTCCTTCTTCTTTCTTTACTCCCTTGGCCATGTGTGGCTGATTTTCTAGGGTTCCTCTTGGATGGGTAGAATAGTTGTGCTATGATAGAGGGATGATTGTATAGAACTTGCCATGATTGATCTTGGTTGTATGAGGATGATTCCTAGACTTGTTCTTAATGCCATTTTATGCCATGTTTGCTTAATTTGGTCCATTCATTGTAATTTGATGCATGAGAGTGCTTGGATTGCATAGATTGTAGGTCTAGGGATTGAAGAGAGTGTGTTCTAAGAGATTAGATCATCTCAATTCAACCATAGTTGCATGTTTTCTCACTTGTGCATTTTATCGAACACTTGGTGTGCATTAGGATTTTCACTCAATTGAACTTTGATTAGTCTTTGGATGATTCTCTTAGTGTTAGAACATTGACATGAGAGTGTGGTGTCTAGCCTAGTGGTCATAGAGTCATAGGAGAGGGTTTTGTAGCTTGGCATTTCATCAAACACCTTTAATGCATCCTATTTTCACTTAGTTTGAGAGCGAGAGCCTAAATTGAGTGGTATTGGGATAGGGATTAGGTGCTACGAGAGTGCATCGAGTCCAAATAAGTGAAATGCATGGTCATCCGAGTGCAAACTTGATCTTGATTAGCTTGTTCGTTCAATTTTTCATCTTGAGCATGATGAAACCACCTACCAAGAGAACCCCTTTATCTTTGATTTGTTCCACTTCTTTTCTTGCTTAAACCTTGTTAGTTTTTCATTGTTTATGCTTTTGACTTGTTCTTTCTCAAAACCAAAACTTAATTTCAATTGTTTAGACCGTTCATGAACTTTGTGAGTACAAGCTTATGAGAGGACCTCGAGGAATACGACCTTGGTAAACACGTGTTATCAAGTTTTTGGCGCCGTTGCCGGGGACTCTCTCATTCCTTTGAAAGCACTTAGTAGTGAACCGATCTATTCACTTCCTTCCAATTTAGTTTTTGCTTCCTTTTACTTGTTGTTTGGTTTTGTTATTCCACATTGTCGTATTACTCGGGTGTGTTTGTTGTGCTTGTTTGTAGGAGATTTTGGGTTAGTGCATGAGGCGTTCAGCTCGTCTTCAAGCACGAATCCAAGGACTAGAACAAGTGCTCAAGTCACCTACCACTTCCCCACCTCCTATAGTTGAAGAAGAAGAAGTTGATCACATCTCACACCACACTATGTCTCAACATGGGGATGACGATGACCAATCGGTTCATTCACACCACACTAATGATGATGATCGCTCACAAAGGGGTGCAAGACGTACCTTGGCGGATTATGCTCGTCCTACTCTTGAAGGGGCAGCCTCTAGCATTGTTCGAAGACCCGTCAATGCTAGGAACTTTGAGCTCAAGCCTAATATGATCCAAATGGTTCAAAATGGAGTGGTGTTCAATGGCATTGATGGTGAATGTCCATCTAGGCATCTCAAGGACTTCTTGGAGATATGTGACACGGTTAAGAATGATCAAGTTCATCCGGATTGCATACGACTCCGACTCTTCCCCTTCTCACTCAAAGGTCGAGCCAAGTCTTGGTTGGAGAACCAACCTAGTAGAACATTCACTACATGGGAGGGCCTAGCCGAAGCTTTCCTTGAAGAATTCTTTCCTCCCTATATGACGGATGCAATCCGAGACCGTATCAACCACTTCATACAACACAAGGGAGAGCTCTTCCATGAGACTTGGAATAGGTTCCAAGCCATTCTTCGGTCTTGTCCTCATCATAATTCGCCGAATGGAGCTTGGCGGACATCTTTGCTAGGTCCCTTGATTTTGAGAATACAAGGATGATCAACCAAGCCGCCGGAGGTGACTTAAGGATGCTCACTCCCAAAGATGCTCTCGAACTCTTTGCGGAGATGGCCAACAAGACAAGGAGTTGGTCTCGACAACAACCTCCTAAGTCTAAGTATGGAGAAGCGACACCACTATAGACTCTAGAGCTATAAGTGTTGATGCACCAAAGGAGTCGTCTAGCTATGGGGAAGAAGCCTAAGTTACCGGGGCACCGAGATGAAGATGATCCAATGATCGCTCTCCTTATGTCTAAGATCGACGCTATGGCTTCACAAGTAAGTAACCTAAGCATGCCTAAGCATCCCTCCAAGGTTCAATCATCTCATATGGGTAACCCTCAAGTGGCTTCTATATATTGTTGTGAATGTTGTGGGGGTCAAGGTCACGATGTTAGTGCTTGTCCTTCCGCCACTCCTGAGTTTGGCCAAGGCGACCATGAGAGGTGAGTTTCGCACAAGGTCAAGGGTTCCATGGAAATTTCAGTCCTCAAGGGAGCTATCAAGGTGGTAACTACAACCGTCCTTGGAACCAAGGTGGTAATTACAACAAGCCTAATCAAGGTGGATTCCAAGGATACAAGGGGTACAATCAAGGCTCCACATGGAATCAAGGTGGAAATCAAAGTCAAGGCCACCAAGGAGGAAACCAATGGAACCAAGGTGCTAACCAAAATCAAGGTAACCAAGGTGGTGAGCAAGGTTCTAATCCACCGGGGATGTATAACCATAAGGGTAGTGGACCACCCGGTTTCAACAAACCCCCTCCAAACAAAGGAGGTGGATCTTCAATCTCCCAAGAAGACACCAATGCGGCAATGCTTCAACTCATCAAGAATCAACAAGCGTCAATTACCAATTTGAATACTCAATTGGGCCAAATTTCTAAGGCACTCTCGGAGAGACCAAAGGGTAGCCTACCCTCCAACACCGAGGTCAACCCCAAGGCTCCCGAGGAGCTTATGATGGTAACTTTGAGGAGTGGTAAGCAAGTCCAAGACCCAACGCCTAAACGGTAAGAACTCAAGATGATGACTATGTTTTGGTTGAAGACGTTGTTTCCAATGATGACACGGATAAGATTGAGGTTCAAGATAGAAGAGCCAAGGCTAAAGAAGCTTCTAGGATGACCAATACGGTTGGTTCTCAAGAGGCTACGACGAGTGCCACTCCGGTCTCTCCTCCCGCACCGGTGTGCCTCCGTACAAGCCTAAACCACCTTATCCTTCTCGCTTGAAGCCGGATTCCATGGAAAAAGATTTCAAGAGGTTTGTTGAGATTCTTGACAAGGTGCAATTCACAATGCCTTTTGGAGAAGCAATCACCAAGATGCCTCAATATGCAAAGTTCATGAAGGAGATCTTCACCAACAAGCGCAAGCTAATGGATGTCACCTCGGCAAAACTTAACGAACAATGCTCCGCCATTCTCTCTAAGCAACCACCGGAAAAGCTTCAGGATCCAGGTAGCTTTACTATTCCTTGCACGATTGGTGAACATGCTATAAGTAGAGGCTTAGCCGACTTGGGTGCTAGTATCAATGTTATGCCGTATTACATGTTCAAGAAGCTAGGCCTAGGGACTCTAAAACCAACCCTCATGAATGTTCAATTAGCGGATAAGTCCATGAAATCCCCTCGTGGTATTGTTGAGGATGTGTTGATTAAGGTTGGTGCTTTCGAATTCCTTGTGGATTTTGTTATTTTAGATGCTATGGGTGGTGCCGATGTGCCTTTGATTTTAGGACGACCTTTCTTAGCAACCTCTCGTGCTTTGATTGATGTCTATGGTGGTAAACTTACCCTTAGGGTCGACAATGAATGCATGATCTTTGACCGCTCAAATGGTATGGAGTTTACCTTGTCCTATGCTAGTCACCATGACCCTAAGAATCCGCATGAGCTTACTTCGGCTACTAATAGCACTAACCTTGTCCGACATAGTCTTGCGGAGTTGTTTGCTATTAGTGATGTGCAGGAAAAGACGGATGAAGTGAAGGAGTCTCCACCGTTCGTGCTCCCGAAGACACCACCTAAGGCTAAGAAGAAAGGTGTAATGAAGTCACCCGAGAAGGGCAAGGAAGCTGCACCAATGGGTGAGACAAACAAGTCTAAGAAGCCACCCGATGAAAGGCTCAACTCCAAGTGGTTTGGCCCCTTCTCCATTGCTTCCACTTCACCATCCGGGAAACCCATGCTCATTCCTCCCGAAGTTGGTAAGGTTCAATTTAAGTTTCGTGTGCCATGCGAAGGTAATGATATTGACTTCAAGGAGGTAATGAGTTGGGATGGTTTTACTTAGCTTATTCCTTGTGCTTTCGTCTAGCTAGAGACGTTAAAGAAGCGCTTCTTGGGAGGCAACCCATGTTATCTTCACTGTTTCGTTTTCTTGTTTTTGTGTTGTTTCAGTTCTTTGAATTGGATTTTGGCAAGCAATGAGGCGGATCACCCTTCACCAAGGATCATCATGGAACTTTTTCACCTCTATCACGTCCTTTGCTCCTCTCTACCAAGGCGGTAACTTCGTTCCACCTTACCCTCTCTCTCTTGATCATTGAGGACAATGCTCATGTTAGTCGTAGGGGAGTTTGAGGTTTGGTGTGATTATTTATCGGTAGAAGTCTAAAGCTATGATCTGATATGTTGCATGATCTTAATTGAATGTCGAATTCCTCTATTGTAGAATCGTTCGGTTCTTGACGTTTAGTGTTTAATTGACTTCAAGTCTTCACAATGATGTTTAGATTGTTCCACTTAGAACCTTTAACCAGCATGTTAGCACTAATATCAAATGAGTCTGGGCCAGAACTGAGATCTTATCACTCTTGTATGTTGGTTGATTGGTTGGATACGCGTTTTTATACCACTCGATAACACCGGTCTAGGATGATGAAGGCAACCAGAATTTCTTCCCTTCTTCCATGTTTTTCATTCTCCTTTTGATCTTTCATGATTGTGGCTTGAGACTAGACGGAATCCAATTCGAAATCTCGTGTGGAAGTTGTTAGGGGCTAAGGATCAAGTGGCTAAATTGTGAAAAAAAATGCTCAAAAGAAAAGCTAGGCAAGCTCGGCACCTAAGTGAAGTGTCGTGTTGAGCACTAAGCAAAAAGGGCAAAGGCTGTGAGCTAGGCAGGTTCAACACCTAAGTGAAGTGTTGAATCGAGCACTAGTATGCAGTAAGAAAAAAAGGAGAAAGAAAAGAAAAGAAAGAAAAAGAGTTCTCGAATGTAGCCCTTGATCTAGCCAGAGTTGTAAAGTGCGGATCTAGAAGCGGATGAAGTCGAGTCGATAGCCACATTCACGACTCACGATCCTTGTTCCGATTTCAAGTCCTTTTGATTAGTGTCGGTGTTGTCGTGGTCGGTTTTGCTGTGTCCCAATCATCCACTACTTGAAGTGTGTAGAAATTAGTGAGGTTTAGACTTGTTTGGTTGATGTTCTTGCATGTGTGGGTTTAGTTTGTTCGTGGAACAGTTTAAGCTAAATTGTGATTGCTTGAATCTCAATGGACCGAACTTGTCATTTGTGAACTTGGATGTTTTCTAATTCATTTGCTTGAGGACAAGCAAAGCTTAGTCGTAGGGGAATTTGATGTGACTTTAATTAGTGCACTTTAAGCTTATGAATGACCTTTGAAATGCTCGTGTTTGATTCTTAAATGCCGTGCTTAATGTGTTTTATCGGAGTTTTGCGCTAAGTGCTATTCTGTTGCCCGGTTGCCACTTTGAGGCCAATTCCATGCCTTTTGGAGGTGTTTTCTTTGTATTTTCAGGTCTTGGTATTGTAGTACTGGTGACAAGGAGCACGTAGGATCAAACGGGAGGTCAATCAGAGCTAGGACGGAGGAGATATGAGCGTTGCAAAATCGAGCCTTCTGCAGAGTTCAAGGGTGCACGCCGTGCACCATTGCACGCCGTGCATGATGCACGCCGTGCACCGTGCACGGTTGGTGCACGGGCTGTCCAGGAGGCTGCCAAATTTGATTCAGCTCCAAGGTGCACGCCGTGCAGCCTTGCACGCCGTGCACCGTGCACGCCGTGCAGGGGTGCACGCCGTGCACTTCCCCTGCACTATTTATACCCACGTTTTTCACTCTTTTGGGGAGGAGATCATACCTCTTGAACCCCAAACACATTTCACGAACCCTCAAACCCTAGAGCACGTTTTTGGAGCAATTTGAAGCCATTGGAGCTAGGATTGAAGCCAACAAACCTTGGGAGAAGTGCCTACAAGTGGAGAAGTGAAGATCATCTCAAGGAATCATCCATGGTGTTCTTGGTGACCATTCTTCCTTCTTCTTTCTTTACTCCCTTGGCCATGTGTGGCTGATTTTCTAGGGTTCCTCTTGGATGGGTAGAATAGTTGTGCTATGATAGAGGGATGATTGTATAGAACTTGCCATGATTGATCTTGGTTGTATGAGGATGATTCCTAGACTTGTTCTTAATGCCATTTTATGCCATGTTTGCTTAATTTGGTCCATTCATTGTAATTTGATGCATGAGAGTGCTTGGATTGCATAGATTGTAGGTCTAGGGATTGAAGAGAGTGTGTTCTAAGAGATTAGATCATCTCAATTCAACCATAGTTGCATGTTTTCTCACTTGTGCATTTTATCGAACACTTGGTGTGCATTAGGATTTTCACTCAATTGAACTTTGATTAGTCTTTGGATGATTCTCTTAGTGTTAGAACATTGACATGAGAGTGTGGTGTCTAGCCTAGTGGTCATAGAGTCATAGGAGAGGGTTTTGTAGCTTGGCATTTCATCAAACACCTTTAATGCATCCTATTTTCACTTAGTTTGAGAGCGAGAGCCTAAATTGAGTGGTATTGGGATAGGGATTAGGTGCTACGAGAGTGCATCGAGTCCAAATAAGTGAAATGCATGGTCATCCGAGTGCAAACTTGATCTTGATTAGCTTGTTCGTTCAATTTTTCATCTTGAGCATGATGAAACCACCTACCAAGAGAACCCCTTTATCTTTGATTTGTTCCACTTCTTTTCTTGCTTAAACCTTGTTAGTTTTTCATTGTTTATGCTTTTGACTTGTTCTTTCTCAAAACCAAAACTTAATTTCAATTGTTTAGACCGTTCATGAACTTTGTGAGTACAAGCTTATGAGAGGACCTCGAGGAATACGACCTTGGTAAACACGTGTTATCAA
>CM068298.1:8726601-8770167 GCA_034768395.1 Linum lewisii | reverse complement strand
TCCGGCGCATACTCACCAGCCGCAACACCATCCCGCGGACATTGGTGAGCTGTACGAGCGACTGCAGGAGTGGCGCATCACCGACAACGCCACTCAAGAGACGAGATGGACTATTATGCAGCAACACATGCACCGCGCCGACAGGCGATACGAGCGACAGCTGGAGTGGCAGCGACAGCTCGGCGATTACTTCCACTTCCCCCACCCTGACACCTCTGACCAGTGATGATCAGGTGGTGTCCTTTTCCTTGTCCTTTCTTTTTATTTATTCTTTTCGGATTTCGATCCAACTTTTTTCTGTGTGGATCCGGGACACTTGTCCCGGTTTCCTTTTTATGTTTTATTTGTTTTTTTTGTAGGCAGTTGAGAGATTCCCTTTGCTTCGCTTGGGTAGATTCCCTCCGCTCCGAGGACCCGTGCTCATCCACTACGCCAATCATCTCGATCCAGGTTCTTCCATTCCACTCTGAACTCTAGAATTAGTCCTGTGAGGACACAGTCCGATTTAAGTGTGGGGTAGGATGCTAGAGAACCTTGCATGAACTTGATTGCCCTTGATTGTGTTTTGTGTGCCTCGTGATTCCATTCCAGTCTCTCTAGCATTAGAATGGCTCAGTTCTTGATTTTTGATGTTAAGTTGTTGTTCAACCTTTCATAATGATGCTTAGACTGCTTAACCTAGAACTTGAGAACCAACTTGTATGCTTTGATGCTAAATTGCCTGGTCAGAACAGAATTTTAAAATCACACTTGTAGTTTGTAGCCTTGATTGCATGAAAATGACCGAATCCGTCTAGCAAACCAACTATGAGCTTTTGATCCATTGCACGTAACTTGCAATTTAAATTCTTTCTGAGTGGTTTTCTGTTTACTTGAATGAGTTAGAATTTGCATGAGACCTACTCGAGACCACACGATAACACGAGTTCTAGAAGGATAGGGGCACCTAGATTCAGCTACTAAGCCAGATAGCCTACCAAACGATAAATCCACTAGGTCTAGACCCTTGAGCTTGGCCTGTTCTTTCGGTTCGATAATACATTACAACCATTTCCCATTTCTTTCACTCCCCGTTGATCCCCTGTGGTTGTAGTTCTAGATTGACCTACCGGAAGTCTGTTTGTGGTAACCTGCCTATAGCCATTAAACAGGTGGTCTTAGCTAATATGTCCAGACGTGTAAATCCCTCTAGCAACTAAAAGAAAAATCGGCACAAAAGAAAAAATAAAGTAAGAAAAGAAGCAAGCTTCAGAAAAAAATGAAGAAAGAAGAAAATCAGAAAAAGTTCAAAGTTTAGTTCAAATAAAACGTTCTTCTCCCTACAAATGGAAGAACGAAGTCGTAAGAAAAGTTGAAAAGAAAAATGTGTATGCAAAAGAAAAAGAATAAGTGCTAGGTTGCTTGAGGGTATCATAGGACGAGCGTTCATTATTCCACCAGTGTTTGGTTAGACGGTAGGAAGCCATAGATTAGATTCGAGGGAAGTTAGTCGAAAGCTACACCGCACAAAGCCATCATCATTCATTCCCATCATCCATCTCATTATAAACCCGAGTAGTGTAGATTTCATTACGGTCCTAGCAGGGAAGTCCTTCTTGACTAGATACTCGTGTTGTCACAGTGGTGGAGATGTGGTCGAAATACAAACCTATGACAGAATTCGGTAACAGAAAATGATCGAGAGCAGAAACACGTCCTTAAACACAGAGAGTGAGAGTCCCATTGTACTAAATATATCCTGTGTGAGGAGCCTGGTCGGTCAGGTCAAATTCGTGCATGACTGATTGCTAATTACTTGTCGTGTGCAGTTTATTAGTGAGACCAGGTAGTTTGGCTGATCAGTATGCATGTTAGGTTTCTTGTTCTAGGATCGATCTGTCTAATAATTCATTGTGCTTGATTGAGCTCCAATTTAATTGATCTTATCATTTATGAACATGAGCGTTTCTATTCAGTTTGCTTGAGGACAAGCAAAAGCTTAAGTGTGGGGTATTTGATGACACTCGATTTGACGTGATTATCAGCCTCATTTAAGCGACATTTCTTTGCTTAAGACAGTGTTTTTAGGGTAGAATAACGAATATTCAATCGATTGCCCTATCTCGTGCCATTTGTGTTACCTTGGCCCGTTTCGGGTCTATTTGATGGTTTTCTAGTGTTTTTGTGTTAGCACAAGTTTTTGCCGTCAAATAAAGTAGCCATGGACGTGTCTAAGGCGTAGGAACCTCGAGGGATCAAACCGGAATCGATCCAAGGAGCCAATCAAGTCAAACCGAAAATCTGCCCATATGCACTTGTACCTTCGGCGAAAATGATCTCACAGTTTCGGCGAAATCAACAATGCAAATCAGCTGATCCCAAGTGAAGACTGATTTCGGCGAAACCATTAAGCTCTTCGGACCGAAAATGCAAGGCAGAGAAATCATGGCCATTTGCACAAGAATTTTCGCCGAAACTATCCCTATGGTTTCGGCAAAAACATCAGCTCAGCCCGGCCCAACTAGGGTTAAGTATTTATACTTAATCCGGCGGTCCGGAGAGGGGAGATACGAGATACAATTTCATAATTCGAAAAACACAACTTTTCGAGATCAGAATCCTCTGAAGTTTTGGAGCGAAGAGTTGGAGTTCGAAGAGCCGGATAGAGATCGTGACACCATCCCTTCCATCTCGGAGAACCGGAGCTAGGAGTGCAACTTACCGAAGATCGGAGTCTGTCAGAGTCGTCTGAATTAGGTTTTTCAGATCCTTTTATGTTCTTCCTCTGAATGATGAACTCTTTCCTTGTCTTTGTGTCTTTTGTAATGATCATGAGTAGCTAAACCCTTTAGAGCTTAGACTAGATGAACCCTAAGTGACCCAGGGCTTTAAAGCGGTCACGGATCGGCGGTGATTAGATTCGAAATTCAATCAGTTCTTTTTCATGTTTGATTCGTTCTTCATTGTTCATGTTTCTGTCTGGATTGATCACCTAGATTAGATTCTGGTTAAGCTAAGGATAGAAGCGAACGCTCGCCTTACTTTAGAACATCGAATTGAACAATTAACCTTATAATTGGAGTGTGCCTTCCGTAAGAACCGGTTAGGGTTAATCCACTGCAAGAGTAACTCATTAATCACTAGTAATCACACCAATTAATTAAGTCATTGCGAGAGGCGACCGTACCCGGGCGGCTAGTTAATCTTGGTATTTAGAAAGGATAGAGCGAACGTTCGCCGGTCTTAAACCTAAGGGTAAGGAGTTATGGTGGTGTCTTAGTAATTGGTTGAATGAGAATCAAAATCCGCTGATCTGTTGATTGCCAATGCTCTGGGGAACGAAGGGGGATTCAAAGTCTAAGTTCGTCTGTCATTCTTGTTTTCAAACCCTAAATTCCCAATCTGCTATAGCTTAATTTGTTTTAATTTTTCTGCATTTCTTAGAAGTAGAAGTCGTGGAACTCACACCACGCACAACGTGTTTTTCCTTGAGTAATTTGTTAGTTCTGAAGTAGCCAATCATTCGAAGGCCCGTGGAATACGATCTATCCTAGCTCTTGAGCTTGATAGTTATTTGATTGAACCTGCTCAGCACAACGACGGGTTCATCAGTGTTAGTGGGTCCAAGTACTTCCATCAAGGTTTTCATATGTTCGACTTGTTGCTAGGGTGATCAGCTTGCGGTGGTTAGGGTCTCGGAGCACAGCCGACCGAGGTTCACATCAAACCTTCACCTCTACTCTGAATATACCGGCACCGATCAAGTTCGGCTTTCAGATGGTAATACAGTCTCTATCTCTCACTTTGGTTCCTCTCTTGCTCACATTCATACCTCTCTGGTTACTCTTGATAATATTTTATACATACCTCAGTCATGCCATAACCTTTTATCTCTGAGCTCCCTCACTCGTGATAATAATATTGTTGTGTTGTTTTATCATGATCGTGTTCTCCTTTAGGATTTGGTGACACGAAAGATAATATTCAACGGTCGGAGTAGGAAAGGCTTGTATTCCATTCCAATGTCCATCATGCGCACCACTTCCAGTCCGGTTGTTGCGTATCATGTCTCCTTACCAGTTTGGCACCAACGGCTAGGACATGCGAACTTGGAGAATGTCAAACGTGTTCTTAGACGTTATCATATTCCTTTTCCTAATAAGAGAATTCCCTCTGTTTGCTCGGATTGTTGCTTAGGGAAAATGCATAAACTCCCTTTCCCAGTTTCTGATATAAAGCTGATAGACCACTTGATTTTATTTGCAGCGATGTGTGGGGACCCTCACCTATTACGTCCACCACACACCAAAGATATTATGTTCTATTTTACGATCACTATAACAAATATGTTTGGTTTATATTTTGCTCGCTATCGGTCGAATTTACTCTCCATCTTTATACAATTTCGTATTTTGGTGGAGAATTTTTTTGCGCGTCCTATTCGCTCTTTCCGTGCAGATTGGGGGGGGGGAGAATATCAGCGCTTATCTAACTATTTAGCTGAACAGGCATCCATGAGCAAACATCATGTCCACATACTCCGGAGCAGAATAAGAAACATAGACACATAACAGAGACTGGTCGCTCTCTCCTTCATCATGCTTCAATACCTTTGGAATATTGGCCTTATGCAGTCCAAGCAGCAGCCTATCTTGTCAATCGTCTGCCTACTTCTCCAATTGATTTTGACACACCTTATCATCATTTATTTCTGGATGATTCATATTATACTCACTTGCGCATTTTTGGATGTCTATGTTTCCCATGGCTACCATATGCCAAACACAAGTTGGATGCTAAATCTGCCCCATCTGTTTTTCTTGGTTACAGTCTTCGACATAAGGGTTATTATTGCTTGAAACTTTATACCAAAATGGTTCAAATTTCTCTCCATGTGATATTTGACGAAACTGTGTTCCCCTTCCAGGTACCCCAAACAATCTCGCAGGCCCCGAGTCCAGTCACTTCTCAGCCCGTTTCCTAGGCCCAATCTACCACTACCACTGCCCATACTTTGGCCCATTACTACCCAGCAAACTAGCCTTCTACCACTGCAGCAGCCCACATCTTCCCACTCACAAACCTCTTTTCCACAAGCCCAGATACTCGACCTACTGCCTAACACTACAACTTCGACCACTTCTCTCTCTCAGACATCAATCCCAGCTGCTGAACATGCCTTAATTCCACAGGCCCAAATGCCTAATGAAGCCAATGTTCCTATTAACACCAATGTCCACACAATGGTGACTCGTGCATGGACTGGTTCCCTCAAACCTCGTGTCTTCTCCACTCCAATCAAGGACGGCAATATCGAGCCCACATGCTTCACTCAAGCATCCAAAACACAAGAATGGCGTACCGCCATGCATGATGAATTCAAAGCCCTCCTTCAAAATCATACATGGGTTCTTGTTCCTCCACCAACATCGGCTCATAAAATTGTTGGAAACAAATGGGTATACCGCATAAAGCGACATCATGATGGCTCAATTGCTAGGTACAAAGCACGTTTAGTCGCAAAAGGCTATCATCAAACAGAAGGCCTCGACTATAATGAAACGTTCAGTCCAGTAATCAAACTAGCAAGTATACACTTGACGTGTGAATTTCAACTCACAACTATCAAGGTCGTATTTCCACGAGGGCTCTCTCAATTGCCACTACTCACACGGTTCATGGACGGTCTATTCATTTAAAAAGAGTTTGGTTTAAAAGCAACGAAATCAAAAACATAAACGAAACTAAAGCAAGAAAGTAAAGCGGTGCAAATCAAAGATAAAGGAGGTTCACTTGGAAAGATAGCTTCATCATGTTCAAGAGGAACAAATGCACAAACAAGCCAAACATGATCGAGGTTGCAATCGAATGACCACGCAAATCCCTTCTATAGACTCAATGCACTCTCGTAGCACTAAGTTCCTATCCTAGCACCACTCAACTTAGGCTCTCGCTCTCAAGCTAAGTGACTAAGGATGCATTAAAGGTGTTTGATGAAATACCAAGCTAAAAAACCCTCTCCTATGACTCTATGACCACAAGGCTAGACATCACACTCTCATGTCAATGTTTTAACACTAAGATAATCATCAAAATACTAATCAAAGTTCAAATGAATGAAAAACCAAGTGCACACCAAGTGTTTGATAAAATGCACAAGAGAGAAATTATGCAACTATGGTTGAATTGAGATGATCTAATCTCTTATAACACAGTCTATTCAATCCCTAGACCTACAAACCATGTAATCTAAGCACTCTCATGCATTACATTACAAAGAATAGACCAAATCAAGCAAACATGGCAATCAATGGAATTAACAACAAGTATAGAAATCATCTTCTTACATCCAAGATCAATTATAGCTTGTTTACACAATCATCCTCTATCATAGCACAACTATCTATCAATCCAAGGAAACCTAAGAAATCATCCACACATGGCCAAGGAAATGAAGGAAAGAGGTAGAGAGATGATCACCAAGAACACCATGGCTTGGATTCTTGGACAATCTTCAATCCTCCACTTCTAGCTTCTCTTCCAAGGTTGTGGGCTTCAATCCAAGCTCCTCTACTTTGAGTTGCACCTTGCTCTAGGGTTGTGGATTGGAGATGAGGAGAAAAGCAATTGAAAATTTAAGAGAAAAGGGTTTTGACGAAGGTGTGTTTTCTGAATAATGAATTGTCTCTTCTTTCTCCCGAAAATCCTCTTTAAATAGGCTGCTGGAAAAGCCTAAAGTTTTCGCCGAAAATTCCTTTGAAAACCACTGAGCCGGCCTTCACTTCCTTCACATGTTTTCGGCGAAAACTCTGAATGTTTTCGCCGAAAACTTCTTCAAAAATCAAGCCTCAATCTCCTGGAAGTCTTTGACCAAATGTTTTTGGCGAGAACTTGATAGTTCTCGTCGAGAACTCCTTCAGGAACTCGTGCTGAAATCCCGAACTTGCAACGGTCCTATCTCTTCCGTCCTAGCTCCGATTGACCTCTCGTTTGTTCCTACGTGCTCCTTGTCATTCGTACTTCGAAACCATAACCTAAAATGCACAGAGATAACTCCAATAGACCACGAATTTGGCTCCAAAGTGGAAACCGGACAACAAATAGACATTTTGCACGAAACTTCAATAAAAACATATAAGTCATGGCATTTCACGATCAAACACGGGCATTTCATAGGTCAATCATAAGCTCAAAATGCACTAAATAAAGTCACATCAAATTCCCCTACGACTAAGTTTTGCTTGTCCTCAAGCAAATGAATTAGAAGACATCCAAGTTCACAGATGACAAGATCGGTCACATTGAGATTCAAGCATTAACAATTTGGCTTAGACTGTTCCATAAACAAACTTAGCCTCCACATAGGGCTGGCAGTCGGTTGCCGGTTTTTTGGTTTAAACCGAAAACTGAACCTAAACCGAGAAAACCGAGCCTAAAATAAACTGACTCGGTTCGGTGGCCGGTTCCAGATTTTGGTGTTTTTTGGGTTATGGTCGGTTTCCGATCAAAAACCAAAAAAACAGAAAAAACCAAAGAAGGACCAAAATCTGCTATTCTTAATCAGCAGACCTATTCTATTCTCCTCTACCTATCGCGAAATATCCATCGCGCTCTGCCTCTGTCTCACACACTCACCAACTGGGACAAAACCCGGCGGCTGCTACACCGACGACGGCAGCAACACCGACGACGAATCGGCGACACTCTGTCACTGCCGAAGGCTGCAGCCTGCAGCAACGCCGCCGACACCAACCTCCAATCTCTCACTCGTCGCCGACATTCACTTCTCTCGCCCGACGAATCAAAGTCATCCTTTCCATCCAGCCACTCTCGGCAATCGACTGCCAGCACACACAACACAAACACCCATCTCGGCTTAATTATTCCAGCTTCATTCTTCCATCTTCATTCTTAAAACTTCATTCTTCAGAAAATGGGATTCGTGACCTAATTCCTTAGAGCATAGTTGGTAAAGTATCTAGCTGAAGCACGAGAAGTTGATAGTTCAGATAAGAAGCAACGGTTTGATGTTTTGGCATAGTGGAAAGCATCTGCACTCAGGTTTCCTATTCTCAGTGAGATGGCTAGGGATGTACTTGCCGTCCCAATTTCATCTGTAGCTTCTGAGAGTGCTTTTAGTACTGGGGGACGCGTGTTGAGTAACTTCAGGAGCTCATTGACTCATGCTATTGTGGAAGCTCTGATTTGTGCTGAGGATTGGTTGCGGTCAACATCTCCGGATATATTTGATCCCGCGGAGGAGGAAAATGAGAATGAACTACTAGAGTTTGAGAAATGTAAACTTTGCCATTTATAATCTTTATCTTCCATATCTAGTAGTAGACAAGTAGTGTATATTGATACTTGATAGTTGATAGCATTTATACTCATTACAAGTCTTGTTTTGTTTAGGTTTCGAAGATACGGTTTTGAAGTTTGATGCTACTCCATCATCAATTGGTTCTGATCCTCTTGTGCAACCCGTTATACAATCATTCATCAAGAAGAATGGCAATGACATTGCCAATGACAATGCTATTGGTAGTGATGATGACAATGACTACAATGAAGACGATGCACTTGAAAATGAAATGTTTGGTATGGCGGGCGCATCAGATGATGATTAGCTTTTAGATGTTGCGAATTGGGATGTTGAATTTGTTTATGTTGTTAATGTTGAACTTGTGTGGTGTTTGAATTATGTTGTTGTTGATGACTTTGGAATTATGCTTATGATGAGTTATGACTCAGACTTATGATGGATGGTTGATTATGGTTGGATTTGTGGTATGAGGTCTTTTGTTTTCGTTTCAGGTATTATTGCGAAGACCTGAATTGCCGAAATTGTAGGGTTATGCTACCAAAATTTTAGCAAAATTTGGTTTTGGTCCAAAATTTGGGTTTTCGGTCCAAAAATCGGTTTCAATTCGGTTTTCGGTTCGGTTCTTATTTTTGGATTTCGGTCAAATGCCTCCGCTTCGGTTTTTCGGTCGCGGTTCGGTTATAAACCAAAACCGGTCGGTTTGGCTCGGCTCGGTTAAAAAACCGAGCATTTTTGGTCCGGTCGTCGGTCACACTTTCGGCCACACTTCGGTTTCGGTCAATTGACCATTCGGTTCGGTTTTTGACCGAACCGGGCTGACTGCCAGCCCTACCTACACATGCAAGAACGTCAACCAAACAAATCTAGACCTCAATATTTTCTGCACACTTCAAGTAGTAGCTAATTAGGACACAGTTCTTACCGACCACAACAACACCAACTCTAATCAAAAGGACTTGAACTCGGGATACGAAACGAATTAGGTGGTGGTAGGAAATATTTGGGAAATGGTGAGTGATCGTGACGTGGCTATCGACTCGACTTCGTCTACCTCTAGATCCACACTTTACAAGCTCTAGCTAGGATCACTATAACAAGGGCCACTTATAAGAACTCTTTCCTTTTTTTTCTTCTTTTTTTTTTCCTACTGCATACTAGTGCTCGATCCAACACTTCACTTAGGTGTTGGACCTGCCTAGCTCACAGCCCCCGCCTTTGCTAGTGCTCAACCCGACACTTCACTTAGGTGCCAAGCTTGCCTAGCTTTTCTTTCGGCACTTCAAGAACTTAAGCAACTTGAACACTTTCTTTTGAGCATTTTCTTTTGAACCTTTTCTTCACAAATTAGCCACTTGATCCTTAGCCCCTTAAAACTTCCACACAAGATTTTGAATTAGATTTTCATCTAATCTCAAGCCACAATCACGAGGGATAAAAAAGGTGATGAAAAACATGGGGCATGGTGAAAATGTGTATGATCCAACAAACAGGCCAAGGTTCAACGGGTTATCCTATAGGAAACTGATTCGGGTAGGCTTTTTGGCTGAATGTGGCGAAATTCTAATTGCCTTTATCATCTTAGACCGGTGTTATCGAGTGGTACAAACACACGTATCAAACCAATCAACCAACATACAAGAGTGATCCAATCTCTGTTCTAGCCTAAACTCATTTGATATTAGTGCCGACATGCTGGTTATAGGTTCTAAGTGGAACAGTCTAAACATCATTGCGAAAGATTAAAGTCAATTAAACACCAAAAGTCAAGAATCGAATGATTCTATGATAGAGGAATTTGACATTCAATCAAGATCATGCAACTCATCAAAGCATAACATTAGACTTCTACCGACAAACAATCACACCAAACCTCAAATCCCCCTTACGACTAACATGAGCATTGTCCTCAATGATTAAGAGAGAGAGGGTAAGCTGGAACGAATATACCGTGCGGTAAAGAGGAGCATAGGAGGTAATAGTGGTGAAAGAGTTCCATGACGAACATTGGCGAAGAGTGATCCCAAATGCTTGCTAAACCTTATTCAAAAACTAAAACAACACAAAAATCTCAAGGAACAATTAAAAAATGAAAAAGTAAAGATAACATGGGGTGCTTCCCAAGAAGCGCTTAGTTACCGTCTTAAGCTCGACGCTACCTGTGTCAGGGTGCCCAACTTAGTACCTCTTTGAGGTCAAGTAGCTTCTTCCATGATGAAGATTGAGTTCCAAGTAGCGATAGAAGCAAATGGTAGACTAGCCAATGAACAATGATGCTTGTATAACACTTGATACCTTGGGGTGGCTTACTACCTTTGAAATTTGGAACTTGAGGAAGATAGTAAGGTGGGGGGCCACCATTGAGCTCCATCGTCTCCAAGTTGGTGATGCCACTCGAAGAGTCTTCCGGGTCAAGGAGAGGTGGCTCCACTTCCATGACCACCTTATGAGGAGTAGAGATGCATGCGTCCTTGGGCTCTTGGCACAAATACTTCATGACCAAGCAAGAAGATTGAAGAGTACTCACAATCTTTGGTGGCACCACAATAGGGTGGTGTTGTTCACTTTCATGCTCTACTCTCGGTACCACCTCTTCTTGAAGAGTCTTCACAACATGTCTCACCTCATCTAAAGTGTCATCATCCTCAAGTCTCCTTGATTCTTCTATCCAATCATCATCGTTACTTGGTGTGTCCTCGGGAAGAACATGCTCTTCAATCTCCTCTACTACCAAATCTTCTACCATGTCAAACATTTCCGGTTCACAAGTGTCATCTTCATCATCATAAATTTGCTCCACCTTATGGGGTTGACGTTCATTTTCAAGAATCTCCGTGATGAGCTCCATGCTTTGAGCTAAGCGATTAATCCGAGTCGCATTGTCTTCCGCCATTTGCAAGATCTCTAGCATGGAAGGAGGTTGAGGAGGTTCCTCATATCTCATGAATTCCTCTCGAGGATACTCACTTTCCTTCACCATTTTCAAGAGCTCCTCTAGCATAGAAGGAGGTTGAGGGGGTTGTTCATAGCTTGTGAAATCCTCTTGAGGGCGCTCGCTTTCTTTCACCATCTTCAAGAGCTCCTCTAGCATGGAAGGCGGTGAAGAATGTTGTTCATGACTTGTGAAATCCTCTTGATAATACTCCGGCAAGACTTGATGGTAGGGCGGAGATGGATAGGGACATTGCTCATTCCACATGGTGTTGAAGCTTGTTGTTCTTGACCCCACCATTGGCAATCTCCCTCACAAGTTTCTTGGTAGTAGCTGGATGGAGTAGGATGACCATAGTATGGGTTAGGAGATGGATTCCACGCTTGATAGGTACCATACCCATTACTTCCATTCCACAAGTTCATCTTACTTGCAACCGTGCTCCCATGAACTAAATGAGGTAGAGGACGGATTGGTGGATCAATAACTTGCTCGAGGCCTTGAGGTTGTGCTTGGAAGTGAGTGAATCGAGTCATACACTAGCACAAGTGATGCAAACCGCCTCCTCTAGGAAGGGATCGACTCAACACCCAAAACTATATTATCAGCCCCACGAGAACCTAACCTTTGAAACCGGCGGAGAACCTTGAAATCCACTAAGTAACGACTTAGGAACCCCAAGTGTTTGGTCGAGTTGGTGCCACGAAAAAAGAATGATAGCCTTTGATGATAAACCAAAACCTTAAGCTAAGCAACAACGAGCAAAGACTTGAAGGAAAAAGAACAAAGTTCTGAAATTTTCATTAGTCATTCAACGTGTCTTACAATCGTGGCCGAAGCCTCTATTTATAGCTCAAAGGGTGGCCAAGGCCGGTTCCAACTCTAAAAAAGGAAAATTAAAATAATCCTAAAAGATAGGCAGAAGAAACTATTAAAATAAACTAAGTTGTCCGAAAGTAAAACTCCTAAACCGGCTAAAATTCAGCAAAACCCTAATCCGGGCGAATTAGGGCAAATCCGGCTTTTCTTGTCCGGGTGGGATTGGGAAACACTCCGGGCGCAGGCAGGAATCCTTCCGCGGCTAGGAAAGGGATTCTAGGAGCGCGCGGTGGCATTTCAGTAAATACTGCTGGCTCCGGGTGACCGGGTGGCCAGGTGATGTCCTTCGGCTGTGGTGACCGGCTCTGCATCACTCGCTCCGGACCCGGTACTAGGGTTTTAGTGATGACGGGGTATTCTGGCCTTCTGGTTGGCATTTCCTCGGACAAGCGAGGTTTTCCCCAAGTATTTTAACCTCCTGAGTCTTCTGGCATCAACTTGTCCGCCAGATTCTGAATGCTGAGCAAGGTTGTCCGGGGCTTGAGTTAGCTGTCCGCATCCTCCCGGGCCGGGGCAGTGCTCTTAGGTGACCATCCCGTCTTGGCCACGTATTCTTGAATCCTTTTGTTTTCTGTACTCCAGAACTGTCTCCAGATGGCTTCTGGAGTGTGCTTGACTTGTGGGATCATGAAGGTGAGGTTAGGGAAGGGCTGAGACTCTGTTCCCGGGCTAGGGCTTATGTCCTCGGCCAGCAGCATGCCCTGGAATATCTTTCCATCTCGTGGAGCCTTTCTTACTGCTTGGGGAGGCCTCAGCCTATACTTCATCTCATACCTTGGTTTGAGAGCTTGTAGGGGGCCGTCCCTCAGCTCTATGCGCTTCTTGTATGGTCATTTCGGCCTCCTACGGGTGACCCTGGTGGGGTGTAGGTGTACCGGCGTGTGCTGGGGCAGCTGGGCTGGTTCATATCATCCCCCTCTTCTTGCATTGGATTTGTCCCCAAATCCACCTCGGGGTCTCTTCTAGCACTCATCATTCTCTCCCAAACTTCAGTAATTTTGTTGGCCACGGCCGGGGACGACTCGGCATCATATTCGGGTATAGGAGTGTCATTTGAGTCGGTCACGGACCAAGGCTCGGTGCCTTCAGTATCTTCTTCATCAGTCTTTATAGCTTCCTCTCCTGAAAAACTATCAACAATGATGTTAAGACTCGGGGAGGTGACCGGTGAGGATTCCTCACTCATCTCTACGTCCGGGTCAGCATTCGGTTCTTCTTCGCTTGGGGCGGCCTTTAAAATCCGTCGGGAGATGATCTCCCATTGAATCTTGGGTGCACAGGGGTTGGGGCTGAGTGCTGGGGCGTCGGGGCCTAGTGGGGTAGCACCGGGGTTGCCAGGGTTGGTTGGGCCTGGTCGGGTGGCGCTGAGGCTGGGCGTCGGGGTAGCTTGATGGCCGTCGGGGCCGTTGTTCTGCTCCAGGACGTCGATGAGGGCGTCTTCTGTCTTTAGGCGAAAAATGGCCGAGGGAATGTTTAAAAGGACCGGGGTAGGCCGATTGACATAATCCGACTTGGGCAGGATGGCCGGGGCAGACTCCCGTGTCGGGCCGACTGGTGTGATCATCTCGGTTTCAGCCAAGGCATCTGGGGTGATTACTCGGCTATTGAAGGCTGAAATTTTTTCCAGGCCTTCCACATTAACTTCTTCTCCATCACTGGACTCCTCCTCTATTTCTTCCACAATTGGCTCCTCTTCATCATCCGTGACAACCTCTCCTACTCTAAGCACCATGGTTCGGGTGTTAGGGAAGTCCCTTGCCATGTGACCCCTGCCTTGACATTTAAAACACACAATGGCACTGGGCCGGGCATTAGTAGTAGGAATTTTTGAGCCGGGGCTAGGTGTTACCCGTGATGCCGACCCTTGGTTAGGGTTTGGCCTCGATCCAGAATTCCTGCTAGTGTTTGGCCTCCAAGGGGTGTTTCCTGCACTCCTGTCTCCTCTCACAGGGGCGCTGATTGGTGGCGGGGTAGTAGCCCTTCTTCCAAGACCATTCTTTAACTCATTTTCAACCCTAATAGCCGTGGTTACCAAGTCATCATAATCAACAAAGTTGAGGATGTTGACTTGATGTAGGATTTCTCTTTGTAACCCTCCAGTAAACCTTGCTATTTTGGCATCTTCATCTTCACTTAGGTCAAGCCTTGTGACCAGGATCTCCATCTCCTTATTGTACTCTCCAACCGACATGTTCCCTTGCTTCAAAAGTTGAAGCTTGGTATGCAAGTCTCGGTTGTAGCTACTTGGCACAAACTTCCTCCTCATCTTTCTCTTAAGACTCCTCCAACTAAGGACGGGGTCCTCTTCTTCTCGCCTGATCTGATTCCTGAGTTGAGCCCACCACAAGCAGCATAGTCAGTAAACTCAATTGTGGCTAGGGTTACCTTTTTCCTTTTGGAATAATTATGGCATTCAAAGAAGTCCTCCATGCTCCTCTCCCAATCAATGTACTCGTCAGGATTTGCTTTGCCAGCAAATTTGGGTACATTGAGCTTCAACCTGCTCACATCATCGTCGACCTCTTGAAAATTCCTCCTTGGCCGTTGGGGACCATCTCCATTAGGGGCTCCAAACTGCTCGGTGAATCGGTTCATGTTTTGAGCTAGGGTAGCTATGTGTGCCTCCAAAGCAGCAAGCCTTTCATCTGTCATGATTAGTACACGAACAAATGACCTCCCAAATCTCTCTAATGAAACCTCTCACACTCTTTCTCTTACCACTCGTGTATAAAATTTTCAAATCACTCAAAATTAGGGTTTTCTTTGAAAATTCCAAAACAAAGGCAATTTCAATTCAAGTAGTTGCAAGTTTCTTCGAAGCTATGAAGTCTAAGTCTACCAATGACACAAAACAATACTTTATACCTAGGGTTTCAGATTTCTAGGGTAAGAACTTGTGATGCTAGGCCGTGGGGTGACAAGACAACAAGTTTGGGTGTTCTACTAAGAAAGCTACTAGCTAAACTTATGAAAAAGCCCTCTTCTTGAACTTAACCTACTACCTTGATTGTGAACGTGGCCTTGCTTTTTGGCTAGGTCAATTTTTCTGTTTTAAAGACCTTGATTTTTCTTTTCTTTGATTCTTTTTGTATTTTCTTTTGGACGGCCACAGCTTTTTCTAACAACGAAAACTTAAAAGAAAGGTAGAAGATTAGAACAAACAGAATGAAGCTATTTAGGGGTTTTCTCTGAAATTGAAAGCAACGAAAAACTAAAGATATGAATCCAAGTAAGAACCTGGAAACTGGGATAGATGGTCCAAGAGTTGAACCGTGCTCTGATACCAGCTGATGCGAACCGCCTCCTCTAGGAAGGGATCGACTCAACACCCAAAACTATATTATCAGCCCCACGAGAACCTAACCTTTGAAACCGGCGGAGAACCTTGAAATCCACTAAGTAACGACTTAGGAACCCCAAGTGTTCGGTCGAGTTGGTGCCACAAACAAAGGATGATAGCCTTTGATGATAAACCAAAACCTTAAACTAAGCAACAACGAGCAAAGACTTGAAGGAAAAAGAACAAAGTTCTGAAATTTTCATTAATCATTCAACGTGTCTTACAATCGTGGCCGAGGCCTCTATTTATAGCTCAAAGGGTGGCCAAGGCCGGTTCCAACTCTAAAAAAGGAAAATTAAAATAATCCTAAAAGATAGGCCGAAGAAACTATTAAAATAAACTAAGTTGTCCAAAAGTAAAACTCCTAAACCGGCTAAAATTCAGCAAAACCCTAATCCGGGCGGATTAGGGCAAATCCGGCTTTCCTTGTCCGGTGGGATTGGGAAACACTCCGGGCGTGGGCAGGAATCCTTCCGCGGCTAGGAAAGGGGTTCCAGGAGTGCGCGGTGGCATTTCCGTAAATACCGCTGGCTCCGGGTGACCGGGTGGCCAGGTGATGTCCTTCGGCTGTGGTGACCGGCTCGGCATCACTCGCTCCGGACCCGGTACTAGGGTTTTAGTGATGCCGGGGTATTCTGGCCTTCTGGTTGGCATTTCCTCGGACAAGCGAGGTTTTCCCCAAGTATTTTGACCTCCTGAGTCTTCTGGCATCAACTTGTCCGCCAGGTTCTGAATGCTGAGCAAGGTTGTCTGGGGCTTGAGTTGGCTGTCCGCATCCTCCCGGGTCGGGGCAGTGCTCTTAGGTGACCATCCCGTCTTGGCCACGTATTCTTGAATCCTTTTGTTTTCTGTACTCCAGAACTATCTCCAGATGGCTTCTAGAGTGTGCTTGACTTGTGGGATCATGAAGGTGAGGTTAGGGAAGGGCTGAGACTCTGTTCCCGGGCTAGGGCTTATGTCCTCGGCCAGCAGCATGCCCTGGAATATATTTACATCTCGTGGAGCCTTTCTTACTGCTTGGGGAGGCCTCAGCCTATACTTCATCTCATACCTTGGTTTGAGAGCTTGTAGGGGGCCGTCCCTCAGCTCTATGCGCTTCTTGTATGGTCCTAGGGTTCGGCCTCCTACAGGTGACCCTGGTGGGGTGTAGGTGTACCGGCGTGTGCTGGAGCAGCTGGGCTGGTTCATATCAACAAGGTACCTACACACATGCTCAACAAGACACCAAAGTAACACGACAATACGGGATAACAAAAACAAACAAACAAATAAAAAGAAGCAAAACTAAAACGGAAGGAAGTGAATAGATCGGTCCACTACTAAATGCTTTCTTAGGATTGAGAAAGTCCCCGACAACGACGCCAAAAACTTGACGTGTGAATTTCAACTCACAACTATCAAGGTCGTATTTCCACGAGGGCTCTCTCAATTGCCACTACTCACACGGTTCATGGACGGTCTATTCATTTAAAAGGAGTTTGGTTTAAAAGTAATGAAATCAAAAACATAAACGAAACTAAAGCAAGAAAGTAAAGCGGTGCAAATCAAAGATAAAGGAGGTTCACTTGGAAAGATAGCTTCATCATGCTCAAGAGGAACAAATGCACAAACAAGCCAAACATGATCGAGGTTGCAATCGAATGACCACGCAAATCCCTTCTATAGACTCAATGCACTCTCGTAGCACTAAGTTCCTATCCTAGCACCACTCAACTTAGGCTCTCGCTCTCAAGCTAAGTGACTAAGGATGCATTAAAGGTGTTTGATGAAATGCCAAGCTACAAAACCCTCTCCTATGACTCTATGAACGCAAGGCTAGACATCACACTCTCATGTCAATGTTTTAACACTAAGAGAATCATCAAAAGACTAATCAAAGTTCAAATGAAAGTGTTCGATAAAATGCACAAGAGAGAAATTATGCAACTATGGTTGAATTGAGATGATATAATCTCTTAGAACACAATCTCTTCATTCCTAGACCTACAAACCATGTAATCTAAGCACTCTCATGCATTACATTACAAAGAATAGACCAAATCAAGCAAACATGGCAATCAATGGAATTAACAACAAGTCTAGAGATCATCTTCTTACATCCAAGATCAATTATAGCTTGTTTACACAATCATCCTCTATCATAGCACAACTATCTATCAATCCAAGGAAACCTAAGAAATCAGCCACACATGGCCAAGGAAATGAAGGAAAGAGAAAGAGAGATGATCACCAAGAAAACCATGGCTTGGATCCTTGGACAATCTTCAATCCTCCACTTCTAGCTTCTCTTCCAAGGTTGTGGACTTCAATCCAAGCTCCTCTACTTTGAGTTGCACCTTGCTCTAGGGTTGTGGATTGAGAAAGAGGAGAAAAGCAATTGAAAAGTTGAGAGAAAAGGGTTTTGACGAAGGTGTGTTTTCTGAATAATGAATTGTCTCTTCTTTCTCCCGAAAATTCTCTTTAAATAGGCTGCTGGAAAAGCCTAAAGTTTTCGGCGAAAATTCTAAACTTTTCGCCGAAAATTCATTTGAAAACCACTGAGCCGGCCTTCACTTCCTTCACATGTTTTCGGCGAAAACTCTGAATGTTTTCGCTGAAAAATTCTTCGAAAATCAAGCCTCAATCTCCTGGAAGTCTTTGACCAAATGCTTTCGGCGAGAACTTGATAGTTCTCGCCGAGAACTCCTTCAGGAACTCGTGCTGAAATCCCAAACTTGCAACGGTCCTATCTCCTCCGTCCTAGCTCCGATTGACCTCCCGTTTGCTCCTACGTGCTCCTTTTCATCCGTACTTCGAAGCCATAACCTAAAAATGCATAGAGATAACTCCAATAGACCACGAATTTGGCTCCAAAGTGGCAACCAGACAACAAATAAACACTTTGCACGAAACTTCAATAAAAGCATATAAGTCATGGCATTTCACGATCAAACACGGGCATTTCATAGGTCAATCATAAGCTCAAAATGCACTAAATAAAGTCACATCAACACCTCATTCTATCAATCGCTCTTACTCACAATTGGCCACTCAAGTAGCTCGATATCTCAAATGCTTTCCTCCACGGTGACTTATATGAAACCATCTATATGGCTCAACCACCAGGTTTTATTTATCAACAATATCCTACGCATGTGTGCTTACTAAAGAAATCGGTGTATGGATTAAAACAGGCTCCACGTGCATGGTTCTCCTGTCTAAGGGATGCTCTGTGTGATTTCGGTTTTCAAGGCTCCAAAACCGATCACTCTCTTTTTACTATAACTCAGGCGGCACTATCATGTTCATTCTGGTTTAAGTGGATGATATCATTATCAATGGCTCCAATGACGACTTCATGGTAGCTTTAGTGACACATTGATGAGAACCGTCGTTGTGCTGAGCTGGTTCTATCAAATAACTATCAAGCTCAAGAGCTAGGATAGATCGTATTCCACGGGCCTTCAATTGATTGGCTACTTCAGAACTAACAAATTACTCAAGGAAAACACGTTGTGCGTGGTGTGAGTTCCACGACTTCTAATTCTAAGGAATGCAGGAAAATTAAAACAAATTAAGCTAAAGCAGATTGAGAATTAGGGTTTGGAAACAAGAATGGCAGACGAACTTAGACTTTGAATCCCCCTTCGTTCCCCAGAGCATTGGCAATCAACAGATCAGCGGATTTCGATTCTTATTCAATCAATTACTAAAACACCACCATAACCCCTTACCCTTAGGTTTAAGACCGGCGAACGTTCGCTCTATCCGTTCTAACTACCAAGATTAACTAGCCGCCCGGGTACGGTCGCCTCTCGCAACGACTTAGCTAACTGGCGTAATTACTAGTGATTAATGAGTTACTCTTGCAGTGGATTAACCCTAACCGGTTCCTACGAAAGGCACACTCCAATTATAAGGTTAATTGTTCAATTCGATGTTCTAAAGTAAGGCGAGCGTTCGCTTCTATCCTTAGCTTAACAAGAATCTAATCTAGGTGATCAATCCAGACAAGAAACATGAACAATGAAGAACGAATTAAACATGAAAAAGAACTGATTGAATTTCGAATCTAATCACCGCCGATCCGTGACCACTTTAAAGCCCTGGGTCACTTCGGGTTCATCTAGTCTAAGCCCTAACGAGTTTAGCTACTCATGATCATTACAAAAGAAACAAAGAAAAAGAAAGAGTTCATCATTCAAAGGAAGAACAGAAAAGGATCTGAAAAACCTAATTCGGACGACTCTGACAGACTCCGATCTTCGGTAAGTTACACTCCTAGCTCCGGTTCTCCGAGATGGAAGGGATGGCGTCACGATCTCTATCCGGCTCTTTGAACTCCAACTCTTCGCTCCAGAACTTCAGAGAAATCTGATCTCGAAAAGTTGTGTTTTTCGAATTATGAATTGTATATTCTATATTGGCCGCCGGGTTAAGTATAAATACTTAACCCTAGTTGGGCCGGGCTGAGATGGTATTTTCGCCGAAACCATAGGGGTAGTTTCGGCGAAAACTCTTGTGTGAATGGACGTCCGCCGACTGATCCTTCTGTTCATCCTTTTCGGTCTGAAAACTCAAAGTTTTCGGCGAAAACTTTCTTCACTTGACATCAGCCGGTTTGCACTAATGTTTTCGCCGAAAACATATACTTAGTTTCGGCGAAATCTCCTTTGTCTTTGGCACCAGTCTGAATGCACTAATATTTTCGCCGAAATCCATAGGACATTTTCGGCGAAAGTGCCTTTGTAATCGGGCAGGATTTTGGTTGGACTTTGATTGGTTCCTTTGATCGATTCCGGTTCAGTTCCTCGATGTTCCTATTCCTTAGACACGTCCATGGCTACTTTATTTGACGGCAAAAACCTGTGGTTACGCAAAAACACTAGAAAACCATCAAATAGACCCGAAAAGGGCCAAGGTAACACAAATGGCACGAGATAGGGCAATTGATTGAATATTCGTCATTCTACCCTAAAAACCATGTCTTAAGCAAAGAAATGTCGCTTAAATGAGGCTGATAATCACGTCAAATCGAGTGTCATCACACATCTACATAGTCATTTCTCAATCAAGGAGCTCGGGGATCTCCACTACTTCCTTGGCATCAAAGTCCATCGAACTGTCAATGGCATGTCTATCTGTCAAGCAAAATATATAAGGAAATTACTTGCCAATGCTGGAATGTCTGACTGCAAGCCAATCTCCACTCCTTCAGCTGTCAGGAGACCCCTTTCTATAGATGCTCCATTCCATGATCCCACTCTATACCGTCAACTTGTCGGCAACATTCAATATCTATTTATGACACGGCCTGACCTGGCGTGTACAACAACAAGGCTTTCTCAACATATGCATGCACCTCTCACTTCACACTGGCAACACCTCAAGCGTGCACTTCGTTATCTACAGGGCACCCAAACTCTCGGGATACATCTCTTCGCCACTTCCACTAATCGGCTACTATGTTTTGCTGATGCCGATTAGGGAGAAGATTCTACTGACCGACATTCCATGACTAGGTATGCAGTCTTTCTCGGAACAAATATAATCTCTTGGTCTAGTCGGAAGCAACGCACGGTCTCTCGATCTACCACTGAAGTTGAATACCGTGCGCTTGCTACTGTCTCGACGGAAGCACTATGGCTGCAGTCTCTTTTCCATGAGATCGGGTTCCCTCCGTCACACCCTCCTTCAATATGGTGTGGCAATTTATCGGCCACCTACCTCATAACGAACCCAGTCTTCCACTCTCGAAGCAAGCATCTTGAAACTGATTTCCACTTTGTTAGAGAGCAGGTGGCCGCCAAGTCCTTGATCGTCTCATACATATCTACCAAAGATCAAATCGTGGACGTACTCACCAAACCTCTTCCAACAACTCGACATCAACAACTTCGGCTCAAGCTCAAAGTCCTCTCGTCCTTTGGCTTGCGGGAGGGTGATAAGGATAAATAATTAATTTAATATTCTTGATTCCCATTGCAGATTACACGCCATCAGTTACCATGTTTATGGCCGAAATAGTGATGATCATTATTCCTTATTATTCCTTTGATTTTGTAAATCATAACTTTGTATACTCTTATTCTATATATGAAATAACTCCATGGCCAAGGTTGGTATGTGAGTTTTCCCCTATTCTTTAGTTATAGAGTTCGAGTTTATCGAGTCTAAGTTATTCACCCCTCGTATTCATGGTACTATTCACCTAGATACCTAGGATTCATAGTACCTTGTTGGAAATAGGGTTTGGGTCTGATTTCCATCCAAGTCTTGGGTTTGTTTTCAATTAATTTGATCACCTTTCATTGTTGTCAGGTTACGATTCTCTAATAGTCGTTGGTTCACGTCATACTATGAAAGACATCTGCCCCATTTTTGTATGTACACACAAGAAACAGCTCGTTTAACAGCGACAGATATGACGTTTAATAGCGGTCGTGGCCGCTGTTAAATTACTTTAACCGTGGCTGTGGCCCGCTGCTAAATGGGCCATTGCTAAAGTAATTTAATAGCGGAGAAAAGTGGTCGCGGTTAAGTGGACTGGTCGCTATTAAATTATAACAGTTTAACAGCGGCCATAAAGAATTTAACAGCGGCCACAAGCCGCTGTTAAATTGTTTCATCGGGAAAAATTAATGGCCGGAGCTCCGGCGATTGAGCCGGAACTCCGGCAATAGTCCAGATCCCAGGAACTCCACCGATCGTCCTCTTCCTTTTCTTCTTCCACTTCCTCTTCCTCTTCTTTTTCTTTTTCCTCTTCCTCACCTTCCTCTTCCTCTTCTTCTTCTTCTTCCTCTTCCTCTTCCTCTTCCTCTTCCTCTTCCTCTTCCTCTTCTTCTTTCTTCGCCGATCGGCCATAAGGGGAGCTATTCTTCGGTGTAAGTTTGGCGGATGCTCCTATACTGTTTCTCCTTTGTTTCCATAGGGCGTTCCGTCGGGAACTGGCGGAGCTGTGTAGGATTGCTGTTGCGGCTTCCGAGAGTGGAGGAGGAGAAGAAGAAGAGGAAGAGGAAGAGAAGAGGAAGAAGAGGAAGAAGAAAGGAAGAAGAAGAGGAAGAAGAAGAGGAAGATGAATAAGAAGAAGAAGAAGAAGAGGAAGAGGAGGAGGAGGAAGAGGAAGAAGATGACCGACGAGGAAGAGGAAGATGACGACGGCTCCGAAATTAGATTAGGGTTTTTTATTCAATCGACGGCTGAGATTAACCACGTTTAAATCAATGGACGAGATTAGATTTAGGGTTATCTGCATCAACCAATTTCAACCAATCAGATCGTTTTATTTTACCAGCGGCCATGAACCGCTGTTAAATTAGACCGGCCGCTGTTAAACTGTGTAATTTAAAAGCGGCTATGTGGTCGCTGTTAAATTTCATGAATTTTGTAATTTAACAGCGGCCAATAAATGGCCGCTGTTAACATGTCGCTGTTAAACTAACATTTCCTTGTAGTGGTAATGTGCTATATCAAGATTGTGGAGAACTTTTTGGCGAACATATTATGAACAATCATGACAGGATTGATCAAAATAGGACAATCAACCTTTATAAAAGAAAGATCAATTGTAGGCAACATCGTGATAGGTTTTGAAGTTTTATACAACATAAAGAGGTGGCAAAATGTGAAAATAGTGGTTGTAGCTTTGAAAATGGCCATTTCAAATGCTTATGACCAAGTGGAATGGAACTATTTGGAAGGAGTCTTATGGAAGTTGGGTTTTGAAAGAAGATGGATTTAGTTAATGATGACGTGTGTGACCTCAATAGAATACTCAGCCACCATTAATTCCATGAGCAAAGATAGGTTCACAATGAGTTGAGGCAAGGTTGTCCTTTCTTGATGCTTCTCTTCATTCTATGTGGAGAGGGACTCTCATCATTGGTACATAAGGAGATTGAGAGGGGTACCATACATGGGGACCAAGTTTATTGAGGAGCATCAAACATATCACATCTCTTATATGCGGATGATAAACTCTTCTTTTGTCGGACAACCATGCATACCAAAATTTCACATTCTGAAGAAGAACCTCAAGACTTACGCTAAAGATTCCGACCAACTAATTAACTTGAGTATTCTCATACAATGAACACCCGCTCAATGTATAAATATGGAATAAAGGAAGCTTTAAAAGTACATAATGAACTAGATATCGGAGGGTACCTTGGGATGCAACTGTAGTTGGAGAAAGTATGAAGCAGGCTTTTGCTTTCATACGGGAGAGGCTATGACAGTGAATTAAATATTGGGTGGGATGACGAATCTCCAAGGGAGGCAGATAAATTTTAGTTAAAATGATAGCTCAATCATTGCCTACTTATTGTATGATTGTGTTCATGTTATCAACATAACTGTAACGACACTTGAGTGTATGATCAACTCTTTCTGATGGGGTATAAAGCAGGACGACAAAAGAGGTATGAATTGGATGAGGTGGGAGAAGCTATGTGTACAAATAGAACATGGGGGAATGGGGTTTCAGGATAGTTTCTAAAGTTTACAAAACTAAATACTATCTGAGGGGGGTTTTCTTTCGGTAGCACGAGGTGCAAGGTTGATTTTGGTATGGAAAATCATCTAGCAAGCACAAGTAGTGATCCAAAGTGGTTATAGATGGAGAATTAGAGATGGTGAAAATGTGCGGGTGTAGGAGGTGTAAGACCCATCCCAGAATTCGTTCCAAAACTGGTTTGACCAGTCTGGCAACGGCCATTGCAACAGAGACAACGACCGTTGTGGCTGGAGTAACAATGGACTTTGTGGTTCTGACAAGGGTCGTTGGATTTTAAGTTGCAACGAGCGTTACCTATGAGCAACAGTCGTCGTGACCTGTCAGTATGAAAAGGGGCAGTCAGTGTTTAGTTAGGGAAATAGGGGAATTGCAGAGGGAAGCACAACTGGAATAGAAAAGGGAGAGAAGGGAGTTTGTGGGTCAGCGTGGAGGGGTTGTGCAAGAAGTTTTTTTATCAAGTTTTGGCCAAGGAATGGAGGGTTGGGGTTCTCGGTTGGAGCGGTGTGGATATCAAGGAGAAGTGGTACTACGGTTGAAGGGGGAGGAAAACTTGGTTTACCCAGGTGAGGGCTTAGCACTGATAGATAGTGGTTGTGAGGAATTGCAATTTAACTTAGAAATAATCTAGGGTGCATGTAATGTGGAGGAATGAGAACGATTAATTAAATGATAGGTTATTGTGTATGAAATGTGCTTGTTTGATTTGCATTGACTTGGATTGATTGGAATGTTGACTAGATGGCTAGTAACATGTGGGGTGGTCGGCGAGGACAACCGTTCACTCTTAGAAAGAGGAATGTAGTTGTGGATTAAGTGATGAAATGTGTTGTGATGATTGTTTGGAAAATGGAACGGTGAAACAAAATGAGAATGTTGGTTGGTCAAATGGAATTAGAATTGGTAATTGATCACTGTGTCATACGTGTTGTGTTGTTTGCTATCAATGGAATTAGAATATGGAAAGGAGCCAATGTGATGTGAACCACGGAGTCACCGTCCGATACCCTTCCACCTCTTGATGGGAACCACGGCTAAAATGCTCCACGACCCGATCACTTTCTACTGATAGCACGCACTCTAGCTGAATCTATGAAACCGGGGCGGTTGAGTACTAAGACCCACTAGCACACGAAGTCTAGGAACCATAATTTCCAGTCGAAGGCGCCACTTCAAGGGGTGAATACCCTAGACGATAAGCCGAAACCTTAAGCCATGCTCCTCACATAAGCTTGAAGGGGAGAGAACAAACATTCTAAAATTTATTTGTATTAATTCAAGGGGGTGTTACAAAGAGGATGGCCTTTATTTATAAGTGAGGATGGAAAACAAGCTCACCTATTCCTCCTAAGAAACTAACTCCTAAAAAGGATAAATACTAATAAAGCAAAATAAAATAGTCCTAATTAAACTACTAAAAAGGACTTAAACTAATCCTAAATTAACCTAAGAAGGAAGTAAAATTCGTACTCCTACTCATATAAGGGAAAGACTCCTTCTTAAACAAGAACTCTAAACTAGGCAGAAAAACAACTCAATGGGTTCTGGATATATTCGCCAAATAAATTCAGAAAATTAAGCCCTTTTACATATCACCTGTAAAATCCATGGGCTTAAACTTTCATGTTGGACATCAGCCCAAATTCCTTCTCCAAGTATCCCAAATCCGTCAATCTATCATACTACAAATCTGTCCAGAAATCCAGCTTTGGCCTAGTATTGGTTCAGCATTGGCCTGCGACTGGTTGGCATGGACTGACCTCTTGGCCCATCTTCAGGGCTGGGTTCTCCTTGATTATCTTCTCTCGGATCAGGCTTTCAACAATGCTCGACATCAGTGGCAATGCCGAGTAGGGCTTGGTCACGGCACCGGGCATGACTACGTCATTCTCCCTTTCTTCAAAAAAAATCGTCCTCGAATCTACAACAAAACGAATGATTTGTGGTGGTTTTTTTAACAATAGTGGCGGTTATAACCTCCACTGTTGTAAACACAGTGGCAGTTGTACAACCGCCACTATTGCAAGCGGAAACTGCCACAAATACGTCTGTCACAAATGAACTTTATTGGCGGTCAGAAACCGCCACTAATAATCAACATTGGCGGTTACACATTGGAGGTTATAACCGCCAATGTTGATGTCAACTTTCCCAAAAAAAAAAAACTCCCCGGCGCAAAACCCAGATTCCGGTGAGTCCCTTCTTCTTGGAACGAGGAGCTCCGACCACCACCACTCAAGTCTCTTCTCTCTGTTGCCGATTCGCCATCACCGTCCGCCAATTAGAGCCCAACCGCTGTTAAACCTCCAATCCTTCCGTCAATGGGGGTGAGCTCCTGCCGCCTTCTCCTTGCGCCAGCGACGGTCCTTCTCTTTCTCCATCTCGAACGAAGGACGTAGTCGTCGAAGCCATTGACTGATGGAAGAGGAGAGGTTGGCCGTGAGGAGCGACGATGCCGCCACCTTCCTGCGATTCAATTTTACGAAACCACATTTTTTGAAAATTAGGGTTTCGATTTAGAACACTCAAGTTCAGTCACATACCCAAATTCGGAGGAGGAGGACGAAGGAGGCTGGGTTGGAGGAGAAACCGGCGTCTTGGATGGACGGCGGCGACGTGCTGGATGGCGGCGACGTGGTTGACCGGCGGCTGTCGTGCATACAGAGAGATGAGGGTGTGAGCTAGATTGAGAGTGAGAGAGAGGGACTTACCGGCGGAATCAGAGGTGGCGTGAAGGATTCATCATCGCAGGAGGAGGCGTCGACGCAGGCGGCGTTGGAGGCTGGCCGGTTGGTTTCTTCGATTTCGGCTGCGATGAGAGAGATACGAAGAGAGAGAAGATTGGGATTTTCTGAAATCATGAAGCGGAGGGGGGGGGTTAAATATAAAGTACTGTGGCGGTTTTGTATTGGAGGTTAAAACCGCCACAATCAGTTCTGCACATTGTGGCGGTTTTAACCGCCAATACACAACCGCCACAGTCATTAAACAATAGTGGCGGTTGTACAACCACCACTGTTGAATCCGACATGTGATGTGATTATATTTAGTGCATTTTAAGCCTTCGATTAGCCTATGAAATGCCTGTGTTTGATCCTTAAATGCCATGCTTAATATGCTTTTATTGAAGTTTTGTGCTAAGTGTCCATTTGTTGTCTGGTTGCCACTTTGAGGCCAATTCCATGTCTATTGGAGCTGTTTTCTGTGTATTTTCAGGTCTTGTCATTGTAGTACTGGTGACAAGGAGCACGTAGGATCAAACGGGAGGTCAATCGGAGCTAGGACGGAGGAGATATGATCGTTGCAAAATCGAGAAAAATGCACCTTGAAGCTGAAGAAGTTTTCGGCCAAAAACTCTAAGTTCTCGGCCGAAAACCCTTTGCATTTTCGAGCAGACGATTACAGACGGCGGACATCTGATCAATGAAGACATTTTTGGCGAAAACTTCCCAATGTTTTCGCCAAAAATATTAGAAGAAATGCCCAGCCATTTTCAAAGAGATTTTCGGCGAAAACTCTGGGAAGTTTTCGCCGAAAATTCCAGGCAATTCCAGCAGACTATTTAAAGAGAGAGGGGTGGAAATTTTGGGACAACAATTCATTAATTGAGATTTCATCCTTCTTCAAAACCCTTTTCTCTCAACTTCTCAAACACTTTTCTCCTCATCTCCAATCCACAACCCTAGAGCAAGGTGCAAATCAAAGTAGAGGAGCTTGGATTGAAGCCCACAACCTTGGAAGAGGAGCTTGCAAGAGGAGGATTGCCATGGTGTTCTTGGTGATCATCTTTCTTTCTCTTTCCTTCATTTCCTTGGCCATGTGTGGCTGATTTCTTAGGTTTCCTTGGATTGATAGATTAATTGTGCTAGGATAGAGGTTGATTGTACACATTTGCCATGATTGATATTGGTTTGTAAGAAGATGGTCTCTATGACTTGTTGTTAATTCCATTGATGGCTATGGCTTGATTGGTCTATCTTTTATGATGTAATGCATGAGAGTGCTTAGATTACATGGATTGTAGGTCTAGGGATTGAAGAGAGTGTGTTCTAAGAGATTAGATCATCTCAATTCAACCATAGTTGCATGATTTCTCACTTGTGCATTTTATCGAACACTTGGTGTGCATTAGGTTTTTCATTCAATTGAACTTTGATTAGTCTTTGGATGATTCTCTTAGTGTTAGGACATTGACATGAGAGTGTGGTGTCTAGCCTAGTGGTCATAGAGTCATAAGGAGAGGGTTTTGTAGCTTGGCATTTCATCAAACACCTTTAATGCATCCTTAGTCACTTAGCTTGAGAGCGAGAGCCTAGGTTGAGTGGTTCTAGGATAGGGATTTAGTGCGACGAGAGTGCATTGAGTCTATAGAAGGGATTTGCGTGGTCATTCGATTGCATCCTCGATCATGTTTGGCTTGTTTGTGCATTTGTTCCTCTTGAGCATGATGAAGCTATCTTTCCAAGTGAACCTCATTTATCTTTGTTTTGCTCCGTTTTGTTTTGCTTTCTTATTTAGTTTCCTTTATGCTTTTGTTTCTTTTTCAAACTAAAACTCATTTTAAATGAATAGACCGTCCATGAACCGTGTGAGTATTAGCCATTGAGAGAGCCCTCGTGGAATACGACCTTGTATGTTGTGAGTTAAATCTCGCGCATCAAGTTTTTGGCGCCGTTGCCGGGGAACTTTCTCAATCCTTTGAAAGCATTTAGTAGTGGACCGTTCTATTCACTTCCTTCCGTTTTAGTTTTGCTTCTTTATTGTTTGTTTTTGTATTGGTTTGTGTAGTTTTGTTATCCCGCATTGTTGTACTACTTGGTTGTGTTTGTTGTGCGTGTTTGTAGGTCCCTTATCCACCTATCTAGTTCATGGGAGCAAGGTTGCAAGTAAGATGAATTCGTGGAATGGAGGTAATGGTTATGGACCCTATCAAGGGTGGAATCCATCTCCTAACCCATTTTATGGTCATCCTACTCCATCCAACTACTACCAAGAAACTTATGAGGGAGATAGCCATTGGTGGGATCAAGAACAACAAGCTTCAACACTGATGACACTCGATTTGACGTGATTATCAGCCTCAAGCGACATTTCTTTGCTTAAGACATGGTTTTTAGGGTAGAATAACGAATATTCAATCAATTGCCCTATCTCGTGCCATTTGTGTTACCTTGGCCCTTTTCGGGTCTATTTGATGGTTTTTTAGTGTTTTGCGTAAGCAGAGGTTTTTGTCGTCAGATAAAGTAGCCATGGACGTGTCTAAGGCATAGGAACATCGAGGAACTGAACCAGAGTCGATCAAAGGAGCCAATCAAAGTCCAACCAAAGGTCTACCCGAATACAAAGATACTTTCGCCGAAAATACCCTAGGGGTTTCGGCGAAAACAATACCACATTCAGAACTGGTGCCAACAGAAGGATGATTTCAGCGAAAATGATCTCACAGTTTCGGCGAAATCAACAATGCAAATCAGCTGATGCCAAGAGAAGACTGATTTCGGCGAAACCATTAAGCTCTTCGGACCGAAAATGCAAGGCAGAGAAATCATGGCCATTTACACAAGAATTTTCGCCGAAACTATCCCTATGGTTTCGGCGAAAATATCAGCTCAGCCCGGCCCAACTAGGGTTAAGTATTTATACTTAATCCGGCGGTCCGGGGGGAGGACATATCATACAATTCATAATTCTAAAAACACAACTTTTCGAGATCAGTTTTCTCTGAAGTTTGGGAGCGAAGAGTTGGAGTTCGAAGAGCCGGATAGAGATCGTGACAGCATCCCTTCCATCTCGGAGAACCGGAGCTAGGAGTGTAACTTACCAAAGATCGGAGTCTGTCAGAGTCGTCTGAATTAGGTTTTTCAGATCCTTTTCTGTTCTTCCTCTGAATGATGAACTCTTTCCTTGTCTTTGTGTCTTTTGTAATGATCATGAGTAGCTAAACTCGTTAGAGCTTAGACTAGATGAACCCTAAGTGACCCATGGCTTTAAAGCGGTTACGGATCGGCGGTGATTAAATTCGAAGTTCAATCAGTTTCTCTTTGCATGTTTGATTCGTTCTTCATTGTTCATGTTTCTTGTCTAGATTGATCACCTAGATTAGATTCTTGTTAAGCTAAGGATAGAAGCGAACGCTCGCCTTACATTAGAACATCGAATTGAACAATTAACCTTATAATTGGAGTGTGCCTTTCGTCGGAACCGGTTAGGGTTAATTCACTGCAAGAGTAACTCATTAATCACTAGTAATTACACCAATTAATTAAGTCGTTGCGAGAGGCGACCGTACCCGGGCGGCTAGTTAATCTTGGTAGTTAGAACGGATAAAGCGAACGTTCGCCGGTCTTAAACCTAAGGGTAAGGAGTTATGGTGGTGTCTTAGTAATTGATTGAATAAGAATTGAAATCCGCTGATCTGTTGATTGCCAATGCTCTGGGGAACGAAGGGGGATTCAAAGTCTAAGTTCGTCTGTCATTCTTGTTTCCAAACCCTAATTCTCAATCTGCTTTAGCTTAATTTGTTTTAATTTTTCTACATTCCTTAGAATTAGAAGTCGTGAAACTCACACACCACGCACAACGTGTTTTTCCTTGAGTAATTTGTTAGTTCTGAAGTAGCCAATCAATTGAAGGCCCGTGGAATACGATCTATCCTAGCTCTTGAGCTTGATAGTTATTTGATCGAACCAGCTCAGCACAACGACGGTTCCATCAAATTGGCGCCGTTGCCGGGGACTTGTTTTGATTGTTGAAAGAAGAACTGGCAATTTATTCTTCTATTTTCCATCTTTCATTTTTCCACCCACTTCGATTTTACGCCGGTATGTTTGCTTTTGTTGCTTGTAGGTTGTTCTACAGGTTCATGAACCGCTCGATTGCTCATTCTCAGTTTAAGCCGGGTAATTCTGCTTCGCCGAAGAAACCGCGAGCTCAGAAGCAAGTCATAACCACACCGCCTACACCACCTATCCCTCAAAAGATTGAGGAGTTGAAGGAGAACTCCTCATCTTCATCCGCTTCATCCACTACTTCACATTCACCACCACCCTCTCCTTCCGTACTAGTTTTTCAGCGCACCGTGGCGGATTACTGTAGACCAAATGCGGCTTACCTCCGAGCTAGCATCGTCGTGCCGCACAACGATGATGACCCTGATTATAATATCACAACCTTCGTCCTGAACATGGTCACTAAGAATCTTCGATTCGAAGGGAAGCTGCAAGAAAACCCCCGCACACATCTGGCTAACTTTCTGGACATGTGCGAGACGTTTAAGAGCGGGAATCTCAGCAAGAACAATCTTTGCTTGCGGGCATTCCCATTCTCTCTTAAAGGCAACGCCAAGGTATGGCTCAGCTCGAAACCACCTGGCCACTACACTGACTGGGATCATCTAGCTCAAGACTTCATAGAAGAATACCATCCCCCTTCAAGAACCACATTCTACAAGGATAGTATCGCTAGATTCTCTCAGAAGGAAGGAGTAAGTTTACACGACGCGTGGAACGACTTCCAAGCGCTTCTCTCTGAATGCCCTCATCACGGATTCAACCAGTGGCAGCTAGCCGAAATCTTTGCCAAAGGCATGAATGAAGAAACAGCTGAATGGGTCAACATTTTAGCTAAAGGCAACTGCACAGCACTTGAACCAGAAGCTGCTCTACTTCACTTTGCGGACTGCGCATCCAAGTCCAGAAATAGGGAAAGACAGTTTGGAGCAGCCAAGAGTCAACCAAGCAGTGAAGAAGAGATTAAGATCACAGTACAGAAACAAATGGAAGAGATCCTCGGTACAACTAATAACTGGCCTAACAAGGAAGTCAACTTCATTGATCACAGCTTCACCAGGGATCAAAGAGGCTACTCCGACTACCGTCAGTTCAGAACACCTCCTCAACAACGGGAAGGCTTCTATGAGCGTCCTCCCTACAACTTCCAACTCGACCAGAGCCGAAATCAATACATGGACAATGGTTATCAAGATCCTTCCAGATTCACCAGAGTACAGCAGCCTCTGCATTTTAGATCTGAGGACAATTGGGAGAGGAGAATAGCCAGGAAGTTTGATCTAATTACAGCAAGACTTGATGATCACAAGGAAAGATTCAAAGCGCAAGCTCTTCTCAATCAAGAACAGATAGCCTCTGGACAAAGAATAGAAGATATGATAAACAAAATGGCTAGTGCGGTGGCTCGTCTTCCCATTTTCAATCAGGCTCCGTCTCCAGACAGCTCCACCGTGAAGAACAAGCACGCTAAGGCCGTAACAACCAGGAGCAGTGAGCAGACCAGCCCGTCTGAGAAGGAAGAAATTCCCGTTTCCAATGAGGGAGAGTGCTCGGCTATCATCCCTCGACCACCACCCATACCTATTCCAGCTAAGTGTCCCGACCCTGGTCCTTTTACTTTACCTTTGAGCATTAATGACATTGAAATCGAGCGTAGCATAATTGACCTAGGTGCTTCTATAAATGTCATGCCTATGTGTTTATATAAGAAACTGAACCTAGGGGAATTACAACCTGCCAACATGAATTTAGTGTTCGCTGACAAAACTCTAAGAGAACCTAAAGGAATGATCCAGGATGTAATCACTTGCTGTGGCCCGTTCCGATTTTTCGTTGATTATATAGTTATGGATACTCAAGAGACATATTCTACCCTTCTCTTGGGTCGGTCATTCATGGCGACAGCCGGAATTAATGTCAATGTTCCTAATGGTTCTCTAACTGTAAGGGTGGGGAAGGATACTGCAACATTCCATCTCAAGGACGGGATGCAATACATTCCTAAGGAAGAATTAAATTGTTTATCTGTAGAGATTGTGGAGTTGGCCTCGGTCAACTTCATTTCTAATGTTTCTTCCAGTGTTTCGAGATCAATTGACACTGCAGGTGCTGGACAGGTTATAAAGAAGAAGCCAGAAGCTCCAGTTCAGAAGCCACCTAAGAAGAAGAAGGAACTGCAAGCCTCTTCTAAACCACCGAGCAGACCTCGATGAAAGAACAAGAAGGCAAAGACCCAAATGGTCTGGAGACCAAAAGCTCCACCATCTTCCACCGAGCCAGCTGCACCACCAATTCGTTCCGAGAAACCGGCGCCGGAACAAGTATGGAAGGAGAAGCCGAAAGCATCTCCTAAAGAAGTACTTATGATCACCGATCCTGGTGATAACAGGCCGAAGAAGAAAGAAAAAGAGAAGCCGACAGTCCTCATTCCGTCCATCGTCACACTAAAGAAGGATGACCTCTCCAGAGAGTTGTTCGGACCATTCAAGTTCGTTGATCATCTTCCCGACGGACGTACCAAGCTTTTGCATGCGAACGGGAAGAGATTCACGCTTACCGGAGAAGTCCCGAAGCTGTACTTCATGAACTCCGACGCGAGCGTGAAGGAGAATCTAAGTTGGGATGTCTCCTAATACGTCAGGTATCGTCCAGCTCAAGGACGTTAATAAAAGAGCGCTTCGTGGGAGGCAACCCACGGCTGGAGTCAGTTTTATTTTGTTTCAACCTTGGTTTTTTTAGAGTCGGTTTCGGGAGAGCCAAAAGTGTCAGTTTGTTTGATTTATTATTTTTCGTGTAGAGTCTGCATGTCATAGAGTCAGTCACAAGTTGATTGAGGTCGTTCCGATTTTTCTGGATTTAACTGTGATTTTCTGAAGTTGGCCTGATTTACGAAAATATTTTAAACCCGAACAGTTCAAAATTTTCGGCGAAACCACCCCTGTTTTCGGCGAAACCGACTTTTGATTTTCAACCCATCCTTCCTGTTCATCATTTTCGGTTTGAAAAATAACTGTTTTCGGCGAAGCCATTTGAACTAAAGTTTTCGGCAAAACCGTGCTTCCATTTTCGGCGAAACCACCCTTCCAATTTCGCCGAAAATAATTTCAAAAAAAATCAGAAAAATCCTACTTTAAAACCGGTCTTCCTCTCTCTCCTTCCTTCCCTTCACTCACTTTCGTTCATATCACCGAAACCCCCTCCTTATCTATTTAAAATCGTCGCCGACCCTCCACTAAAACCCGCCGTCGCCGCCGTTTCACCCGCCGCCACCATCGCCGACCCCGCCGCTCACTCCCCCTCCTCATTCCGATCCCACCAAGCCCTAGAACGTTCGAATCGGAGCTTTGCAGCTCCAGTTCTTCGAAACCCTAGTTTTCAACGTTTTTCACCGATTCCTCTCAACTCGTTCATTTTTTGCGATCATGGCTTCAAGGTAAAGTGTACAACTTTTCAATACGAATCTTTTGACATACGGATTGCTGAATTTCGTCAGGTTGACTTTCAGTTGACTTTTCGGTTTACCTCGTTTTGCGTGCCGACTGTTTCGTGTGAACTAGGATTGACTGAACTTATAGAACCGCTCTAGGATGCTTAGGGAGTTCCGTGCTGAATTTCCATATCATTTGGTCATGTGTTGCTATGCATACGATTGATTCTTTGTTTTGTTGACTTGTGAGATATGTCGGTTTGCCGTTGACTTGTTGTTAATCGTTTGGCTGTCATAAGTGTTCATTCTTGTTCATATTATCGTGCCGCCATTTGAAATCATATGATGCCGTCAATTTCCAAGTTGTGATAGTCTTGCCATGATTAGGGTTCAATATGACTTAATGTTGACTTTCTAAAATGTCGGTTTGACTGTTTGAACTCTGATTGCGCTTACCTGATTATAGCCATTCTTAAGACATGTGCTCTATTGTCTGTGATTACCGGTTCCCTTGCCTTGCTTACCCCACTTAGTTTCCCTCGTTTCTTTGTGAAATCGAGTTTTTCTACTAAGTGTGGGGTAGGATCTTAGTTGACTAATCTGGTTTCACTTCTGGTTTTAGGAACACTTTTGAGCGCAGGACTAAAGCACGACTCGATGGCGCCTCGAGCTCAGGAGCCGCCGCTCCGGTCACACCCGCCATTCTGGGTCCTCCACCTGCACTCCCTCGCCATGCTGGATACCATCGCCCGTCTACCGGACTTCTACTTTGAGAACTTCCAGAAGATCGCGCACATCCGGGGAGCTGACGTGCGTCCTTTATCCATGGAGTCTCTCCAGGAGCATAACGAGGATTCCTACCGGAACGTGCATGACGCCTTAGCACCGGCCGGTCTCCTAGAGCTGACCACCATAGCCGCCGAGTTCCCAGACATTGCTCTCCAGGAGTTCTGGGCGACATTTGACTTGGACGAGCATAAGAGGAGACGGGGCCAGAAGGTGATCACCTTCTTTCTTGGTGGGGTGTACAGGCAGCTCACCTACGATGAGTTTGCCGCTCATCTGGGCATCCCCTACGAGCACTATCACGATCACCACCTCGGTTGGGGTGAGGATGATGACGACGAGGAGTTGCACGCCCTCTGGAGCCACATGACAGGCGTGCCTGGCGATCGCCTCAGGAAGTGCAACTCAGTTAAGTCTCTCTCTCACCCGCTCTATAAGTTTATTCATATGGTTTGGCGGAGGTCACTTTTATATGTCAGAGACAAGGATCGCCACCATATCCTTAAGGAGGAGCTCGTGCTTCACCGAGCCATCCGAGAGAGCTATCCTCTCCACCCCGGCTGGGTGCTAGCTCACATCTTCAGCCAGAGGACCAAGAGGAAGAAGCAACCACGCAAACTCTTGGGAGGCAACTTCATAGGTCAGCTCATCCTCTCCTTCAGCATCGGCCATGAATATGGCCCTCACATTCCACGACATCCAGTTCGGACCGTTGGAGGAGACTTGGCGGTCGAGTACGACTTAGAACTCGACCTCAGTCCCCAGGTAGCAGCAGATCCTTCATTCCAACCTGCGGTCGAGTCGGAGGACGTAGATGATGCTGAGGAGCAGCCGCCGCAGCCGCCGCCTGAGTTTCAAGATTATATACCCTCGCCACACCATCAGGCAGGGTACATTCACCAGTCGCCGCCGCGCATTTCAGATCCATTTCCGGCGCATACTCACCAGCCGCAACACCACCCCGTGGACATTGGTGAGTTGTACGAGCGACTACAGGAGTGGCGCATCACCGACAACGCCACTCAAGAGGCTAGGTGGACTATTATGCAACAACACATGCGCCGCGCCGACCGGCGATATGAGCGACAGCGACAGCTCGGCGATTACTTCCACTTCCCCCACCCCGACACCTCTGACCAGTGATGATCAGGTGGTGTCCTTTTCCTTGTCCTTTCTTTTTATTTATTCTTTTCGGACTTCGGTCCAACTTTTTTCTGTGTGGATCCGGGGCACTTGTCCCGGTTTCCTTTTTATGTTTCATTTGTTTTTGTTTTGTAGGCAGTTGGGAGATTCCCTTTGCTTCAGGTTCTGTTACACTTCCCTCCGCTCCGAGGACCCGTGCTCATCCCCTACACCAATCATCTCGGTCCAGGTTCTTCCATTCCACTCTGAACTCTAGGATTAGTCCTGTGAGGACACAGTCCGATTTAAGTGTGGGGTAGGATGCTAGAGAACCTTGCATGAACTTGATTGCCCTTGATTGTGTTTTGTGTGCCTCGTGATTCCATTCCAGTATCTCTAGCATTAGAATGGCTCAGTTCTTGATTTTTGATGTTAAGTTGTTGTTCAACCTTTCATAATGATGCTTAGACTGCTTAACCTAGAACTTGAGAACCAACTTGTATGCTTTGATGCTAAATTGCCTGGTCAGAACAGAATTTTAAAATCACACTTGTAGTTTGTAGCCTTGATTGCATGAAAATGACCGAATCCGACTAGCAAACCAACTGTGAGCTTTTGATCCATTGCACGTAACTTGCAATTTAAATTCTTTCTGAGTGGTTTTCTGTTTACTTGAATGAGTTAGAATTTGCATGAGACCTACTCGAGACCACACGATGACACGAGTTCTAGAAGGATAGGGGCACCTAGATTCAGCTACTAAGCCAGATAGCCTACCTTAACGATAAAATCCACTAGGTTTAGACCCTTGAGCTTGGCCTGTTCTTTCGGTTCGATAATACATTACAGCCATTTCCCATTTCTTTCATCCCCGTTGATCCCTGTGGTTGTAGTTCTAGATTGACCTACCGGAAGTCGGTTTGTGGTAACCTGCCTATAGCCATTAAACAGGTGGTCTTAGCTAATAGGTCCAGACGTGTAAACCCCTCTAGCAACTAAAAGAAAAATCGGCACAAAAGAAAAAATATAGAAAAGAAAGAAAAAGAGAAAAATTTCAAAAAAAATGAAGAAAGAAGAAAATCAGAAAAAGTTCAAAGTGTAGTTCAATAAAACGTTCTTCTCCCTACAAATGGAAGAACGAAGTAGAAAGAAAAGTTGAAAAGAAAAGAAAAAAATGTGTATGCAAAAGAAAAAGAATAAGTGCTAGGTTGCTTGAGGGTATCATAGGACGAGCGTTCATCATTCCACCAGTGTTTGGTTAGACGGTAGGAAGCCATAGATCAGATTCGAGGGAAGTTAGTCGAAAGCTACACCGCACCAAGCCATCATCATTCATTCCCATCATCCATCTCATTATAAACCCGAGTAGTGTAGAATTCATTACGGTCCTAGCAGGGAAGTCCTTCTTGACTAGATACTCGTGTTGTCACAGTGGTGGAGATGTGGTCGAAATACAGACCTATGACGGAATCGGTAACAGAAAATGATCGAGAGCAGAAACACGTCCTTAAACACAGAGAGTGAGAGTCCCATTGTACTAAATATATCCTGTGTGAGAAGTCTGGTCGGTCAGGTCAAATTCGTGCATGATTGATTGCTAATTACTTGTCGTGTGCAGTTTATTAGTGAGACCAGGTAGTTTGGCTGATCAGTATGCATGTTAGGTTTCTTGTTCTAGGATCGATCTGTCTAATAATTCATTGTGTTTGATTGAGCTCCAATTTAATCGATCTTATCATTTATGAACATGAGCGTTTCTATTCAGTTTGCTTGAGGACAAGCAAAAGCTTAAGTGTGGGGTATTTGATGACACTCGATTTGACATGATTATCAGCCTCATTTAAGCGACATTTCTTTGCTTAAGACATGGTTTTTAGGGTAGAATAACGAATATTCAATCAATTGCCCTATCTCGTGCCATTTGTGTTACCTTGGCCCTTTTCGGGTCTATTTGATGGTTTTCTAGTGTTTTGCGTAAGCACAGGTTTTTGCCATCAGATAAAGTAGCCATGGACGTGTCTAAGGCATAGGAACATCGAGGAACTGAATCGGAGTCGATCAAAGGAGCCAATCAAAGTCCAACCAAAGGTCTGCCCGAATACAAAGATACTTTCGCCGAAAATACCCTAGGGGTTTCGGCGAAAACAATACCACATTCAGAACTGGTGCCAACAGAAGGATGATTTCGGCGAAAATGATCTCACAGTTTCGGCGAAATCAACAATGCAAATCAGCTGATGCCAAGAGAAGACTGATTTCGGCGAAACCATTAAGCTCTTCGGACCGAAAATGCAAGGCAGAGAAATCATGGCCATTTACACAAGAATTTTCGCCGAAACTATCCCTATGGTTTCGGCGAAAATATCAGCTCAGCACGGCCCAACTAGGGTTAAGTATTTATACTTAATCCGGCGGTCCGGAGGGAGGACATATCATACAATTCATAATTCTAAAAAACACAACTTTTCGAGATCAGTTTTCTCTGAAGTTTGGGAGCGAAAAGTTGGAGTTCGAAGAGCCGGATAGAGATCGTGACGCCATCCCTTCCATCTCGGAGAACCGGAGCTAGGAGTGTAACTTACCAAAGATCGGAGTCTGTCAGAGTCGTCTGAATTAGGTTTTTCAGATCCTTTTCTGTTCTTCCTCTGAATGATGAACTCTTTCCTTGTCTTTGTGTCTTTTGTAATGATCATGAGTAGCTAAACTCGTTAGAGCTTAGACTAGATGAACCCTAAGTGACCCAGGGCTTTAAAGCGGTCACGGATCGGCGGTGATTAGATTCGAAGTTCAATCAGTTTCTCTTTGCATGTTTGATTCGTTCTTCATTGTTCATGTTTCTTGTCTGGATTGATCACCTAGATTAGATTCTTGTTAAGCTAAGGATAGAAGCAAACACTCGCCTTACTTTAGAACATCGAATTGAACAATTAACCTTATAATTGGAGTGTGCCTTTCGTAGGAACCGGTTAGGGTTAATTCACTGCAAGAGTAACTCATTAATCACTAGTAATTACACCAATTAATTAAGTCGTTGCGAGAGGCGACCGTACCCGGGCGGCTAGTTAATCTTGGTAGTTAGAAGGATAGAGCGAACGTTCGCCGGTCTTAAACCTAAGGGTAAGGAGTTATGGTGGTGTCTTAGTAATTGATTGAATAAGAATTGAAATCCGCTGATCTGTTGATTGCCAATGCTCTGGGGAACGAAGGGGGATTCAAAGTCTAAGTTCGTCTATCATTCTTGTTTCCAAACCCTAATTCTCAATCTGCTTTAGCTTAATTTGTTTTAATTTTTCTGCATTCCTTAGAATTAGAAGTCGTGGAACTCACACCACGCACAACGTGTTTTTCCTTGAGTAATTTGTTAGTTCTGAAGTAGCCAATCAATTGAAGGCCCGTGGAATACGATCTATCCTAGCTCTTGAGCTTGATAGTTATTTGATCGAACCAGCTCAGCACAACGACGGTTCCATCAAACACCCATGTGGAATGAGCAATGTCCTTATCCTTCTCCACCCTACCATCAAGTCTTGCCGGAGTATTATCAAGAGGATTTCACAAACAACATTCTCCACCGCCTTCTATGCTAGAGGAGCTCTTGAAAATGGTAAAGGAAAGTGAGCGTCCTCGAGAGGAGTTTGTAAGCTATGAGGAACCTCCTCCACCTTTGCCCACGCTTGAGGAAGCTTTGAAGATTGCGGAAGACAATGCGAATCAACTTAATCGCTTAGCTCAAAGCATGGCGCACATCAATGGGATGCTTGAAAATGAACATCAACCCCATAAGGTGGAGCAACACTCTCCCTCTCCATCCATGCTAGAGGAGTTCTTGAAGATTGCGGATGACAACGCGGCTCGGCTCAATCGCTTGGCCCAAAGTATGAATCTCATCACGGAAGCTCTAGAGGATGAGAATCAACCCAAGAAGGTGGAGTACGTTTATGATGATGAAGATTACACTTGTGAATCCGAAGAGCTTGACACGGAAGACGATTTGGTAGTGGAGGAGATTGAAGAGCATGTTTTTCCCATGGAAACACCATGTGACAATGATGTGAGGATAGAAGAATCAAGGAGACTTGAGGATGATGACCCTTTAGAGGAGGTGAGAGATGATTTGGAGATGCTTCAAGAAGAGGTGGCACCGAGAGTAGAGCACGAAAGTGAACAACACCACTCTATTGTGGTCCCACCAAGGATTGTGAGTACTCTTCAATCTTCTTGCTTGATCATGAAGTACTTGTGTCAAGAGACGGACACAAGCTTCATAACCCCCCCTAAGGTGATAATGGAAGAGGAGTCGCCCGTGTTTGAACCGGAAAACTCTTCGAGTGACATCACCAACTTGGGGACGATGGAGCTCAATGGTGGCCCCCTTTCATACTTTCTTCCTCAAACTCCTAAACTCAATGGTAGAAGGCCATGGCAAGGTAACAATTGGAACTCAAGCTTAGCTCATTGGTCATTCTACCATTTGCTTCTATCGCCACTTGGAGCTCAACTCTCATCATGGAAGAAGCTACTTGACTTGAAGGAGGTATTAAGTTGGACACCATAACACAGATATCGTCGAGCTTAAGACGGTAACCAAGCGCTTCTTGGGAGGCACCCCATGTTATCTTTACTTTTTCGCTTTTAATTGTTGTTCGAGGTTTTTGTGTTGTTTTAGCTTTTTGAATAAGGTTTGGCAAGCATTTTGGATCACTCTTCACCAAGGATCATCATGGAACTCTTTTCCCTCTATTACGCCCTATGCTCCTCTCTACCAACGCGGTAACTTCGTTCCACCTTACCCTCTCTCTCTTGATCATTGAGGACAATGCTCATGTTAGTCATAGGGGAGTTTGAGGTTTGGTGTGATTATTTGTGGTAGAGATCTAAGGCTATGCTTGAGTTGCATGATCTTAATTGAATGTAAATTTCCTCTATTGTAGAATCATTCGGTTCTTGACTTTTGGTGTTTAATTGACTTCAAGCTTTCATAATGACGTTTAGACTGTTCCACTTAGAACCTATAACCAGCATGTTAGCTCTAATATCAAATGAGTCTAGGCCAGAACAGAGATTTTATCACTCTTGTATGTTGGTTGATTGGTTTGATACGTGTTTTTGTACCACTCGATAACACCGGTCTAAGATGATGAAGGCAATCAGAATTTTCACCCCTTTTCCATGTTTTCTTCACCTTTTTGATCCCTCGTGATTGTGGCTTGAGATTAGACAGAATCCAATTCGAACTCTTGTGTGGAAGTTGTAAGGGGCTAAGGATCAAGTGGCTAATTTGGAAAGAAAATGTCAAAAGAAAAGAAAAGAAAAGAAAAGCTAAAGCTAGGCAAGCTCGGCACCTAAGTGAAGTGTCGGGTTGAGCACTAGCAAAGGCAAAAGCTGTGAGCTAGGCAGGTTCAACACCTAAGTGAAGTGTTGGATCGAGCACTAGTATGCAGTAAGAAAAAAAGAGGAAAAAAAATGAAGAAGAAAAGAGAAAGAAAAGAAAGGAAAAAGAGTTCTCAAATGTAGCCCTTGATCCTATGCCCGAGTTTGTAAAGAGCGGATCTAGAAGCGGATGAAGTCGAGTCGATAGCCACATCATAATCACTCACCACTTTCAAATTCCTTTTCCCAAGTTCAAGTCCTTTTAATTAGAGTTGGTGTTGTCGTGGTCGGTTTTTCTGTATCCCGGTCAACCGCTACTTGAAGTGTGCAGAAAATAGTGAGGTCTAGACTTGTTTGGTTGACGATCTTGCATGTGTAGGTTTAGTTTGTTCGTGGAATAGTTTAAGCCGAATTGTTATTGCTTGAATCTCAATGGACCGATCTTGTCATTTGTGAACTTATATGTTTTCTAATTCATTTGCTTGAGGACAAGCAAAGCTTAGTCGTAGGGGAATTTGATGTGATTATATTTAGTGCATTTTAAGCCTTCGATTAGCCTATGAAATGCCCGTGTTTGATCCTTAAATGCCATGCTTAATATGCTTTTATTGAAGTTTTGTGCTAAGTGTCCATTTGTTGTCCGGTTGCCACTTTGAGGCCAATTCCATGTCTATTGGAGCTGTTTTCTGTGTAATTTCAGGTCTTGGCATTGTAGTACTGGTGACAAGGAGCACGTAGGATCAAACGGGAGGTCAATCGGAGCTAGGACGGAGGAGATATGATCGTTGCAAAATCGAGAAAAATGCACCTTGAAGCTGAAGAAGTTTTCGGCCGAAAACTCTAAGTTCTCGGCCGAAAACCCTTTGCATTTTCGAGCAGACGATTACAGACGGCGGACATCTGATCAATGAAGACATTTTTGGCGAAAAATTCCCAATGTTTTCGCCGAAAATATTAGAAGAAATGCCCAGCCATTTTCAAAGAGATTTTCGGCGAAAACTCTGGGAAGTTTTCGCCGAAAATTCCAGGCAATTCCAACAGACTATTTAAAGAGAGAGGGGTGGAAATTTTGGGACAACAATTCATTAATTGAGATTTCAGCCTTCTTCAAAACCCTTTTCTCTCAACTTCTCAAACACTTTTCTCCTCATCTCCAATCCACAACCCTAGAGCAAGGTGCAAATCAAAGTAGAGGAGCTTGGATTGAAGCCCACAACCTTGGAAGAGGAGCTTGCAAGAGGAGGATTGCCATGGTGTTCTTGGTGATCATCTTTCTTTCTCTTTCCTTCATTTCCTTGGCCATGTGTGGCTGATTTCTTAGGTTTCCTTGGATTGGTAGATTAATTGTGCTAGGATAGAGGTTGATTGTACACATTTGCCATGATTGATATTGGTTTGTAAGAAGATGGTCTCTATGACTTGTTGTTAATTCCATTGATGGCTATGGCTTGATTGGTCTATCTTTTGTGATGTAATGCATGAGAGTGCTTAGATTACATGGATTGTAGGTCTAGGGATTGAAGAGAGTGTGTTCTAAGAGATTAGATCATCTCAATTCAACCATAGTTGCATGATTTCTCACTTGTGCATTTTATCGAACACTTGGTGTGCATTAGGTTTTTCATTCAATTGAACTTTGATTAGTCTTTGGATGATTCTCTTAGTGTTAGGACATTGACATGAGAGTGTGGTGTCTAGCCTAGTGGTCATAGAGTCATAGGAGAGGGTTTTGTAGCTTGGCATTTCATCAAACACCTTTAATGCATCCTTAGTCACTTAGCTTGAGAGCGAGAGCCTAGGTTGAGTGGTTCTAGGATAGGGATTTAGTGCGACGAGAGTGCATTGAGTCTATAGAAGGGATTTGCGTGGTCATTCGATTGCATCCTCGATCATGTTTGGCTTGTTTGTGCATTTGTTCCTCTTGAGCATGATGAAGCTATCTTTCCAAGTGAACCTCCTTTACCTTTGTTTTGCACCGTTTTGTTTTGCTTTCTTATTTAGTTTCCTTTATGCTTTTGTTTCTTTTTCAAACTAAAACTCATTTTAAATGAATAGACCGTCCATGAACCGTGTGAGTATTAGCCATTGAGAGAGCCCTCGTGGAATACGACCTTGTATGTTGTGAGTTAAAT